>LLCE01000069.1:0-201262 GCA_001414415.1 Hymenoscyphus repandus | reverse complement strand
ACTTAATTAAACATAGTAACTAAATCTTATTATTATATTATATAGTTGTTATTACGAGTAAGACTTCTAAGCCTTATAAACTAGTAATAGCCCGTATACTTCTATATAGCCTATAAATATATAACTTACTACTTAGCTATAGGGTAGTTAAGTACCGAATCGTAACACTTTAAGTACCCCGCTTTAAAGTACGCCCGACTATTAATAATAGCTCTAAATAATAGACCTAGCTCGACTAGCCTAACTACTAGCCGAGTTAACCTTATACTATCTATAAACCTATCTAAGGCAGGAAAGGATTCTAAGGGAAAATAACCTGCTAAGGACGACGATAGTAACGACGACTCTATACTAGACGTACTAGTTATTAATATCGAGATAAACGAATTACTCCGGGTCGCCTTACTAGATAAGTACGATAGGGACCGAACTAAGTTAGAATACTTTATCTCGTAAGTATCGATATACTTCGCCTTTAATAAAGTAAGGTTCGCTATAGTAACTTATAAAGGGTTATAGGCTTCCTTTTATCTACGAGGACGGGCCTAGGAATAGATCTAACTATATATCGAAAATCTATTTATAAATAGAGATACGATCGGTTCCTAATAAGGGACTAAGAAAATCTTTAGAATATTCTAGGGATTTATAGAGGAAATTAGGAGGATATTTAGAGATATCGACGTACGCTAAACGGCTATCTAAAAACTACTTAACCTAAAGTAAATAGGAATAGTTATTACTTATACTACTAAGTTTTAGCGGTATACGAATAAGATAGGATAGGATAAACTAGCCCTATCTAAATTCTTTAAGTAAGGACTTAGGTCCTATATTAAGGAAGAAATCGCGAAGTAGGGTATATACTTCGTAGATATATTAGATATATTTAAACGACTAATTTACTTAGATAACCGAATAACTAAGCTCCGAAAAGGGAATTTTTATAGGGAATTAAATCAGAAATATAGATATAGAAAAGAAAAGCGCTATTTAGGACGTTATAAATCTATAAAGAATATAAGCGCTACTTAAAAGAAAGGAATAAGTCTAGAAAAACGAAATAAGCTCTACGAGAAGAAGCTTTATTTTAAATATAAAAAACCGGGGTATATAGCTAAAGATTATAAAAGCTCGCCGAAGAAAACAGTAAAAGTAACCGGAAAAGGTAGATATAATATAATAACGACTAAGAGGGTCGCTACCGTATAAAAAACCGAGCTTACTATAGAAGAACTCGATAAACGTGGAATCTATAGTTAGCTAGGTAAATAAGAAGCCTAGATAAGATACGCGCTTCTATAATAGAAAATAGCGTTAACTAATAGAGAACGATAAGAGGACTAGGAAGGCCTCTCAGAAACTTTAGAAGAAGAGTCTGAGTACTCTAAGTGTTCAGAGGGCTCAGGACCAGACTATCCTATATTAGGACCCTAGATACCCGTATTAGGAGAAATTTAGGAATATATAGGATAGAAAGACCAGAGGAATATATAGTCTTAATACGTCTATAGGCCAGAAACCTATAAAGATAATTACTACTTAAGAGGCCCTTAAGTACCTATTAAGATTAGTAAGAAACTCGTAGTAGTCTATAAAACCCGGGATACGATAGAATTCTAAGGAAAGATAAGAGAAGGAGTAAAAAGATTAGAGATTAAAACTTAAGTCTTTAAGGAAGACCAGATTTATAAGGAAAGTAACGTAAGTTCCGACTAGTTAGACAGCTCCGAGATAAAAGCTACGAGGGCCTATATAAAAGGGAAGAATCGAGCGAAAATTCAGGAAGAAAACTACGCCGAGAACCCTAAGATAGGAGAAATATAGGACTATATAGGATTCTAAGTAGGAAAGAACTAGTAGTCCTACGATATCTATAACCTTTATAAAGGAAAAAAGGATTTCGGCTACCTAGGAAGAAGAGCCGCGGGTATAAAAGGGGATAGATAATTAGTTATAAGACGTACCCGGATAAAAATTATATTCGAAAATCCCGAGAATCGGAAGAAAACTACTATATACGGAGTCTTTAAGAAACCTAAGGGTAAACTAGATACTAATAATAGTTAGACAGAAGTTATAGATTAGTATCTAAGGGAAGGAGAAATTTAGTATTATAGGGGATTCTATAAGCAGGAATACTATTAGTCCTATAAGGATATAAATCGACCTAATTACTTTATAGAAAGTATAAAGGGACCGGCCCTAGTACTAAACGAATTCTATAATATAATATACCGAGATAGTTAGCTTATAGCCCTACGCGCCTTAGGAGATATCCCGAATAGAACTATTATTATAGCTATCCCGGCGGAAAATAGACTACTAGAAATAAATATAGTAGTATAACCTAGAGACGTTTAGAGGATTATCTCGGAAAGAGAAGAATAAAGAGTATAATAGAGGGCCGTACTCTACTAAATAATATACTAGGAATTCGCTATAAGCTAGAAAGGGGAACCCGACCGATTAGTAGCGTACCGCCCTTATAGGTTAGAGGAATATATATATTTCGGATAAAGATAGGTAGATATAATTACTACCTAATAAGAATAGGAAAATATACCGGGAATAGGTTCCCGAGCAGTCTTAAAAGAACTAAAAGCGCTTAGAGGAACCTAGGGTAACCTAGATAAACTATAAGTATATTTAGAGATAAAGGTTAAACTATACTAGAGAGAAAACGTAAGAGAAATTCGGGTCCTATTAGACTCTAGAGTAACCGATAACTTTATAGACCTAGGAGTTATAAAAGAGTTAGGTCTTAACTAGAGATCTAGGAGACCTTATAGGCTTTTAGTATTCGACGGTATAGATATTAATTATTAGGATAGATTAATTAGTAAATATATAGGACCTATAAAGATAGAAACCGAATTAGGATATACTAACGATATAGTCTTTAATATAGCCCTAACCGGTAATAACTAGGCTATTATAGGAATAATATAGTTACGATAATATAATCTAGAAATAAATTAGTAAACAGGTAAACTTAAGTTTAGCCGGTATAATTACAAGGGGCTACTCCTATAGTAATCTAAGCCTAATAAAGGAAGTACTACCTTAAAACAGGTATATAATAAGGTCGGTCAGGACTATCCTAGGAGACGCCTTAGAATAGGGTTAACTAAAGGGAAAAAACTAAAGAAAATAATTAAGGAGATACCCTATTATTACTAGGAATTCTTAGAGATATTTTATACTCCGAATAACTTTAGAGTATTACTAGAACACTAACCTTAGGATTACGAGATTAACCTTAAGGAAGGAGCTAGGTTACCTAAATAGAAACTTCGGTACTTCGATTATATAAAGACTAAGATTATCGAAGAATATATTAGGAAACTAGCTTAGAAAGGGCTTATCAGGAAATTAAAGTTACTATATACGGTAAATCTGATAATAGCCGAGAAAAAGGATAAACTAGAAGGAAGGGCTTACGGCGACTACCGACTAGTAAATACTAAGACGGTTATAGACGCTTACCCCTTACTAAAAGCGGAATAGTTACGAGATTAGCTATCTAAAGCTAAGATCTTTATTAAATTAGACTAAGAAAACGCTTTTAGATTAATCCGTATAGCGAAAGGACACGAATAGAAGACTATATTTATAATACTATTAGGACTATAGGAGTACCTTATAATACCTTTCGGCCTTATAAATACTCCCGCTACCTACTAACGATAGAATAAAGATATCCTCCGACCTTTCCTCTATAAAATAGTTATCCTATACTTAGATAATATTCTCGTATTCTCGGAATAAAAAGAAGATCACGAGAAAGATATATACGACGTATTAAAAGTATTATATAAGTATAAATCTAGACTTAAGCTTAAGAAATATAAGTTTAGAGTTAAAGAAGTTAAATTCCTAGGTTTTATTATTATCCTAGGTAAAATAAGGATCGATCTAGAAAAGATCTAGGTAGTTAGAGACTAGCTAATCCTAGAAAACGTAAAAGACGTATAATTATTTAATAGGTTCGGAAACTTCTTACGATAGTTTATCTAGGACTACTCGAGAATAGCCGAACTATTAACATACCTTATACGTAAAGGAACGAAGTTCGTATAGGAAGAAGAGTAGTAAAAGGCGTTTAATAAACTTAAGAAGAAATTTATAGAGGATCCTATACTTAGGATATTTAACCCGGAATTAGAAAGCGTTATTAAAACGGACTCTTTAGATACTACTAGAGTAGTAGTATACCTTTAACTAGATAAGAACGGAAAGCTATATCCTATAGCCTACTTTTCAGAGAAATATAACCTAGCTAAACTAAACTAGGATATATATAACAAGGAACTCCTTACTATAATATTAGCGCTAAAGTATTAGAGAATCTATCTCTAAGGAGTAAAGTATAAGGTTATTATATTATTAGATTATAAGAACCTAGTTAGTTTTACTAGAACTAAGATACTCGATAGAAGCAGGTATACGAGATAGTTAGAAGAGCTAGTATACTTTAATATTATTATTAAGTATATTAAAGGTACGGCGAACCTACGTGCTAATATATTAAGTCGATTACCTAGGTATACTAAAGATAAAAGTTCTAAGATAATTAACTTACTAAGAGAGGTTTAAGTCGGAGACTTAGTACTAGGAGTAAAATCAGTCCTAGTAAACTCTCGGAACGATCCTTTAGAAAAATCTTATTACTAAAGAATACGTAAGGTATAATAGGAGTTTCTAAATAATAAAGATAATAAAACTATTTAGAAACGATACCAGATTAGCCTACGTATAGAAAAGGACTTATAGGAATATATAGATACGTATAAAGTATAGATTCCTACGGACCTAGCCCTTAAAATTATTAAAGAATAATATAAGCTACTAGCTTATAGATATTAAGGGATACGCCGTACTACCTTTAGAATTAAATAACTATACTACGTCCTAGACCTAAAGAAGTTAGTTAGTAAAGTAATCGTAGAATACGATATATATATAAGGAATAAAGTTACTCGATATACCCTTTATAGATAAATAGGAACGATACTAATACCGGACGTTCTATTTAAGTCGGTATTATAGGATTTTATCTCTAGGTTTCCGGAATTAAAAGAACTAATAATAAATATTAAATATAACTCTATCCTAGTTAGCGTATATAGACTAACGAAATATATTACCTTAAGCCTATATATAAAGACTAGTATAACCGAGGATTTAGCTTACGCCTTTAACCGCGATATAGTAATAAATTATAGGTTACTAAAGGAGATTATATTAGATAGAGATAGTCTTTTTACCTCTAAGTTCTAGAAAAGCCTAATAACTATACTCGGAGTTAAGAGAAAAATATCTACTATATTCTACCTATAGATAAATAGAGGAACTAAACGTATTAACCAGGTTATCGAAGTATACCTGCGGTTATACGTTAACTACTAATAAGATAATTAGATATAGTTCCTACTACTCGTATAATTCGTATATAATAGTTTAGTCTCGGAAGCTACTAGTAAGATACTATTCTTTACCCTTTATAAAAGAGAATATATAGTATATAGAGAACTAGATTTAGAAATAGAATAAATATTAAATTAAAGCGCGAGGGTAATATTAGATAAAATAGTAGAATTATATAAGGAACTATTAGAGGAACTAAAGTTCGTAGCGGAGAGAAATATATACTACTATAACTAGAAATATAGTTAGGAGCCTACGCTAAAGAAGGGGGATAAAGTCTATCTCCTAAGAAAAAATATTAAAATAAAAAGACTAAGCGATAAACTAGACTATAAGAAATTAGGACTATTTAAGATTAAGGAAGTAAGAGAACGTTTAAATTACGAACTTAAACTACTAAAGATAATAAGAATCTACCCGGTTATCTATATTTTATTACTAGAACTAGTACCGCTAGGAGCCCCGAAAGCTCCGTTTACTAAAGTAGAATCTATTAACCCTTAAGAAGAAGCCGTATATAATATCGAGGAAATCCTAGATTATTAGTATATAAACGGAAAGACTAAGTACTTAATTAAATAGTTAGATTACCTATATTTAGAGAATATATAGGAACTAAGGTCTTACCTTAGCTGCCCTGAGAAGCTTAAGACGTTCTACTACTAAAATCCTAAGCTGCCTAGAAAGGGTTATTAGGTAGGAAAACTAAGGAAAGGTTAAAAGAAAGGTCTAGGCCGAAGCCAGGACCCGGGTCTGTAGGAGGGGTCGGCGTAGCAGCTAGGCGGAGCACTTCTGCCTCCCGTCGGATCTTATCGTCCTTCTCTTCCTGCTCCTTCTTTTCTTTCTCTTCGGCTATATCTAGCTCTAGGAGAGTTTTAAAACCTCGGGCTATTATATTATTCTTCCGGCGCTAAATAAACTTCCTTTACTTTCGTAATCGGAGTATTTTCGCTATCGCCTCCTTCTCCTCTTTACCGAGACGTTCCTCCTAACGGCTTAATACCTCCTAGCTATTAAGGAATTCAGGTTTACTATTATAGCTCGGGCGACTAGTACGGACGTACTTAGAGCAGCGAGAATAGGAGGATAATATAATATAGCGACGGCTATTAGCCTGATAGAAAGAATAATATATATCTACGTCGAGGCCGGTTAGTTCGATTTTATTAACTAAGGCTCTACGACGACGGGTTTCTTTAGAAGTTATAATAAAAGAAGAAGAGGCCGTTAGCTAGACGTCGATATTTCCTTAGGTCGTACTTATACGTGAGGACACGCTAGGACGGAAGGGGGATAGTATTATAATCACGGGATAAGATCACGTATAGTTCTAAGACTATAGGCTTAAGAGATAATTATCTCTAGGAGACCTTAGACTGTTATAGTAAGGGGACTAATTACGGGCTAGTAAGCGGTCTAGGGATTTCTTAGTATTTTAGTTATATAACTATAGACGGTCAGAGGTAGTCGGTCTAACTACCTCTGAGCGGTCAGAGTAGGTTAGTATAACCGGCTCTGACTATAGATTAAGACACAGGTATATAGTCTAGGTCTTCACCTATTAGATAGGAGCCTCGTGCTTAATTAAATATAGTAACTAAATCTTATTATTATATTATACAGTTGTTATTACGAGCTAAGCTTCTAAGCCTAGTAACCTAGTAATAGCCCGTATACTTCTACACAGCCTATAAACACATAACTTATTACTTAGCTACAGGGTAGTTAAGTGCCGAATCGTGACACCCTCCTATATAAGTTAGGCACTGCCAGCTATCTATAACGCGTAGGCTAAGGATAGCTATAGCCGGTACTACCTCTTCTATCCCCGGGTTCCCTACGTCCTCGGGAGTAGCGAGGGTGTAACTGCTAAAGAGTTCTCCTAGACTCTTAAGCTAGGTACCACGTAAGCTGTATAGTAGCTGTCGAAGGTACGGAACCTAGACGTCAGGGCGTGGTTAGAGGTAATAGCTATATAGCGTATATAGAAGTACTTTCTACTCCGGGAGGTAAATAAAAGGCTCGCCTATAGTGTTCTATAACCTCTCGGACCCGTAATTAGGAGCGGCTCTCGAAGTATCAGTAGCAGATCTTAGAGGAGGGAGACGGTTATTATAGTCCAGTTTCTTATAGTTATTATAGTTAACTAGCCCGTGCCTACCCCCCGGTCAGGGGGAGATAAGTATAGGGGAAACGGTCATTAGGGTTAACTTACCGCGATTACTAGGGGTAGCGTTAAAAGATAAAATACTATTAGAGGCAGGTCAGATAACCTTATAAAGCTATTTAAAATACAGGTCGCGGAGCCACTTAGATGGTCAGGTGATGTCCACATTTACGCTTTTCGGCAAGGCGCCGTAGTCACATGATGTCCACATTTACGCTTTCGGGACTAGCGCCGCTCGTGACCGCGATAACCGTGACGGGCGCGATTAACGGCGACGCCACGGTCGCAGAGGCTGCACGCTCAGGTGCATGTATTTATTATAATACGAAAGGGTAGCGGAGAGGGTTTAACACGTTTATACGGTCGTGGTGGTCGTGGTCGTCGAGCGTCGTGGTCGGGTTCGGTGGGGTTCTGCGAACCGGCCCTCTGCGCGAACCGGCCCTCGTCGTAATCGACCTTTACGGAGATCACGTGAATAGTATATAGCTTAAGAAACTCTTACGCTAGAGACTATTAACTATAGTTAGTAAGCGTTAAAAGATAAAATACTCTTAGAGGCAGGTCAGATAATCTTATAAAGCTATTTAAAATACAGGTCGCGGAGCTACTCAGATAGTCAGGTAATGTCCACATTTACGCTTTTCGGTAAGGCGCTATAGTTATATAATATCTATATTTACGCTTTCGGGACTAGCGCCGCTTATGACCGTGACGGCGCGATTAACGGCGACGCTATAGTCGCAGAGGCTCCTCGCTCAGGTGCACGTATCTATTATAAGGCGAGAGGGCAGAGGAGAAGGTTTTAACATGTTTACACGGTCGTGGTGGTCGTGGTCGTCGAGAGTCGTGGTCGGGTTCGGCGGGGTTCTGCGAACCGGCCCTCTGCGCGAACCGGCCCTCGTCGCAATCGACCCCTATAAAATTTATAATAGGGCTATTACAATAAAAATACATCGGGAATAATACTTAGCTAATAGGGCTAAACCCGAGTTAGTTACGAGTTAGTGTAAAAATCAGTCTCGAGAATCGACAAGGAGGCCCGTGCTAGCCACGATAACCAGACCCACAAATAGCTGCTGCAGCTTTATCTACACCAAAAAAATGTTCGAAATAATACATAGAGATAGCTAAAGAAGAATTCCCTCACCGCTCGATAATAAGTGTTAAATACCGCACACCTGGTGCTACTGTTAGGATTCCTAGTATTAGCACTCACCCCAAGGACTTTCAATGCAGAGTTAAATGACTATGAACTCTATTTTATCCGAATATTTCTCAGACTTATAAATAGCTCTATACTAAGCTAGTTGTCTACTTTGAAGGCTGAACAACTACATTTACAGCGCCTCCAGGACGGCTACCTACCAATTTAAATGCTTCATTAACCTTTTTCAAGGGAAAAACCTCGTGGCGGAGGAATGAAAAGTCGATGACGCCGGCATCCATTAGCTCGATAAGCTCATCGATCTCGGCACTGTTGAACCACAAAGTCCCAAGAACAGCAACGTCTCGACTCATGGCCTCAAGATACTTTTGAACTATTTCCCCCTCTGCACCACCTGCTGCCAAAACTGCTCGACCACCCTTCTTCACGGTGCCGACCAGTGTACTTGTCACATTTGCGTCACCGCCGTTTCCGAGACAGTCGTAAAGCGCATCTGGCCCGAGTCCGTTCGTCTGTTTCTGAATCCAACTGACAACATCACCTCCATCTTCTGATGAGATGGTTAATACGCGCCCAGTAGGAGACAAGCTCTCAAGCTCAGCGAGACGGTTCTTGCTTCGCCCAATGCCAAGGATTTTCGTGCAGCCAAACCCCAGCGCGATGGCGACTGCAGCATATCCAAGAGTTCCGGTGACGCCGTTGATGAGCACAACCTTCCCTGGCCCAATCTGTGCTTTCTTCAGGCCTGCGAATGAGGTCCCGATATATCCAAAACGTGATGCTGTGGCGAAGTCGATGCTTGGGGGTAGCAGCGCAAGATTGGCATCTGGTGAAATCAAATATTCAGACAGGGCGCCAATGGGGTAGTGGGTGAGCATTTGCTCGCCGCCTGGAGATTGGGCGAAGTATGCTCGGAGGCAATTGTTGATGCAGAGATCCTTTCTTCCTATAGACGATGGAGTTAGAAGTACTCTTCTGACAACGAAGTTCGCTTCACAAACCTCGTCGGCAATAGTGACAAGTGCCACAGGTTAGTAGCGGGTCCACATAGACACGATCTCCAGGTTTCAGGCCAAGAACGTGATCACCAACCGCTTCAATAACGCCTGCCGCATCCAAACCGAAGACACACGGCAGTTTGGGAAGGGCGAAGCCAGCTGACCCACCAGTGGCAACAAGGTTGTTGGAGTTTGGCACTAGACAGCACGCCTCAACCTTGACCAGAACATCTTTCAGCCCAGGCACCGGTTTGTCTGCTTTGCCGACCTCCAAGGCTTTCCCGAATTCGACAACTCGCGCGACGTTGATTTCCGGCATGATTTTGCGATTTTTTCAGGATGGATGCCTCTGTTGGAGCTTGAGAGGCTAATTCTGAATATAGACTAAGATCCGGCCAGAACGAACTCTTCTTATAGAGAATAGCCGAGACATGAAAGGAGTCAAAAGTCATGACGTTTAGATTTCTCTAGTTTCTCTAACCTGCAGTCAGTCAAGCTCAAGCACGCAAACAAGGGTGGTATCGTTTTACAGGTGACTCGAAGGTAGTAATTGACTCATCTGGTTCCACAATAGGCTTTTCAGTTCCATGATACTATTGCCACCCCACCCCCTTTCCCCCCTATATGAATGTTATTAGTGGACTTACAAGGGTTCAACTCAAGGGTTTTCAACCTATTAATTTTTATAGAATCTACTAGAATACAGTCTTACCGCCGGCCTAATTAGTACTTGGTAGGTCCTCCCTAAGCGTCGATTATAGCTTAACACCTCCTCTAATATAAATTATATAGGGTTTCTATAAAACTGTAATGATTACGGGCTTAATCACGTACTGTCCGGAGCGGCCATAAGTCTTTTACCACTCAGCTAAACTGACTAAAAGGTACAATATTCGCGGTTGCGCGAATAGGCTTATTACTGTATATAACACTCATGTCGGAAATGCTAGTCACGGCTGGAGTGTGGGGGAAGTGCTTACGCAAGTTGACGAGACAGGTGTCGTACGACCATGTGTATTATTTCTACTTCTTTAACTCTGATCGTTGAGTAGGAGGTAGTGCAAGCCTACAGCGATGAGTTCATGTGGAGTCTAACATCTCCATTGATGCATTGCAAGAGTCTACGTCATTTTATATCTACACAAGAAATCATGAAGGTCCTTAATATTGTCCGTAGGCACAATCCGTGTATAATGACAATCTGATACCTCTAGTTGTCCTGCATGCACTAGCGTTCTTACAAACCAACATAACTCTTCGGAGTGCTCAACGAAGCCCTGCTGTGGATGCGTTCCAGATCTGTTCCCTTTAGTTACGGTGTGCCAAAGATCTTCCCATCTGTCTGCTGCGCGAAGAATGGTATTCTCTGTCACTTGCAGGAGCAAGGAATACCTTGACATCATTGACAATGACTGTAATGCTGCTACGGTCAATACCTCCTAGATTTTAGAACGATTGATGATTCGCACTTACCGCAAATAGTAACCATCAAGTGCATTGCCGTGACGTGCTTGTGAGCATCATTGATCCAAGTATCCCGGAGTAGATCTTTGGTCAATTGCGACAGTGTTTGACGAGACGACTCGGGAGAATCAACTGTTACCAGGTTCTCATAATCAGTTACCGTCTCCGCTTCGAAAACCTCCTCGCAACAAGGAGAATCAGTATCCAATTCTGCTATTGTCAAGAGAGGACAGCTGTTAAACATAATAGCAAAGCAGCTGTCTATAACAAATGCCCATACTGCTAGACTTTTTTAAGTGTTAGTTTTGGTGACTTGTACCTTTTCTACTACCACTGGAAGTCATACCGTGTGCGAATCTCCTTGGAAATAAACGATTGCCACCGAGACTGACCGGTGCCCGAGGTACATACCCGAACTCCACCAGTAGCTTGCAATAGCCCACAGCTTCTCAAAGTAGCAATAAACCATGGATGCCTTTTGATTCTAAGGCGCCTCCTTGTCTCCACATTGTTTGTTCCGTTCTGGACTATTTCAATGATCAACGCCGCTTGAAGTACACCAATCCCCTCTTCAGACCACACACAGTTGGTATACTCTTGGTGCAATTGTTGCATAGTAGGATGGCGAAAAATGTATTCCTCCGCAACATCGAAGAATTTGCGTGCTGATTGAGTAGAGTCCGACGGGGCAGAACACAGAGATCCAAAAAGAAAGATCGCTAGCACAAGGGGTAGGGAGACCGTCTCATAGTCAAAACTGGGACGGTGGACGATTGGATAGTACCGGTGTAGCTGTCGAAAGTACGCCTGAACGAAGTTCTCCAGATTTGTTGTTGTGAAGACTTGTTCTGCGAGCTTCTCCTCGAACTCGGTTTGAGAGTTCGGATTATCCGCGAACATAGTTGCATGCGTGGAAGCAAGCTGCAGACGCATGTGCGCCAGCCGACTTCCTATAATGGAGTTAAAACGGCACTGGGAAGACGAATGACTGTGCCGGTCCACATCTGCCATGAAATTTTGGCTGAAATAGTCGATAAAAGAAGGCGTCCAGTTCTCTTGGTCCCAGAAGAGGGTATCATAGCACTCAAAATTGAATTCATGTGAAGTTGGCGATCCCAAGGGTGCAGTTAGAGCCTGTCCGATAGACTGCTTTCTGCTAGCAGTGACCAGTGTTGTGGTTGCCTCATGTGCTCCCGGGGCAGTGAAAGCTAGCAGAAATTGAATGGGGATCCTTCCTCGTGAGGCATCTGAAACTTTCTCTACTGATCTAGCTGCTGCCGATAGGCCAGGGGTTTCCGTGGAAGTATCAACGAGCGAGGTGAGATCGGAGAAGATACGTCGCTGATAAGTGCACATCACTTTGGAGGAGACGCAGCGCACACACGGGAAAGCAGTGTCACACGACAGCTTGCGCTGTGCACAGGCGTCACAAGCCTGACGTGTTTTACCCCGTCTGGTATCTGCGACCAGAATATCGACACCGTCAGGAGAACATGTCTTGACATGCCGACGAGCTGTATCACTATCCACGGTCAGCGGTTGAAAAAGATACAGTAACTACAGTCCATATCATACAGCCTAGAGAACTGTTTATTGCAGAACGGGCAAATTGCAGATATCCTGCCATTATCTGTGAGTTTGATCAGCAATCGGAACTCGTGCTGGTTGAACGGAGCGAGGACGCAGTCGAGCAAGCATCACTCACGAAGTGCTTCGTGTCGGCGCAGATGGCTGTTGGTAGAGAGGCTCTTCCCACAAGCATCGCAGTAGTGCCCTCGGTTTTTGGGCGCACATTTTGGCATATCGATTGTTAATCCTCACGCAACCCCAAACTATTCTTGTTTCCGGGTGTTGGCAATGGTTACCGGACGTTGGATTGATGGTTGGCAACACGAAAATCCATTGAGTGCGGGTTCAATGCCGAGAGATGAGCCCGGAGGGAAGGGAAGACTTGGCAGCACCAGTCATTATCAATCCAGATTTGAGTTGAGTTAGAGTTAAAGTTGGTGGTGTCAAACCTTAATAGGTTCCGAGCTAGCCAAAATCTGCGTCGGTCTTTCCGGCTCAGCGCAGCCCGATAGGTCGCTTCCTTATTTGCTGCTTAGAGCTAGAGGTGACTGCGGGTTCTGTTCCGAGGAGCACTGAGCACACAACGAAGCGAGAACGAGCTACTCCACTCTAAAGCCTCCACTTGTTTACGCTACAGTCCTTCGATCGACCATGTCATAACATGTCACTTTCACAAGACACTTCCACCAAACTTGCTTTCATGTATAAAGTCAAGACGAGTATCAGTATGGCACATATCCACATCATATGAATCAAGCTTGAATTTGGGTGCCGAGGAAAAATCTGAGATGCTGTCGACTTCTACTTCCAGGGCCAGCAAACATTAGCATCCAACATCTCCTCTCGTCACATGGGAATTTGACAAACTACCCCTCGTACACATCAACGATGCCACGGAAGAACAAAACCCCAAGTCGAGAACGGCCGGCCGCAATTTCGGAATGGATTGACAGGACAAAAATCGACCAGTCCGTCTCGAGTCCGTCAGAACGACAGTCAGACACCAGCGATTTCGATGAAAGACCGCCCTCAAAACGTTCCAAGAGGTCCAAGCAGGGAGGAGCTTTCGAGTCTCAAATCATGAAACGGCTAGCTCAGGATGTTTCATTGACCGAACATCCAACGAAGATTCCAGTACCACCTTCCACCGGTAAAAGTACCCGAAAGGCAAAGTACGACTTTTCGGTCAATGCACCATCTCCTTTCCCCGACTGGCCGGCTCCGACTCTGAGCGAAGTCCAATCAGTATTTCAATTACTGGAAGACAAGCACGGCAAGATTGAAATGTCACAATCTAAGCCTTCACTCATGCTTCGAATCGAAGGCTGTAATGAGGAAGAACCGGCTTTGATAGATGCAGTCATCAGAGCACGCCTCAGTGCTGGTACCAATGACATGAATGCATCTCGCGCTTTCATGGGCATTTTAACAACCTTTGGGAGACGCAAACCTGGAGGCGGCCTTGGTATTGTCGACTGGGAGGCAGTTCGAATTGCACCCCTAGAAGATCTCTACGAAGCCATCAAGACTGGAGGAATGGGAAACGTGAAGAGTCGTAGCTGTAAGGCTATCCTTGATATGGTCCACGACGAGAATATCATCCGGCGAAAAGCTGGGCAGATCGCAGCCAAATCACAGGGTATAGATCTTCTCTCTCTTGAACATATGCGAGGCCTCTCAAAGGATGAAGCATTTGAAAAATTCATTACGTTCCCAGGTGTAGGGCCAAAGACTGCAGCCTGCATCATTTCAATCTGTATGCAACATAATAGTTTCGCCGTAGATACGCACGTGTACAGGATTTGTACGTGGCTGGGCTGGGTACCACCTGGGACCGATCGCGATGGGATGTTTGCGCATCTTGAGACCAAAATCCCTGATCATCTCAAGTTCGACCTTCACTACTTGATGATTCGACATGGAAGATTTTGTGGGAGGTGTCAGGCAAGTACCTCATCGACAGGAAAGGGATGGGAAAATGCCGACTGTCCATTGGAGGGCTTGGTAAAAAGGAAAGGAGGAAAGAGGCAGAAGTAGCAACATTTTAATTACGCTCCTGAAACATAAGCCACACCTCTGGTCTCATCACCCAGTGATGCGTGTCTTGTTTGTTTCCGCAGGTCTAGCTTCCTGGTAAGCCTTTCTTAAAATAGATCACAGAAATGCTGTCGAACGGTACCTCTAGGATGCACGCTTTCCCAATTGCTTTGCCTGTGGCAACAGGGCATGAATTTTTCAGGCAATGGGATACAGGATCGGAATGGGAATATGCATTGGGACATGGGAGGTGGACACTGGTCGGATACTAAAGCTGTACTGGGGAGTATTTGTATTTCGGATAGATTTAGACCATGGCGTTAGGATAAATTGTACTTCTTGCCAAAACCAACGATATCAAACACCTTACTAAATCAGGATTTCTGCTCTGAAAGATTCTTTGATCGCCTATTTTAATAAACCCCCAGACAAATGTCTCCTCTTCAGGTCCATGGCAGTGCATCTCTGATCATCAACGTATTGACGCCTACAAGATATCTTATCCAAGGCCTTAGATCTAACTTTAGAGCATTACAATCTCGAATTCCTAACTTGAAGTAAATATGGTGTCCTGCTTTCGTGGCTTCGATAAAAGATTTCCTATTTCTTGATCCGTGTCACAATCACGGGATGAATCACGTGCAGTTCCAAGACCATAGGCTCAAGAGATTACCATCTCCAGGAGACCTTGGGCTGTTATAGGAAATGGACCAATTACGGGCTAGTAAGCGATCCAGGGATTTCATAGTATAAGAAGTCACGTGATGATAAGTGCAAGACGTGCTAGCTCGGCTAGCTGGCTTGCACAGCTTGCAGAGCTTGCGCTAAGCATAGATATCAACAGTATATAGTCTAGGTCTTCACCTATTAGTTAGGAGCTTCGTGCTTAATTAAATATAGTAACTAAATCCTATTATTATATTATATAGTTATTATTACGAGTAGAGCCTCCGAGCCTTATATTGCGGTGGGGATCACGTGGGATCACGTGGACGCACGCTAAGCACGTGATTACCACTGCTGTATTTAACATTTTTTATGTTCTCATTAAGAGGACCAGGACACTTATCACTATTTTAACCACCCCCTTACTTGACGATTACTTTGACGATTATTTAACGATTATTACTTCAACTCCATTCCCTTCTTAACACCAGACCCTGTTACTAAACCTGCCTATTCTTTTATACTTATAGCTTACTACCTGACGTGTCCCTCCCACAATATAACTAGTAATAATCCGTATACTTCTATATAGCCTATAAATATATAACTAGTCTCTTAGCTACACGGTAGTTAAGGGTCGAATCGTGACACTTTAAGTACCTTAGCTTCGAAGTACGCTCGACTATTAATATATTAAACTAATAGCTAACTAGCCCTAGGGGTAGTACTACTATTATAACTACGGGATAAGATCACGTATAGTTCTAAGTGTCAGAGGTCAAGCCTCCTGGTAGCTATGTCGGTGCCATAGCGGAACTGACTCAGTAGTGGGGCGCCAGTAGACCGGCGCCGACTCGACATCGACTCGAGTTTGACTCGACGCATTGACCGCGTCACCGTGGCAACGAGCGCTGTCCACCTGGCATTTACATAGAACGGAGAGCGCAGGTTAGCTGACTCTCCATCGTACTCAATTACAGTCATTCAACCCCATACTGTCTGAGCCAATCGAGTGTGGACCCTTACAGGGTCCACGTCAGAGTCGTCCGGGGAGCAAGCAGGCTGGTACCTAGGTTCTTTGTTTCTCGACCGTATATCGTATAAGTATATATAAAGTCGGTCCCCCATTGCAGAGGGGTACCTCCCTTCGGATTCCAGCTCTTCCGATAGAGATACCTTATATAGGTAGTAAGCCCTATTCTCGGTATAATATAGAGCGCCCTTCCCCTCTCCCTCCCGAAACTCCACCTGTGACCACCAGGCAGGGGCTACTATCTTCCTGGTTTCTTTAAAACACGGAGTATAATTATCACGATGCGGCCCTCTATAACTCTGTAGCTGAGGAGGTAATGTGGTTTGTAGGCTGTGTTAAGCTATGCGGGACTATTACTGGGTTGTTAGACTCGGAGGTCTAACTCGTAATAACAACTAGATAATAAACAATAAGATTCAGTTGCTATGTTTAATTAAGCACGAAGCTTATATCTAATAGGGGAAGACCCAGACTAAATACTTGTATTAAGTCCCCTGGTCCTGTGGTCTGGTCGACAGCGACCCAGTCGATAAGCGACTGTTCGACTGTCGACCAGTCGACCCAACTCACGTGATCATCAATATAAGCTGTACGAAGTTGAGGTTACCAAGGAACGGTGATGTCCTGAGGCCCAGCAAAGGAATCGCGTCTTAGCCCGCTACACTAGTACTATAGCTCAAGTCACGGTGACTAATAAAACTTCTCGAAGATCAGGAGTTTCACGTAATAGTCAGAGGGGTACGGTCGCGGCGTTTAAGGCCAAGATGACAGCTCCCAGAAGGCTCGAGGACCTATCAATTCTCTTTAATACACGTGACTACCAACCGCAGTTCAAGGATGCGAAAACTTTTCTAAGGCTAATTTTTAGATAATGAGCGCCTATATTTATTTTAACCTAGCTTGTATTAAACGTTGCCAGGTGATCTAATATATGGAATATGCCAGACTCTATAAGTGATGAACATGACCAGGACTCAGAATCATGGCTCAACTATGGGTGCTCGCCTTGGAGAACCAGCAGCCAGCGCGCAGCAGAGCTATATGACTTAAGTGTCAAGTTGTGGAGAAAAGAAGACCTTGTAGACATCGAACAGCAATTGTCGAAATCGTTTACAGCAGAAAAGTTCACAGTCCGTCGTATCGATGGCAGTCTCGTTCACATTAAGAATCCGATGTTTAGGGTACAGAGACCAATATGGTAAGACTTTCTCGGCCCCTTTTCAGTCAATCGAGGGAACTCTTATACTCAGACATGACTTTTTATTTAGGAAGCCAGAGATCAAGTTCCAAGAGTACTGGTACCTTGTACGAAGCATACCCGACGGCCCACCAGAGACATATAACTGCACCTATCTGTTAGACTGGGTTAATCAAACAATTCGGAACTACGAGGGACCCTTCGATAATACAAAGCTGCTCTTTGAAAGCTCCCAAAGAAAATGGGATATAAGCATGTCGTGCGAGGTCTTTAAGTCGCAATTTCGTAAACTTTTAGTGAGCGACGGAAATGTGAAAAAGGTGACTAAGATTATATGTTTCGGCCTGGGTGATGTGAATTTTAAACCACCCGATTGGTGGCGGATACAGAATAAGTCCAGGCCAGAAGATGAACAGGAGAAGGAAACAAGTTTAGTAGAAGCGCCCTTAATACACCATGCGATTGCGTTAACCATGGCCGATGTGATCCGTTCGTGCGCTAAAACGAAGGATGGGGAGGTAAGGATCCTCACCCAAGATCCGGCTTACTCCAATGAATCAAAGGATATATTACAGAGAATTGGGTTTGAAATTGTAGGGGAATTTGGGGCAGGAGGCTTTGCAGAATTGGACGACGAGTCGGTGGTGTTCTCACCTTTTACTAGAGCACCAGTCAAGCAGATCATTGCAGATTTTGCCCGCCCAGTAGCAATTATTTGCAACGGGAAGAGCAGTGCAGAGGTCTTTAATCCAAAGAGGTATTCAGTCTATATTCTGCTGCAATTAATTATGCTAATACATTATAAAATTAGAAAACCATACGCAGACCCAGAATCTCCAAGAACGAGGCAGATGTGGAAAGAATACACAAGCTGGGATTTTCCCCTTCCATCTGAGAGTATTAAGTTAGAGGGCTCGCTGCATCAGTTAGTAGTATATGCTAGAACTACAGAGTGAACTGGAAATTTAGAAGTTGTTTATCAATAAATTGAAGTGGATCTAGCAGACAATATAACAGTCAATAGCGAGCAAGTTACAATGCGAACAAGTGTACTATAGCAAAAATTAAGGAGTCCTAAGATTACTTCAACCCTAACCCTAAATTATAAATGAGCATGGTAATAAAAGAAACCCAAGAAATTCTGCAAATATAGTAATTCTAATGCCAAATTAAGGTATAAATAAGCGCAGTAGGAAAATGAATCAGTAAACTCTGTAACAGCGCTAGAGTAAAACCGAAGTATAAAGAAGTGTAGTAAGTAAGCAAAATATAAAGTTTCCCTAATCTAACAACCCTTGAGCAAAATCAAAGTATAAAGGAGTATAGTAATAAAACGAACGGAGTTATACTCCGAGCGTTATAAACCCCACGGCAAAGTAAAGTCTTCTGCCTCCTGGCTACTTAACCACTAATAGCCCACCAGCTAATTAAACCATCTCGATACCTCTCTACCTTTTTAATGCATATCAAAGCATCTATATAATATAGTTGCCGCAGCATCCTGTATATTGACCACAGTATTAGCATGCATCGCCACTTTTATCCTCCTTAGCAGACTGTATCGATCTATATAAGTTGAGTACTTCTTGAAAGATAGACTAAGAATACACGTTTAAGTACTATAGAGGTTTAGATAAGTAAAGATAATATAGATGTTCCTGAAAGGAGCTAGGATAACAATCTCTTATGATGTGAGAGGAAGTCGAGGAGTTCTGTTATAAATAACGCAGATATTATTATATAGGGCTAAACTAATATTTGATTGTGAAGTGAGAAGATATAAGTGGATCTGGTCAGGGGGAGATTATAATGGATAATAACTGAGGTAGGCTCGACTCTGGTTATATACTTTGCTCACAGTAGAGATTTTACAATGGCACGAGATCTGGCCAGGCATATTCGGCCGGCAAAAGAGTTATCCTTGAATAGAATTATGAAAATATAGCCGCGTGCGACGTAGCTACCAGACTTTATAAACTGTATTGGAAAGATCGAGTGATTAAATTAAGGTAGCCGGCTTCTAGCAGAAAGGAGATTCAGAAAATAAGGGCTGCTGATCTCGGGCGTCTATTCCTTGTGCTGAGCCAATTAATATATAACATAAACGTTAGCCACTATAACGTAATAGTGGTTATATAAGTCACTTATTTCCTTAGTAATTATTATAAATTATTAGTAAGGTAGTAAAGAAGATTTTAGAGGATATTATACCTAATTAGTCAGGCAGTCACTCTCTATATAAAGACCCGCTTGTTCCTGTATTATAGAGAGCAGTCTATTTTTATAGTTTCCTGAGAAAAACTCTCTTTACCCTACCTAGAAACCAATTCTAACTCCTTAAGGCTCTTAACACTATTATATTAACATATCGCCTGCTATAGAAATAAATAGAGCGACGTCTCTTATCCCGTAAATAAGCGTGAATCAATGTTAAAGAGAACATAGTATACGTACGTAATAACAACATACGATTGTTTGCCGCTGTTTACCTTACTACTAAGTCTTATATTAAACTAACACTAACGTCTATCCTAGCGTAGCGTAAAACCCACTGTACCGAAAAAAAACCCGGTACTTTAACTTTAAATATTTTAATAATATATTGTCACGTTATATAGCGCTTTAACCTGTGGATTTAGGACACTTAGTTATAGAGAAACCTGTATTTAACCTGTTCTCAGGAGCTCTCCTAATAAAAGACAAGCGTCTATTAACTACCTACTCCGCTCACTCTATACAATCTGCAGCGCCTGCGGATAGCATTAGCAGAGCTCTCTGAAGCTCCTTTAAACTATATATATATCGAGATCACCTATAATTATATATAAGTTATATTATATACTTACCACTAAATACTCTGAATACCTTTTTTAATATAATTCTATTCGCGTCTTCGCCCACGCGGCTGGTTTACAGAAGGTCTTGATTTATACTAAAACAGAGCTCCTCTACCATAGCCCTACTATCAAGCTCTTATTATTTCGGATGTTTTAAGAACGGTCCTACCTGAGCTTTAGAACATTATCCCCGTACTAGATTATTCATCGTCCTTCGTAGGCATTATAGCGCGAAGGATTCATATAAGATAGCCACGCCGATCAGTACTTCTAATCTGAGAACTAGCTCCTTACAGTTAGTGCAGAAATACGCCACCTTCTTACTACAGAAATATTTCAGGCAAAATACAGCGCGGGTTTAGTTTATATAATCACTATTACCCATAGCTTGTGGCTGCGGCTGACACAATAAACCATACTTTAAAATCTCAAAGGAAATGTCTGCAACTGCTGACACGACATTTGAACTCGCACTATTAAGGTCGACTGAATCTCGTTATATTCATTCACGTCACTCTCTGCTCTTACTACTCTAAAGTACTGCTCCGATCTCAAATAATCGAGGCATATAAGTGCCCTGTAACTTGAGATATCTAAAGGTTCCGGATAAGTTCTTTATTTTACATCAAGCGTAATCTGTCAACAGGGACATAGAGTCACAAATAGAGAGTCAGCATAACCCCAGTGGTATTAAAAGTAACTATGTTTATAATATTGAAATCCTGACAAGTGGTAATCTATCCCTTCTATCCCTTCCGTTGCGCCGATAACACCATAACTGAATATAATATAATTGTCAGTTAAGAGCGAGCCTGCCTCAAGAAACCTACTCGAATCTGCCCCTACTGTAGCGATCTGGTTCTCCGCAACCTGCGCTCTAGTATATCCGCGCCACTGGTAGTTTCCATAGCCCTGGCCCTTCGATCGTGTGTGCCACTTCTTGCTCTGGCTCAGGGCTATCCTCCTCTTACACAGCATTTTTACGAATCCGCCTATGCTTTCTCTTGCCCGTTATAACCTCTTTCACAGCATGTGTAACTTCTGGCTCCCCTTCCATCTCTGCCTTCGGCTCATCTGCCTCTTGCATAGCACTTTTACGCTTCCGACCACATTTCCCCTTGCCTTTTATGGCCTCTTTCGCAGCACAAGTTGCTCGTGCCTCCTCGATGTTCTTATAGCTCATCACTTTCCCCTGCACGTAGTACTAGGGAATGGACTCGGTTGATCTGCGAACTTCGGCTTCGCTAATTATCTTAGTTAAAAAATGATTTTGATCTTTGAGGAGGGCACATTAGGCAAGCTTCTCTACATGCCTTTGTAGGCGCGGTATACTTCTCTCATTGCGTGCATGGGCATCTTGTTTAATCAGGTTATATAGCGATGTAAAACCCTCCGCTAATACTACTGTTACAGGCGTCGGTGGGAATTCGTCTTGCTAACAACTACCCACCTCTATCTCATCAGCCCGGGGGACAGTGGATTAAGCGTGCGGCTTTGGTGTTTTTCTGAGTACTCTGTCTGGGATTAAGCGGAAACAAACCGCAAGCAGCCCACGCCGCACTAATGTTTTCTTTTATGAATGCCTTTCCCCTTGAAGGACTGTATAGACAGGTAAAATGTTCCTTACCAACTGTATTCGCGCCTCCTCGAAATAGAGTATTAGCCTCGTCGCGGTAAAAGCCCTTTAAGGATGAAAAGACTCCAACGTCACAAGGCTGAAGCCTTGGGGAGGTATAAGGGGGAAGGCGATAAATGATAATATTATTTTTAAAATAAAACTCTAATACTTTAAGGGTCTCGTGCGCACTAAAACTATTATAAATCAACACTGGTGGTTTCTTATTCGCCTGTCCTTTAGTTTAGGGATTAAACACACGCTTAAGCTAATACAAGGTGATCTTGGAGTCGGTATACCCAGATTCGGAGTACATATAATACTATCCAGGGGTGGGGAATATAGTCTAGTTGCTTCGATATATAGTAGCTGGCCAAATAACTGTAATAAAGACCTACCGTTCGCACTAATACACTCGATAGCAGTGACTATTATACGCTTAATACCTGTGCCTCTATAGTCTTATATATCCTCCTTACTCAGGACTTTAACGGAGCCGAGCATGTATAGTATCACTCCTGTCTTATCTATATTATATATATTCTCTAGTATAATAGCGGGATCTTTCAATCCCTTCTCGATCACTTTAAACTAGTATATTATCTTATTATATATTTTATTCTTATAGCATTTCCAGTCTATTACCCTAAATCTTCGTTTAAGTACTGGGTAACGCTTCTAAAAGGCCTAAGCCTAGTTCTTACTCGGAGGCTTGATTGATTTATTTATCGTAGAACACTGGCGGGCGATACTAAAGGCGAATAAAGGTAGGAACTTGATTCGTACAGGATATCTAAAGTTAGATATTAGTTGCTAAAACGTTTTAAGGGCTTTCTCTTCTGGTATAATGAGATACTGTTGGTCTTCGGCCTTTTTTTTCTCTCGGGTCGCCCATGCTCATAATGATACTGTATTGCTGTGACTGAATGTCAAGAACAGTCCCATTAGCTACATAGTTGTAGACGTGCTCAATCGTCAAAGAAGTCTTTCCCGCCATACTTATTCCCTAGCAGACCCTTCCCACCCTCTTCCACTTCAATACTATCATACTTGTGAGACGCCCCTATCGCACCGCCCTTCCAATCACTACTATACGCATCACCGGCCAGACCCTTACCACCGAGCGTAATATTCGAGTACTGGTGACCTGCGATTACTTCCCTTACCGTTTTTTGAAGCAGGCTATCGACACCCGTAGCTGCACCCTCGATCAACTCAAGTGACTGCTTGTCGCCCATCTCTGCTGCTTCTTGTTGGACAAGTGTGGTTTGGGCGTGAGGTGCGGGGAATAATTTTTCGATCTCGTCAATAAGTAAGACGATCTGTTCGAGAAGGTCTTTCAGAGTTGACCAGTGGTAGAGAGCCCAGCTAGCAAGGTTCAAGAATCGACCCTTCTTTTGACGCTGTGCAGCCAAGCCTTTTATCTTGTTGTCCATTACAGCCATCTTCAGATTCATTTCGCGTGTTGAATACGCTGAGAGATCCTCGCCAGCCTTAGCAGTTAACTTGTACTTCTTGGAGATGCTCTCGGTATCCGCGAAGAGCACAATGATTTGAAGCAACGCATCCTTTACAAGTTGGATCTCGGTCGCAGTGGCATCTTGCCTGCCCAGTTTAGGATCGTCGTAGATTTTGACAGACTCACCCCATCGTGTAAGACGGAGTCTCGCGTAACTAATTGAGAACAAGCTGACTGGTCTAGAAATCTCGATCGAAATGGCGGCCAAACTGGACGTACTCGAAGCAGTCGACACAGGCAGTGAAAGCAGATGCAATGCCAATGGCACCAGCGACAGTGCCGAATGGCTCCGCCATTATCAAGGCAATGCGTTGTGAGAGAGAGATGGGATGTAAGTAGCTCGTTAGAACCTTCAGCTGAGCCTCACAACCCAATGTGCAGGGTCTGGTTCCTGACCCCGCCAAAACGATCAGCACAATCGATTATGGTACCGGAATCGATTATGGTACCGGTACAGTAATGCCGACCGACAACAGCTTTGGCTTCTTGCTTCTTGTCCCACTAGCAATAGCGGCTCCAGTCTGTGCGTTTATCCACCTTTACCGCGCCTGGTACAGTGATAGTATGCGCGGGTGATCTCCTCCGCCATGTCGGTTCACGATCTGCCCCGCTGGCGTCAATCGTCGCGTGGCCATGATTACAACAATGTTCAAATCAACGAAAAGGCTCACCTCGGAGACACATACAATATCAGTCAGTTCATTATAGCTACTAAATACTAATTACTAGAATTACAGAAAATTTAACTATACTTCAGGTCAAGAAAATCCGCTTAGCCTTCTACCGTTCGCAGCAAATGCGCCCTTCAATTCGTTTGCCCGCCAACACGAATCTACTTGCTTTCTCAATACACGAGTCGCCGTTCTACAAAAGACATCACAATGGGCCGATAGCAAAGACCAGCAATGCCTTTTCTGGTTGAGAGGTATGGCCGGCACAGGAAAGTCGACGATTGCACACACGGTTGCATGCGATTACTTCGAGCAAGGCCGGCTTGCGGCCAGCTTCTTCTTCTCACGGGGCGGTGGTGATGCCGGCAATGCTAGCAAGTTTGTCACGACTATTCCTAGACAGCTAGTGGTGTACATTCCGCCAGTCGAGCGGCACATTTGGGACGCTATCACAGCTTGTAAGATAATCGCAAGCCAGTCTCTGGCAGATCAGTGGCGCCAGCTCGTGCTTAGGCCGCTTTTGAAGCTGGAGGGGAACAATACATACCCATTATATATCATGGTTGTAGATGCTTTGGATGAATGTGAAGATGAAAAGGACATATGAATCATTTTACGATTATTAACTGAGGTTCAAACGCTGAAGAAGGTCCGGCTGCGGGTGCTGATCACAAGTAGACCAGAGGTTCCAATCCGAAACGAGTTCTGTAAGATTTCAGATGCTAAGCATTATGACTTCATCCTTCACGACATGGAAACGGCCATTATAGACCATGACATCTTTGTCTTTCTAGAGCACCAGATAGGATTAATTGGTAAAGAACTAGATCTTGTAACCAATTGGCTAGGCGAGCAAGATCTCGGACGGCTGGTAGTAAATGCTAGTAGTCTCTTTATCTGGGCTGCAACAGCTTGTCGGTTCATCTTGGAAGGAAGACATCGCGCAGCGAAAAGACTGAAAATGATGCTCGAGGGCAGCACAACAACTCGAACACCGGAACACCATTTGAACGATGTCTATATAAAAGTCCTCAAAAGCACAATTCACGAAGAGGACCTGGAGGAAGAAAGGAAGATACCTACGCAATACTAAAGCAAGTTCTCGGGACCATTGTGCTCTTATACTCACCGCTATCTTACTTCAAGAAATAAGTAAAGCTTGTTATGTAGAGTTGAAAAGAATCTTTATTTCTTGGAGGGTCCTAGGGAACCATCTAGTTATATACTATTTCAGAATCGCCACTTGCCTTCTAGCATTTTCTGGAAAGCATAGTGATTAATAGACACGAATCTAATAATCATATAACGTAGTACGAGCCGGCCTAGCCGCCACTTAGCAGTGCGCTTAAGGATGATCAAGATTTTATTTACGATTTTCGCGGGCATCTGTAGCGGGTCAAGACCCGATTATTTGCTAGGCCTCAGGCCGTCGCCGTTCCTATGGCAACTTAAGGAACAGGTTCTATTTAAGAAGGTAAAACTAAGGAGAGAAAGAGAGGGAGAGAAAGGAGAATAGTGATACCCTTTTATACGACTCTTTTTAAGATAAGTAGCGGGGCTCTCACAGGGGCCACGGAAATAAGCGAAGGGTAAGTCAGGTGACTGCTCAGGTGACTTTTAACCGAGCCTCTAGAAAAGGTAAAGCCTTCACAATCAGGGTGGTAGGAGAAGCAAAGAAGGGTGGAGATTAATTTCTGTAGCAATGTTACCTTATACTTGAAACGTAATTTCCTACCATCACAGCTCCTTACGATAAGCTTAGTAGTAGAGCTGTGGTAGAGAAACACTATTATACTATAAAATAAGACTCTTTATAAATCAGGCGTAAGGACGACGATATAAATACGATTTTCTAGCAAAAGGGCCTTAGGGTGTCTAGGAGTAGCTACGGAATATAACCTATAAGAAATTGTAGGAGATATTAAAATGTGCATAAATTTTAGGATACTTTAAGTCGAAGTACCTATTATTTTTTTCGGCACAACGGTTTTTTCGGCACGCGAGGATAGACGCTACTCTTACTTTTGCTCTGCGAGTTTCTCCACGAAATATCTTTAGTACAATATAAGACCTGTCAAACAACAGGTAGAAGATGTTGTCCTGTCATTGTTGTGAATCAAGATCGACATGAAATAGGTTAAGCGTGAAGACAGCAATCAGGCTTTAACCATGGTTGGTATTAGCTTCTTGCTTCACTTTCAGCCAATAATTTTGCCACCTGAACTGCCTTTGGCTTATAATCCTTCCTCTGTATGTATCGCAGGATCAAATTCTCGCATTGCCGTGGCGGCGCAACAGCCGATACAGCCATTCAATATCGCTGGGGTCGGCTCGTATTATCATCGTTGTTTAGTAGAAGAAAGGGTGTCAGCTGAAGATGTGAAAGGGGCAGGGGTAGAAGCATATTAAAAGCAACACAGCTTTCATGAAATGAGCTCACCACTCACGGCCATCAACCTAGATATCTCTTGAATAGCGACACGATTGGTGGAGAGACCGGCATTTTCAAGTCTCCTAATGTAGTAGATTGTTGGTACCAGTGGACTGTCGGTACCATTGCATAGGCCTTTCTTAAATACGAGTGGTCATCACCATCGTGATGCCTAACTTATCTAGATGCCCGTATTATGTAGATGATCATGTGCCATATATAATATCTTACCACTAGGCTCGTTCTCTTCTATCGCTAGGCGTGGCCTTAGAATATAAAGTAAAGCGTGGCAGCCATTGAAAAACAAAATTTACCCACCTTACTATATATCCTTAAGGGGGCGGCAACGCCAAGATCGTAACAGGAAGGGAAATAGTCACGGGGGCACTTGACCTTTAGTATAGTGGCTAAAATAGTATATCACGGGAATAAACTTATAGAGATTAAGACCCAGAGACTTAGGGTCAAGGTCTCTATTTTAAGAAACACGGGGGATGATTGATAAGTATGACCAGTAAATACAATCGCATTCCCAATCGCATCAATTGAATAGTGATTTGTATCGCCTGACATACTATAGACCGAGTTCTCTGAATGTAGGTGTTATGATTAATTCCACGACTTGGAATTGCGGAGAGTTCTTATATCCATTGGGTCTCGCGAACCTCACCCCCTTTACGGATTCCCGTCCGAGGCTACGTCCTAGGCAGGCCGCTAAGACGCGCCGAACTGACACCACATACTGCGCCATGTACTGCGTACCTGAGAGAAGAAGCAAGCAGCTTCAGCTGAAAAATAATAAAAGTTCAATTTATGCATTTACTAGGTAGCTTTGCAGTTGTGAGGTTGGCCCCCTTTTTCGAATAAATCATTCGTAATTCCCGTTCCATAGTGAAGTCGAGAACTTCAGAATCAGAGCATCCAGATTTTTCATCGTGAACCAGCTTTTCTATCGCACTCCGACATCATGGCAGAAGCAGCAGCAACCGTTATCGGTGTCGCAGGCGTTGTCAGTGTCCTTCAAAGCCTACTTCAGTGCTACAAGGACTTCTGCACCGCTCGAGAATTTGGAAAAGACTTTACTTTCTTAAAGGTACGCGCAGAGTTGTTGGAGAACTCTACGAGGAGTTGGGTGATCGGTGTAGGCCTCATTGATCACTCGGGCGCACTGCAAAACCAGTTTCTGGTAAGTCACCCAACGGAGAAGAACGTTAAGCTGGTCGAGTTGACTCTGAGATTAATCAGCCGACAGATGGTAAATGTACGTCATGACTTGGCTACCTACACGGAGGATGATCTGGATTCACCAGACTCTGTGGGCGAGGTGCTCCAAGCAGGAAGCACGGTTGTTCCTGTCAGAGGCGGAGCGACAAGCTCTCTGTCATAGCCTGCTGTCGACTTGGGCGTGAAGGACGAACAATCTGTCATGGAGAAAATAGACGACAAAGTCTCGCGCATGCTACACCGAAAGTATGATGAGCACCTGGCACCATAAAGCGCACGGTCTGGGCACTCGTCGATAGGTCTCATCTTGAAGATACGATGGGTAAGGCTCAGGTCCTAGTAGATCATCTCAATACCGACTTTGCTCCTTTGGACCAGCAGCTGTAACTTGACCGGTGTGTCTGCAAGTTCCAAAGTCTAAATCTGGACAACGATGAATTCAAGAGCTTGGAAAGATAGCTGGCGATTACCTTTCTCAGATTGTTTTGCAGAAGCTTGGCAACAAGACAGGAGCCACTTTTAAGAAGGTGTGTGTGACTGAGGATGGTACGTTTGACGCTGGGGCCTTCCATGATCTGAATTGGAAAGGAGAGGGGTTCAAGAAGCAAGAGCGGAACGATTATTATGATGATGTTTCTGTGTCGGGCAGAGCTTTTGTCAGTATCGGGAATCAATAATGAGGGTATTGTGCTATGTAGATACGATTAGAACAACAGCAGGCTAATAGAGATGCTGCCGCTAAAGACGCCAAAGATACTGCCATGAAAGATATTGCCGCAAGAAATGTCAGATGAGGACGTTTTGGGAGATATTGTGTTAGTTTGCTTACATGCTATTTGGGGATACACGCGCTTTGTTATGGTTTGAAAAGATTGGGACTTTGCTAAGTCTTGCACTGAGTCTTCGTTCAATGATGGGAGCTTCATGCTCAGCTTGAAATAGCAAAAACGATGTTTCCTTGCCCAATTTCAATTATGATTATAATATCTTCGCCCTCATCTAAGCAGGAATTTAATATTGCTATATCATGAAGTTATGCATCTCAGTCGACAGCATGCCAGCATATAAGGATAGTAAAGAAACAATACAGAGAGTAAGCGGCTGGCAAACAGTCATAATCCAATCTCTTTCTGTAACATTACTTGCACTGACAGAGAAATGTAGAATTTTTTTTAACAGGCATTTAAAGAAAGCTTTCCCCTGCTTGACTTCTCTCTCCACATTCATGGACTACATTCCATTCTCTCCCTTCTAAGAATCCCTCAAAGACTCCTCCAGAGACCCCTTCGCCTTGGTCTTCTGCAATTTGTGTTATGGACAACTCTTCAGTGTACTGGTAAAGTATAGTTAATCTTATGTCTAAGCAGTAATTGCGCAAGTACTGCGCGCATCCCTTCGGAAGCTGCATTGTATAGCCGTGTCTCATTTATGTATTTCCTAGGGAAGAATCTCCTGCTTCTTGCTATCAGAACTGCACCTGTAATCCGCAAAGGAACTCCGTGGAAAATGTCGATAATATGTTGTCGATTCGATTCGATTTGACTGACTCGATGTATCTAGCAGAGGCCCAGAGGTACAGCTTCCATCAATGGGCCCTCGACCTCAGCAAGTTGACTGACGCTGATTTCCGCTTATGAATTTCTTCGAGCTTTATATTCAAAGGTATGGATGTTAACTGGGGCCGGGTGAGGAGGATAGCTGTTGATCGATCGATTGGGTTAGGGTTAGGGCTCGCTTATCTTTCTGGCCCCTATCAGAGCCTTGCTACTCATCCTAAAAAAAGTCGTATAAAAGGTTAACTCTATTCCCCTTTCTCTCTCTTTCTCTCCTTAGTTTCACCTTCTTGAACAGAACCTGTTTCTTAAAGTGCCTTAGCCTTGGGTAACTCGTGACAGATATAGTGAAGTATACGGGACCATCACTGGTTTACTAGACTCGAAGGTCTAATTCGTAATAGTGACTATAAGATAAATAATATAATTTAGTTACTCTGTTTAATTAAGCACGAAGATCCTATCTAATAGGTGAGGACCTAGACTATATACTACTACTCTTATTTACTTATTGATCAGAAGGATCCTATTAATCACTCTGATCTGAATCGGTGTGATCACACTGGTCTTACTGATTCGCCCTGGTCATGTGAGTTTGATACTATGAAACCCCTGTACCGCTTACTAGCTCGTAATTGGTCCCTTACTATAACAGCCCAAGGTCCCCTAAAGTGATGACCTCGTGAGCCTCTGGTCTTAGTACTGCACATGATCAATCCCGTGATCGCAATACAAACCCAAGCCTACCACCTCAGTTACAGTGTAGCAGAGGCCGAATCGTGACAATATCGTAATCTTATATTCATAGGGGGGTAAGAAACGTATAGAATTCGGCTTTTTGGGTTGGAGGGAGGGTAGAGATTGGTTTCTATAGTAATTTTATCTTGCACTCGAAATCGTAATACCCTACTATTATGGTTCCTTACACGTATATACCTGATTTAACCGACACTTAAAATTAACCCATATTCGAGCTTATTTAAATGTAACCCCAAAGAGTCGGAATGGCAAAGTCGAATTGACCCTCCCGGCGAATTCCCGCTACTGCGCTATATTAGGGAATAAAGTCGAAATGACCCAAATCCAACTTCTATATTGACGATGGGATAGGATAGGTCTACTAGAATAAGGGTTAGGCGTCTTACTGTAGCTCGTTACTTAATAGCATATTGAATAATTGTGTTATTCCGGCTCACCTGTCAAGACACCACCAAGGTGGAAATGGTCTCCAGCAATTGCCTTTCAAGCAACCATAATAGTGACACTTTCTTCCAAGAAACACAAAATATCTGCCCTGATAAGATCTATATACTCATCCCAGTGTATTTTTGAGCTCTCCAAATTTTCTCGATCGTGTTGAAGTCGGGGGCGAGCATAGTAGCAAGTATAGTACAACTTGGGACCGTCACTCGGCAGCAAGATGGCTTTATCGCAGCACTCACACGACTCTCCTTTTCATGCTCCGTCCTTTGACTGTGACGACTATGGTCGATGGCAACAAGGAGGCTCTGGAGTAGTACCTGCGGGACCCTCGTATTCACCAACAAGATACGAAACCTCTTTGGATGTCATTTTCCACTCTTTCCTAGGTTTGATTGTGCACCCTTTCCCCACCAACTAACTTGTATGCATACCTGCGGGAATACCTGTGAAGTGGATGGGCGATAGATAGTTTCATTCTCTTTCGAGGGAATAGAGATAGGCCAAGACACGTACAGATAGCAATAGCCGTAAGTGTAACCGAGAAGGCTATTCTTTCTCTGCAGAAAAAATCAACTAGCTTCTCCCTCAGATGTTGAACCTGTCTTGTACGAAGAATCGTCCATTGTTGCTTGATCTGCTGCTCTACTCTCGTCCACGCGAAAGCGTTCCTCATCTCTCCGAGTGAGCTCCTCGAGCGGCGAGGATTCCCTATGCCGCTTCCTTACCCAAGGTTTATCAGTTGCGATGATACCAGTCTGCTTCTCAATGACAGACGCTGCATTCTCCACGTGCCCATGAAGCGAATATAGGTTGTTGGCAGGGAGGATAATCGGATCGCGTAGCTGTAATTCAACTCCGACCAAGGCTTCCGTGGCGAAGTCTCGAAGGCGTAGTCGAAAGCATCCTATGCGAAATGTGCTTGGGCTACCATTACTATCACGAAAATCCTGTAACAGGTTAGTATAAGACGTGGGTTTGAATGTTGTATATAAACATGGTTGGTGACGATCGGTTAGGCGACTAGTCCTTTCTCCCTAGCTTCATTTATGACAATGCTCGGCCGCTAAACAGATAAGGTTGCCCTCTTGCCAGTTTTATATTCGATATCTAAGCCCATAATTACCCCAGTATTGTTATCAGATCCAAGGATATAATCGTCCACAAGGCGCTCGAGGTCCTTTCTCTTCTGCGAATATGATACCTCAACCACGATTCCCGGAAATTGGGCCTTCGAGTGCCGAAAGTGCGCATCAGGATCATGCCTGCCATACTCTTCGTCTATAAACTTGATCGATGCCGATCTGCCAGACCTGATCTCCTTTACGAACTCTGTTGACGCGTCTTGGATAGACTTTAACTGAACTTATATCTCCTCGATAATGCCTGTGCTAAGTTCATCGTGCAGGGTGGTGGGCACTCGAATGACAAGTAAACTGTTGGAGGGGAAGTAATCGTATCAACCTGTAGAGTTAGCTACGTAATAGAATCGGACAGAGGAGGTCGATCAGGGTTTCTGATACCGGAGTTTACGTTATGTAAATCCGTAGAGCGAGTCGTCTCGTTGAAATTCGAGCTGCAGCTCTGGTACCTTTTTAGATCTAATAAGAGGAATGTCAGGGGCATACTGGTCAAGTGACGTCCCTCATGCCGATTTCCAATTTCCTTTACAATGCGCTTGACTAAACTTGTCGTCTTCTCATCTGTTGGAGGGGTCAAAGGCGGGTTGGCGAAACTATCTGGAGGCCAAAGGTGTTGACGGGGATGGATTTGAATACTCATGATATTGTAGTTATATATGTGGAAATCGGCGGATGAAAAGATGATGGATAGGTTTTGTTGATATTGGTAGCAATATTGCCTCGCGATATTTTGTTATTGATAAGACGGCACTTGGGCGGGTTCACGTGCTTTTCCATTTGGACGTGAAATTTTGGCTTAGGCACTCAAGCCAAAATAGGTTGTTCCGAGCCGCTAAATATAACTATACCTAATTTGTATATACGAAGTAACAGGGTTACCAGCTGCATATATCTGCCCTAGTTTAGTAAGAGAAACATTAAGGTCATGAAAGTGTTTACATATATTACTCTGACCTGCACAAGCCAGACCCTCAGTCTTTAAAAGAGGCTTGTGCTTCGTAAGTGTAAGAATTTAAAAAATTACAAGGAAGCTCGATTTTGAGAGCTTTGCGATCTTGTGATCAAAGAAATAATTATTAAAAGAGTAAACCCTAATAATACACAGATAAGTACGGGAGTGGCCGACCTAATACTAGCGCTTCTAGTCATCGTACCTTTTGCAAATGTGCGAATGTACCCCCTATTTACCTGATATATAGCTGGCAAGGAGTAAGATACTACGAACAACTTCATATATTTGATTTTAACTGTAGCCCTTTATAGTAAAAACTCCTAAATTAAACGCTGAAGTCGACCAGCCGGAACAATGTGAGTGGTCCAGCGAAAAGCGAGATGATAAGTTTTGAATGACTGTAGACTGCTTGAGAGCTCACCTATTCAATTTACCACAACTGCAATGTTGGGCATTTTCTGAGGAAGTCTTGAGAGCTATGAGAAGGTGGAAAAAAAATTGGTATTTCTTTGAACCCAATATCTTAGTGGGTTTGATGTTGAAATCTGGGAAGTAAAAGCTGTTGGCGTGAGGCACGTAAGAATGTCATGAATGGGGCCACAAGAGGAGGAGAAAAAGTCTTGAGGTCCATGTTCTTCTTCTCTTGTCGTCCTAGCTAGAGCTTCTCTATATATATTGTATCTCTCCGTTACTACAGCCATACGGAGTTGCCATCGGATACCCCTCCGGGGCTTCCGAATAGCATATAAATGGCTTTTCTTATAGGGATTTCACCGTACCTATCAAGAAAAGCCAAAGCGGTGAGCCATATAATTCATGCTGGCGTCTTGCTTCATTGACTACACGTGAGAGCTGAGATGGCTTATTATATCATGTTGGCTAAGATGAAAAGTTCAGAAGAAGAGATGTAACAGTCAAAGAATATTTTATAACCAGTAAGAAATGTAATCTTTGTACAGAGTACTGAAAGACAAGAGAGCCTTATCAAAGGAAGTAAGATTTCTCTGAGCCTTAACATAAGGCGACAGCCCATCTTGGATTTTCCTTCATGCTTTAAGATTGATAATCCTCAACCTCAAATTTCGCCTCTTTGCTTTTCCCACGTAGTAACCTCAGGAGCTTAATAGTCGTACTCCACGGCACAAGCCAAACTACCCAATTTAATACTCTCACACCCATCTCAGAGCTAGGGCAGACGAGCCACGGCATCCCGGGAAGTAACTTCTGCTTCTCCTCAACATAAGGGCGCATCTTCATCTCATACCTTCCCAAGGACTCAATTAACTCACAATCCTTTCTATTTGTCTCTTTGGAAATTTCACCCGCAAGAACATAGGCACCAAGAATGGCCAAGCTAGTACCTAACCCGCTCAGCGGACTGGGACAATACGCCGCATCACCTACAAGAACACATCGGCCTTCTGACCATGAGGTCAGCTTGACTTGGGCGATATGCTGCAGGTAAAAGTCTTCCGCCTTGTACATTTCTCTGATCAACCTTTCAGTCTGCCAGCCTGCTCCTTTGAAGAAAGATGCCAGTACGTCTTTCTGCTCGCCTATGGGCGCTTTGGTAAGAGCTCTGAACTTCTCTGAGTGCTGATGTGGCATGATAGAGAGATAAGCACAAGCTTCGGTCTCATTCTTTGGACGGATGAAGAGTTGAAGTGAGTTGGGTGCCGTGTACCACTGCCAGAATCTTCCATCGTTTTCCTCGCGGGGGATGCTGAAATATGCTGTATACTGCCCCAGAGAGTGGATAACTCCTTCATGTGCCAAAGAAGGGATTATGAGTTTCCTTGTTGAAGATCCAAGTCCATCAGCTGCAACAACAAGATCGAATCTCTCCCTACGACCATTTGAGAAATCGACATTGACGCCGGCTTCATCTTGCGCGATACTCTCAACCCAAATGCCATACTCAATCTCGACACCATCTATCCCCAATGCAGTGTCAGAAAGCAACGCCGCAAGCTCACTCCTCATGATCTCACAATCACTTGTTGGAGAATTCTCTAGATCATCCTCATCAATCAGCAACCTCGACAACACCCTCCCACTTGAATCAACACAAATGATTCCTTCTTCGCCTGTCGTCTTGCCACGAATTCTTTCTTCCAACCCCATCCGACGGATGATTTCTAGCGCTGGTCCACGGATGTCAACACCGAGGCCAGAATGACGGGGCGCGAGAGATCGTTCAATTATTTTTACTTTGATGTTGGCCTGCGACAGGAAGTAGGCAAGTGTTGGACCGGCGATGCCAGAGCCGCAAACGAGAACTGAAATTGTAGGCATGATGTGTTTCTACGTGAAGCATGGAGATGGTGATGAAATGAGATGTTGTCCTTTCGAAAGCATTGGTGGCGTAATCTCGCTTGTGAAGTTCGCAACCCTGAGTCGGAACGCCATTGCCGGAATCCTAGAGGAACCGTACATAGATGGAATATTCTGTTGGAAAGAAGTTTCAGCCTCAATGATCAACATTTCAATGACTTCAATGGGAGTTGTCCTGCTAGAAATCCAATTGCAGACCATTGTCTGATTTCGGCGATCCTCCTCGCATCCCTGCCAAGGGTCCCGAAGCGATTTCAGATAAATGACAAGCCACCTTTCATCAAGAGATTGCGGGGTACAGCATTCCATTGGTTATTTCCCTGAAACGAAACATTCCGTCAGGCATAATATAAAGTGTTGGCTTGTCTGCCCTCGGAATGTGGGATTTTATGTTGGTTCATTCATCCTCAGACGTGTTCTCTAGGGTATCTTTCGAGACCTGTCCATTCCTTACTACTCGCCATTTTACTCCTTTTGTCACCCACTTGGCTTCTTCTCAGCATTAAAATCCATCTTTCTCGTCTGAAGTTCAATACAAATTGCACTTAACGCTCTCTACACTGCCGTTGAACCTTGGTCACTGGAGCAATATCCTGTCCCCAACAATAAATATACAGATCAGCCGCAATGCATTTCTCCACTATCATCATACTTCTCGTTCCCCTCATCGTAGCCTTCCACATTCCTTGCGGCCATGGGCCCCAGGATACTGGACTGAATTTAACTCTCCCGTCCGCCTGCATGGAGCGACCGCAACCCCAAGCTACACGAACCAGAAGATTGGGCGGGTCGTCGCCTCCTACCTAGGGACGAACCCGTCTGTAGCGACAGCATCGATAGGGTAGCAAATCCCAAAGATCAGCCCAAAGATCACGGATAGGAGTAGTCTAAGAAGAGTTGGATCGAGCTTGAGGATCATCGCTGCCAAGAGGACCTTGTCTGCTGAGCAACATGTTAAAGTTCTGTGGTTTATATAGCATTGAGGGAGTGTTTTAGACAGCTGGGCTGATCAGTTTTCTGGTGTTCGAGAAATAACAGGCGTTAAGGTTTTGGGATTTCCTAAAACGGGATGAGGTTTTGATGAGGTCGTAACTTATCGCAAGAAAAATAAGATCTTTGGAGTTAAAGAATCAGGAAGCAATTTGACATTTGCATCTCCCACGCATTCGTTCGAACCCCCTTTTCAAATTAATCTGTGGCTGTATGGTGAGAATATTGACAGAGTGAGAAGAGGCAGGGCTGTTATCGAGCAGCTAGACTTCCCCCCTCAAACGGCATTGCCATCCAAGAATCTTCCTTCTCGTTCCAAGATCGGCCAAGAAGGTTACGTGCAACGAGTGTAAATATAGTGATACTGAGGGAGCCTATATAAAATAGACTACTGAGGAATTAGAAAGTTGATCAGCTCTTCTTCTCAAAAGCATAACCATACTCACCTAATAAGAATCGTAGAGGCAAACTTCCCCCGCGCAACATTGCAAGCGGCTGTAACGGTATCTCCCATCAAGTCTCCGCACCCTCTGGCTAGATACCAAGGTATCGCCCTCATGCATTTATGATCTGTCCCTATCCACTCTCCAGACGTCTGGCTCACCACACTCATAATCGAAAATGTCAAAGCCCAGGATCTCATCCATACTTTCGTTCTCGTATGCTCAATCTCGGGCATCGACCAGCGTAGGGATTTAAATGAGACGAGAAATGCTATTATCGCCAATGGCGCTGCGAGCTCGAGGTCGGTGGCCCTGTAGCACATATTTCATATTAGCAATGAGCCCTCACCATAGAAGCCCTTGTTTGGATACTGACTGACCTTTGGCTCCAAATCCAAGGGATCTTGGGTGGTTCACGATAATTCGCATAATCATATATCCTCTGCCTCGGATCCGAGTTCCAGCCCTGTCGCCCTCCCTCTTCCCATAATGTATTCCGAGCATCATCTGGATAGCCATACGCACATAAAGATAGCATTGCAATAATGAGGATTATTTCAACCATAGTAACAATTGAAGTGCAAAAACCACTTCTGATGGTCTTTGTGTGCATTTCGAATATTAGATCTAGAGGAACAATGTCGCGATACAATCTTTCAATAAAACCATTAACTAAAAAGTTTGATGCAACGCTTGAAAAGGAGGCTCAATGTAAGAGAAGACAGGAGACCAAAGGAACAGGTGACGTGCGACGCACAAGTAGATATGGAGTTTGGGCAGATTCTCTTGGCTGACTTCGAGTTTGATCGAGCTTGATTGAGCGAATTTGCGCTCATATTTGACTTCATGATGCCGAACCCGCCGAGAAATAAAAAATTGCCCTGAATAATGGTAGAAAATTGAAGATGATGTATTTAAGGCTTTTTGTAGGCTATTGAAGTAAATTTGACTTTTTGCATTCCCAGGCTCTACCCCTCGTGACTTTCAAAATTTAATATGGCGACCTGTGAGTCCTGCACATCGATTTGAACATATCCGTCCTTGACCCTAGTCGTCTCACCTACCGTCACGTTATGTAATTTGACCGGCTTCCCATTGTCCAGTTCCCAATTGTAGCTAGTCCCATCCCAGGTGATACCAGTGATCGAGTCGCTACCATTGGCATACAACCTTTGAATGCCCACGACATCTCTGACATTGTCTGGAACCGTGATATTGTATTGGCGAGCTGGTCTACGAACGGGGTTTAGAATCTTCCCAGTTCCATTGATAGTATAGTTGTATTGCTTCATATTAAGAAGCGTCATTCTCGCCAGGCGATCACCAACGTAGGCAGCGTACGCAGCCTCGGTGTCAAGCTCAAGTGGGATGTTGACAATTCTTGTGTTCCCTTTGGTTAGATCGCCCATAGTTGCAGCGACCACAATATTCCCATAGTAAGGTGTCTTTGTTCCCTGGGTAATGCTATTTGTCTGAATCGGTTGCCAACTCTGGTAGCGGTAATTTGTGCCCATGTGCATATGAACGCGACGAATGCCCACGGAAGCACAATACAAGTTGAAGTCAATTCCCCACAAAGCTGCACCAAACGCGTTTGAAAGACCAGGCTTTCCTTGATTATAGAGACTGTTCGTCTCCCCGAGGATAAATGGAATACCGGTATAAGACAGACTTTGGAGCAGCTGAGCTTGGGCGTTGACTGAGCGAGTGGTTATAGTGTGATTCATAAGAGTGCCTTGTAGCGTAACTCCTGGCTGAGTTGCACCACCAATGTAGCTTTCATGATATCAGTAAGTGTGGTAGTAAAGGGTAATATAGACTGACTTATGAGAAGAAATTAATTTTATATCCTGATTGATATCGAGGCCGGATTGCCAGGCTTTGAGTGGTTTGAGGTGATTAGTTAGCCCCGCAAAAGATGGAGCAGAGTACCCATAGCTCGAGTTCGAGGTGAGCTCGGGACAGTGTTGTTGCAGCTGCCTTTGGATCTCTCTTGTACCATTGAGCCACTGATCAACATACGTAGCTTCGTTCCATGAGGGTGGTCGAACGGGTCCTTGAGCAGAAGTTGAATAGAGATCAGGCTCGTTACCATACTGCCACCAAAGAAGCTTTCCACCTCCAAGAGCTTTGCACGCTAATGGGACCGTATCAACTAAAGTCTGCCATCCAGCTGAATTGTTGCCTCCAAGTCCTAGATTGAAACCATGGATGTACTTTGTATTCGGCCACGTGTTGTACGACTCAAAGTACGATGGCCCGATGTAGATTGTTGTGGGATAATCAGGTGATCGTGCTGGGTTGACAGTTCCATTGAGAGCATATTTGAGACTCGCATTATACAGGGCATAGTCCTGGGTGTTGCCTCCCACTCGTATGTAAGGCTTTGATCCCATGAGGCCACCTAGGTTGTTCAGAAGGTTGTTTGAAAACGTGTTTGGTGCCGAGTTGTTTCCTGCAATCCTTTTTGTCAGATCATCGATCGATCCCCATACTTCAAGTCCAACCTACCTGCAAAATCTGGAAATGATGAGAATTCAATCGAAAAGCTCACGAATGATTCGGGGATTGGTGCGCTAGCGGATGATGGAAAAGAGCTGGACAAGAATATGGAACTGCCATATACCATTCCAACTCGGTGTACGGAGATACCGACAAGAGCTAGGAAGTACTTTGAAATGCCCATGGTTGCATTTATTCTCATTGAAGGTCGTTCCTTAACATGCAACGTAAAGAACCAAACTTGTAGGAAAGAAACGTTCAAACGACACAATTAAAGAATGGAGAGAAGAGTCAATATATATCACAACCATCGGCCTTACACTGCAGATCTTTACGTCAATTCTTCCGATGCTAGACATCTCAACGGACAAATTTTGCTCCCGTGAAATGCTGTGGCTCGTATGTGCCCTACCAGTGAGTGCAGAACAGGCTGTCATGGTAGAGTAATGCATGTTCTACTGCATTGCCGGAGGGGCAAGTACCTGGAACACTGCGGGGATAGAACATATATGATGATGCGGGGTGATGATCATAGACGAACATTCGCGGATGTCGGGGAAGTTGGACATGCTTAGGGGAAATTAGGTAGGGTGAGGCTCAAATACTATATGAGCTGTAGTGGCCTTTGATATGATCACCGCGGGAATCATTGAGTGTCCCAAAGAGGAAATAGTGAAGCAGCAAAAAGTACATCTTGGACTCGATATGGAGGTTTGGTGTTGGCGAGAAGATAATCGAGAAAGTTGGCATCGGAGTCGGAGCTGAAGTCGGAGCTGGAGTTGGAGCTGGAGTCGGAATAACGGCGCTCAGCTATGTAGACTAGTCTCAATAGAGCAGTCCTACCCACCACAAATATTGCCTGAGGTGTCAAGAGACCTCGGAACAAGCTTTCAGTGGCATGACGTTTCTTGCTACCCCACCATTCGCTTTGCTCGCTCTCCTCGCTCCGCTCGTTCCAAATATTTATTTCCAAGTCAACTCCCACCTTTAATCACTCTCGCTACTTCACACTAATTCTTCCCTCCACTTCCGAGCCAATTGAAATACCATAGGATCACTTCTCTTAATGTCGATGACATATCCTTGGTAGTACGTCAGAAATAGAAAGGCTCGACCTTTCGCAATCGCCTTGTGTTTATAATGTCGAGCTTCTGCAGAACAACAGCTTCTATCTCACGAACCTTTACACGATCACAATTCCAATCATCTGCATTGCCTTTCACGATTTTACGACCAGCTTCCACCATGTCACACAGTGTACCAAAACTCAATGACCCGTCCCTCCTGAAGACCAATGTCGCATATGTTAATGGAGAATGGGTAAAGGCAAAGTCTGGGAAGACTTTTGAAGTCTTTGGTATGCCATTGGAGTGAATGAAATTTTAGGACGATCATTTGCTAAATAAATTCTTTTCAGATCCATCCTCGGGGAAATTGATTGGCACTGCCCCAGAAATGGATGCAGAAGATACCAAGAAAGCGATCGATGCGGCTGCCGCAGCATTTCCCTCCTTTCGAACAAAGACTGGCCGCGAGCGCTCGAAGATGCTGAGAAGGTGGTATGACTTGATGGTATGCCAGAGCCGTCAATTCACAATACTGGTAGCTGATTGTTGGAACAGGTCGAAAACTCCGAAGACCTCGCGAGACTCATTACATGGGAGAATGGGAAACCTTTAGCAGATGCAAAGGGGGAGGTAACATACGCAGCCAATTTCTTTGAATGGTTCAGTGAGGAGGCCCCACGAATTTATGGAGATACTATTCCGGCATCGATTCCAGCAAACAGAGTTGTTACCATCAAGGAGCCTGTTGGTGTTTGTGGCTTGATCACCCCGTTGGTATATAGCATTCTTCTTGTAGGAGGTGACTAATTTTTGTAGATGGAACTTTCCAGCAGCGATGATTACTCGAAAGATTGGTCCTGCACTCGCAGCAGGCTGTACAGTGGTGGCCAAATCTCCAGGGGAGACTCCCTTTACCTCTCTCGCCCTCGCCGAGCTTGCGCATCGTGCTGGAATCCCCAAGGGTGTAGTCAATATTGTCAGCGCTCTTGAGAACACTGCCGAAATGGGGGAAGTTCTCACTACTTCCCCGATCATAAAGAAAGTCTCCTTCACTGGTTCTACGGGGGTGGGTAAAATTCTTATGAAACAATCTTCCTCTACTCTGAAGAAGTTATCCTTTGAATTAGGAGGCAATGCTCCCTTTATTGTCTTTGATGACGCGGATCTAGATGTTGCAGTTGCAGGCGCAATCACCAGCAAGTTCAGATCTTCAGGCCAAACTTGTGTCTGCGCAAATAGATTATTTATCCAGTCAGGCATTTACGATTCATTCGCGCAGAAGTTCGCTGCCAAGGTCAAGGAATTCAAGGTAGGAGGTGGATATACTGAGGGTGTCACACATGGCCCTCTCATTCATGATCGTGCCATCAGCAAAGTGGACGCTCACGTTCGAGATGCCGAGAAAAAGGGTGGTAAAGTCATTCAAGGCGGTCAAAAGATGCCCGAACTAGGCGAGAACTTCTTCCAACCTACCGTCATCACCGGCATGACGACTGAAATGGCGCTTGCGACCGAAGAGACGTTCGGTCCAGTGGCTGGATTGTTCAAGTTTGATACCGAGGAGGAAGTTGTCAGGATCGCCAACTCAGCAGATGTCGGACTGGCCGGATATTTCTTCTCCAAAGATATTGCAAGAGTGTCGAGGATTGCCGAGGCTCTGGAAGTTGGAATGGTGGGGGTGAACACGGGGCTTATTAGCGATCCTGCTGCACCATTTGGTGGCGTCAAGGAGTCAGGCTTTGGAAGAGAAGGAAGCAAGTATGGTATTGGCGAGTACCAGACCATCAAGATGATAACTTACGGCGGTATGGGTGGGGAACTACAGAAATAATTTGAAGTTATAGAAATAGAGAAAGGAGCAATCTCACATAACAAGCACATCCCCAACATAAAAACCAAGGCATGATAATTATCTGCCATTTCTTAGGTACCTGGCTATAAGACATTATAAAAGCCCAGCATAAACCACAACAGCACATTGCCGATTCCTTTCCAGATGCTACACAGACCCAAACTTCTCCTCCCACTACCAGTTTGAGAAGCGACATCAATAATTGAGCTAGGACGCTCGGTCGTCATCACTATTCCGCCATTCAACGAAGTCCTGAGTGCACTCCATCCTAACTGACTCGTATGAATACCAATTGTCCTCGTCCCACCTAAAACAACGTCTCCTTCTATCCCATCACTCGCAAAGGCAATCGTCTGCTCCCCTATTACTACACTTCCCCCTCGTGAAAGTGTGTCTCCTGCTATCACCATCACAGATCTAATCGTATCCAAAGAGGCCTGAAGTGTTTGGGAGTTGAGGTATGAGATGGGCATCGAGTCTTGGTTTTCTGCAGGTAAGAGGGAGTTAGATTGAGCTCCTAGTTGGGGAGTCGCGCTTGGCTGTGTTGTCTGCGTTGCGGCTTCCGTGGCACTTTTGGGGCTTGGAAGGGGTAGATAGAGGGCCTTGAGGCCAGTTGGTAATGGGATTGTTAGATCTCCAATCATGATTGCTGACCCGGTGGTGCTTAGAGACATTCTCTGCCCATAAACAAAAATTGCTCCTCCTGGTTTCAGGACGCTTCCCTCGACTATGATATCCTTTCCATTCGTAGATATCATAACAGTTCCTTGCGGAGTAGATATTCCAACTATCCCAACTCCTGAAGAATCGGCTGAAATGATGAGCCCGCCGATTTCCATTAGGGTTGCCTTTGTCTTGATTGTTATCCCGGCGATGATATACCCTGACCCTGAGGGCAGGATAGTAACTGGGTTTGTGGTCGTGCCGATTTGTATGGTTGTTACAAGCAAGTTACCCTCTCCAGCTGAGTGATTAGGCTTCGGTATGAATGAGTAAGCTGGATCATGCGGAGATTGAGCCTCTGGAGATGGTGGCTGCGAGGGCGGTGGATGTGGGGGCGGCGATTGAGGACTCAATGCCTTTGTTGGAGTCGGGTTCATATGTGATGCTACACTGCCAGGTTTAGCAAGAGCAGGCGGTCCCTCTGTTGTTTTTGTTGCTGTTGGTGGCAATGGGAGAGTAGTCCGTCTCGCTGCGTATTGGGTTACCGTGTCTAGAGTTGATTTAGCATTTGTCCGGTGCATTACGTTTATTTTGACTCGAGGGAAGTACACGAAACATACTTGTAAGAACCGAGACTCCAAACTTCATTGTTCCAACTCCTGCACCTATCGGCGTACATAGAGAAATTCCATCCTTTGTAGCAATAAAAGACTGTATTGATTTTGTCATATCCTCATAAACATGTGAATACGGGACGGGCCTCCTGCCTTCTGGAAAGTTCGTGCGATGGATGTCGAAGTCATAGCTACTCGTGTAAGTATAACTGTAGTGGAGATCCATTTCTGTAACGCCTGAATTCGTACATTGCTCTATATTGGTGTTCGGGTAGTAGTCAACATAAGAGATGACAAAACCAAAAGTGTGTATTGAAGTGGAACTAATTGCGTCCGTCAATAACTCCTAAAGTTTGATGTTAAGATATTTGAGACTCACGGTAAGGCAGAATATGTATTGATTGTGATTAAAGTGGGAACTTCATAGGAGCCAAAGCCGTTAACACTGTCCAAGTAGCTTACTATGTCGTTATCCTGAGCAGATGTTTGTCTCAGAGAAGATCCCATGGTCTCGTTGGTATCTGGATCCAGGGTATAGGTCACTTCTGCTCCATGGTAATCCCAGATTCTATCAAACCATATATACTGTTCGAAGTAGACAAATAGAAAACAATGACAGACTTCGTCGAGTGGACTGGCCGTCTCTGTCTGGGCGATACTAGAAGTACCATTTTGATAGCGCGCTACTACGCTGAATCAGTATATCACTCCTGTGTATCATCAGACTGGAACGAAAATTTAACCGTTAATATGGCTATGAGCTGCGTGTAGGATGGAGAGTAGAACGAGAGCCACAAAAATATGGGCTCTGGCCATTCTTAAATGGCCAAGCGCTCTTCTAGAGCTTATAGGTCGACGATGAGGAGCATTGTAGTGGTAAGTTAGTAGTGTTTGAAGCTGCGAAGATAATCTTAGAGATATAGATAAAGTTCAAACACCACTGCGGTAAAGCACCACACAGTGAAGCAACTTGGTACAAAACTTCGTTCATATGGAGATCGTAAAACTTGCAGTGCCGCCCTTTTCGTCGATTGACTGTTCTCAGACAGCTTCGGGGACATTACCACTTCCATAAAAGTGAAGCCACACGAGTAGATTACCGAGCTCCTGAAACCAGAGAACGAAATGATTCGTCGGAGTCTCGCGTGGCCCAGAAAACGAGCCGACGTGCATGAAATCCTCGTCATCCAATCACATTTCCAGAACGATTCAAGGTTCAAGTATGGTTGATGTTATCAGCAGAGAAGAATGCGGTATGGCTCGAAAGGGGCGCAGTTATGACATTTGCTTCGATGTAACGATAAATGTGTGTCACGGGTAATGCTAGTGAACTTAATGTTAATGTAAGCAGAGCAGCACTGTGTATAACAATTCCAGATTCAAGTTGTAGACAGAGTCGAGAATGTATCGCTTGCACCATGCGTTGTAACTTATAAATTTACTACGTGCTCGGGTTACACATTAGGGGGACGGCGGGGGTGGGGAAGCTAAGCAAAACGAGAGCGACTGGGCACACTCAGGCAGCGCACATGGCGAAGACAGAGCGCGGATCCTCCCGTCTGATCATGCGAGTAACCAATTTGGGGCTGACGAGTCAAAGAGGTTGCAACTGCAGGAAAAACACTAATTGGGTTGTAACCGAGATGCGCGACTCGCCCAGCCCTTATTCAGAGACTAGAAGCTCTTCTTCTCCTGTGGGCTTACTTGGAATAGAAAAAAACGGGCGTAGAAAAAAATATACGAAATGTCTAGTTTTCTAAGGAAGGCAGATTTGAAATGATGTTTGGAACAATGGAAATCTGGACAAGTTAAAAAGCTTACGTGCTTGGCCAACGACAACAATGGCACTTCAACTTCGGGCACAAGCAACTCCTTTCCCTATCTCATTTGCACCGTCTCAAGCTTGGGAAGGAAATGATGGACCTTGGTCGACATTTTCAATTCGTGTTGGGTCACCAGAACAGGTATTCCACGTTTTGATCTCGACGGCTGGACAAGAGACGTGGATACCAGTACCAGAAGGATGTCTTCCTAGCGATCCGGAAAACTGCGGAGCGCAGAGAGGAGCTTTACCATTTCAGAATCAACTTAGTCAAGGCTTCCAAACAAATGCTGTATGGATAACAAGGTTTCCAAAATTCAGTTCGAAAGAGCTAATCGAAAACAGTCCTCCACTTGGAACCCGATCAACCTTTTTTCGCTTGCTTTGGACAGTGAATTGAATTACACCGGCAATGGAATGTATGGATATGACACCGTGGGTCTCCAGCTTCCACAAAGTGGTGGGGTCTCTTTACCACATCAGGTCGTTGCAGGTAATTATTATGGGATGGGCAGCAAATCACCCGGACTCATGTTAATATACTCCTGCAGGAATAGCAACAAAAGACTTTTACCTCGGAGTCTTTGGGCTAGGACCCAAACCCACGAATTTTACTACCTTCAACAACCCCCAAGGAAGCTTCTTGTGGTCATTGAAGAATCAGAGCCTCATTCCTAGTCTATCGTGGGGATACACAGCAGGAGCACCATACAGACTCAAGAAAGTGCCAGGTAGTCTGACCTTGGGCGGTTATGATGCGTCCAAATTTGTTCCAAATAATTCGACATTCCACTTTAGCGCGGATGATTCTAAGCCGCTCACGCTTGCGCTCCAGGCCATACAAGGAACGAATACTCTGCTTGGTACTACGTCGCTTCTTCCATCGGGAGTGCTTACTTTTATCGATTCCACAGTTCCCGAGATATGGCTTCCGCCAGCTGCATGTGATATCTTTGAGACAGCATTTAACTTGACATACGATCCAACAACGGACCGATATCTCGTCAACAGCTATACTCGCGATGCCTTGAATAGCCTGAACCCGGTGTTGACTTTTGTCCTTGGGAATTCTATGGACGATAGCAGCACTACGGCTATTAAAATACCATACAAAGCATTCGACCTTCAAGCTACGTATCCAATTTACCCAAACGCAACCAATTACTTCCCGATAAGGAGAGCATTTAATGCGTCGCAGTATACCCTTGGTAGGGCGTTCTTGCAAGAAGCGTGCGTTTACATGGGATAGGATGATGAAAAAAGCTTGCTAATGGCAGTATAGCTACGTGATCACAGATTACGAGCGTTCTGTGTTTTCGGTTTCCCAATGCTCGTTTAGCGAAAATAGCCAGGAGAACATCGTCGCAATCCAGTCACCTGCAGCCAAGGGAACCAAGTCTAGACTAAAGACGACATCTATAGTTGCAATCTCCGTCGCTGTCGTAGTCATAACGACAATTTCAATTATCACGATAATCTTTTGGTTTCGTCGCCGAAGGAACCGAAGGCAGAAAGAGATTCCAGACGAACATGATTCTCAGGATTCAGTCTCGGTGCTTGAGAAAAATCCCTTTGAGGTTTCGGCCGATGTACATCACATTGAAGTTATGGGCGCAAAGCAAGACATGGCACGTGAGCTTGCAGTGGAGGAAAGAGTGATTGAAATATCTAACGAAAAGACATCCGAGTTATCAGCAGATTGCACTCGACATGAGATCGCAGGTTCAAATCGAGATATGGCGCATGAACTAACAGCAGTCGGTTTAGTGGAGGTGCCAGCGGGCGAAATGAGACACGAAATGCCTGGGGCACATCGTGACATGGCGCATGAATTAGCAGGGGACGTGAAAAACAGTCAGGCACCTCCTACTCACGCAGATGATGGAAATAGTAGCTCATGAATAGATTCATTTCACTAAGTGTTGTGAATGTGTAAAGATGGATGTCGAAGAATAAAATGAAGCCCAAGAATTGGAGTGAGACTGAACTCCGTGAAGCCTGAGTCCGCAAACTCGCTTAAACTGTCTATTCCGAGGGTTACGGAGTAGATTCCAATAACGAAACATGAGATAGAATTTTAAACTTTATGTGGAGGAAAAAGTCTACTCAATGGATAGAGATATCAGAGGAAATGGCATTTCCTGGCAAGTGGGTCCTCAGGAAAAGTTGAAGATCAAGCATATGCCCATTTTTCTCGAAAACGATGTAAACATTCTTTGCCCTAAATTTGTGTTAGAATCAAGGCTCAGGAAGAATATATAAAACGCAACCATGGATATCTCTTATGTTAATGACAAGCTCGGGAACTTATCAGAGATGTAATCGAGCTCTGTGTTGTTGTCAAGTGTACAGTTCAACTGGACTTCTTGACGCAGGTGGCATTGATATGTTTAAGAAACACTTGGACTACCCCTTGATCCGATGATTGACGGTATCGTGCAGCCTGAAATCCAGGATTGCCACCGACAACAAAGAAGTCCTCGACAAGAAACGGCGCTCTCTTGCCACATCATGTAAAACCTTCTTGTCTATGTATTTAATCATTCTTCCACTCTGTAAAAACTTCTGATGTTCTCGCATTTTGAATTGATAAAGTGACATAAAGTGCGTATTAAATTTGCTATAACGACAATGTTCTCCTTCTCCACCACCCCTTCATTCTGACAGATTTCCCTGAAACATCGCCATATATAGACATCCCCCGCGCCGAACCAGATTTTAGTATTGCAACCCATCGCAGCACTAGAGCATAGCACTGTGAAGTCCTCCTATGCAACGTTGTCTATCTCTCCCTGTGAGCTCTATCACCTCAACCTTATACTTGTCTTCAATTATTTTGTTATGCCAGTGTAACTTCAATCACCCCAATAACTTAGAGTGAGCTGGGGTTCATCGACAGTATAACAGTTCTTGAAAACATATCATCTCATCCTTTTAATCCAGCTTTTTTTGCAATCCACTCCTACCCAGGCAGCTAAACCTCTCAAAACACAGAAAACGTTCCCATAAATCACGAACACAGAATTTGTTTACTTTGGGAAAGCATTCTAGAAATCTAGTTCATTCTCATACACGCGCTCATCTGCATGGGAGGAATATATACTCCAAGTCTATCTCGGAGTTGAAGTCAATCGGATTTCTCCGATGTGGCCAAGCTATACACTCTCGCAGGCTAGATAGAAGAGAAACAAAGTGGAAAGATAGCCATACTCAGCAGCACAATGACGTTGATATCAGTCCTGAAATCTACGCTCTCGTGGATTATCCGCTCCGTTCAGGGATTTAGAAATCTAATTTCCTCGACCTTACAAGGATATTCTACCTTGTAGTTGAAGCATTAAGGAACTCGATATCATGAAATACACTGGATTTATAGTCGAGTTTTTATCTGATGTTTAATTGTGAAAGGAAAAAGAAGCTTAAAATATGATAGTATGTACGCCGAAAATCAACGCCATCCCATCCACGCCTAAAGAAACCATCGCTAAGTAAATATACTTTTCATACGAAAGGAATCACTACCTTTTCAGGCACACGATGATCTGATATTTTCCTTCCACTTCGTGTTCCGTCTCCCCTTTTAGCATCATATCATGCACCAGATCAGGCCATTCTTCCTCCAGGACGATCCTATGGCGCGTGGCCTCACTTCCCCGCCATTTGCACCTCATTCTCTATCCTCCAAGTTTGCAGTACCAAGGATGATCTGCTCCAGTTTGATGCGTTCACCAGATTCCTGAATCATACTTTTGAATACACCGCCCTTAATTTGGAAAAGTTCTCGAGGCGTTCCAAACTCTTCAACTTTCCCCTCCCCGAGCACAAGAATCTTATCAAAATCCGCAATCGTACTCAATCTATGTGCAATAACCACCAGCGTACTATCCCCAAATTCTTCACGGATACTGCGTTGGATAAGTGCATCCGTGCCCATATCGACGGCGGAAGTGGCTTCGTCGAGGACCATGATTTTCGGGCGGGAGACGATGGCACGAGCGAGACATAGAAGTTGGCGTTGACCTTGGGAGAGGTTTAGCCCCCCTTCAGTGATGGGGGAGGAGAGGGTTCTGAACGGGTTATTGTTCCGGAGTGTGTGCGACGAACTGGTTGAAAGCGTACTTGCGTTGGATCCTGGTTCGGGACTCATGGATGGCGGAGAGGCCATTGCCTCGTTTTCAGAAACGAGATGGACGCGGAGGAGAGCATCGCGGAGTTCATCGTCGGTGTGCTCATCGAAGGCGTCGAGGTTGCTGCGGACCGTGCCGCTAAAGAGGACGGGGTCTTGCGGGATAATGGCGAGGCGGGACCGAAGGGCTTGCAGTTTTATCTTGGAGATATCGAGGCCATCAATGCGGATGCTTCCTTCGCGGGCTTCAAGGAAGCGGAAGATTGCTAGTGTTAGAGAGGACTTTCCAGCTCCTGTGCGACCCACGACGCCAATTCGTTCATTGCGTTCGACGCGAAAAGAGAGGCCTTTGAGGACGGGAGGGAGGTCAGGGGCATATGCTACAACGAGGTCGCTGACTTCGAGTCTACCCTCTGAAGGCCAAGAGGCGGGTGGGTCGGCGCCATCGAGGGATTCCGTGGGGAGGTTAGAGTATTCTACAATTCGTTCTGCGGCGTTCATGTCCAGTTCGATGTTGGTATAATGCCGGATGGTGTATATGACTGTGCTCGCGTATTCCAACGCGAAACTCAAGGCAAACCCAGCTAATGAAGCGTCTATCTCTTTCATCGAGAGGATGAAAATTGAGATGAATGTGGCGAAGAAGCCACCAATGAGGGCCATACGCCAACCCATCCAACGGTTGAATGCCCAAAGATGCCAATAGGAAGCTGCGTGGTCGTCGATCTTGGAAAACATGCGAGTGATGTATACATCAGTCTTGTCGAATGCTCGAATAGTTCCAACGCCTGTGAGAGCGGAGCCAAATTGTTCGAATACTGGACTCTTTGCATTTGACTCAAGTCTCTTGACTTCCCTTGCACCAGGCATGAACATCACCGCTACGTAAAGACACATACTAAGTAATGCAACGGAAAGTACGATTACCCAAGGGGAGACGAAAATCCCAGCGATCATGATTCCAATAAGACGGAAGAGGTTGTTTGCACCTGAAGCAATGTCTGGACCTAAGCGACCATCAACGATGTTGAAGTCTGCCGTGAAGCGGTTAAGAATTCGTCCTAGAGGCACGGTGTCCATCCAACGAAGAGGAGTTCGAAGAACCGTGAAGGAGAGTTTGTCGAAGAGTCTACGGGAAGCTTTGATCGAGCCAAGAAAGATCCACCAGTATCTGAATGTACCAAATAATGCGGAAACAATCGAGAAGCCAATGTAGACCAGCAGATAGTATTTCAATGAATGGCCAGGCTGCTCTGCGGTGAAAGAGGTGATATTGTGACCAGCAGGGCGGCCTGCGAGATCGTGAATCTGGAAAGAATAAGTGAGTGCATGGTTCCTGCTTGTGTGCTGTTGTTGATCGCTAGTCCATAGACGAATCCACCATGACCGGCCAGTAACGACAGCTTGGAGAACTCCGAAAGAGAGTATGGCGATCGACCAGAATGCCAAGCCGCCACTAGACTTCATGTAATTCATGTAGATAGCAGTCTTGACTCTCCCTTGTTCTCTGACCTCATCCTCGACGAATTTCTTCGCATCCGGCTTCTTTGAGTCGACCTTTTTCAATGGCTCCGTATCAACATCTGAGGATTCCCCCGAGCCGACGGCAGTTCCATCTTCGTCCTCTCGAATCTCACTTTCTGTCTCTTCGTGGCTTATGATCTTTTGTAGAGTGCCGTCGATTTCCATGTCCTCTACGAAGCCAGCATGTTCAACCGTGCCATCGCCAAGTTCCACAATGTACTTTGTCTTGGATTTGACGAGAGCAACATGATGTGTAACCAAGATCCGAGTACGACCAACTCCTAATTCTCCAGTGAGAGCTTTCTCGAAGAGATATCTCCCGACATGAGCGTCGACTGCACTGAAGATATCATCAAGTACGAGTATACCGGCTCGGGAGTACAAGGCTCTGGCAAATGTGACTCGCCATCTTTGACCACCACTCAGATTAATTCCATTGGCACCGATCTCGGTGTTTTCACCGTCGCCGAGCATTTCCAAATCCTTCTTCAGAGCGCAGACCTCGATGACCTTTCGATACCGAGTTTCGTCACAAGGGAGACCAAAGAGGATATTGTTCTTGATGCTAGCGTTCTCAATCCAAGGGATCTGAGCAACGAATGCGATTGATGTGGGGATGATCCAATTATCTTTGGTAGCAAGATTATCATGGCGATTACTGTTGAGAGGTGCGCGTGGGACATTCAAGCCTCCGGAAAGCAGGTCGACTTCTCCGAGTATCGCCGCCAACAGTAAACTCTTCCCAGTCCCGGTCTTGCCACTGACAACGCTTAGCTCATCTTCAGGGAATGATAAGTTAATGTTTCGAAGAACATAACGTTCGTCACCATCTTCTTTCTCTTCGTCCGATGGCCATGCAATAGATGCACCGTTGAAAGAGATATTCGGTCCGTCGCTTGTGGTTTGGGAGATTTCGGGCGAGTTGAGATATCTTTCAATTCGATCAATTGAGACCCACGCATCAAGAAGGTCGGTTGTAAGTTCGGGTATAACACCAAGAGTCACTTCTAGCGAGCCAAAGACTCCGATGGACGTGAAGGCCACTGAGGGTGTGAGCTCTCCCTCTAGCCAAGCGTAAACAGCCAGTGCGGTCGCAGCAAGAGCAATAGGGTTGATGATCCAGCAACTAGACAATGGTCAGCAAGCGTCAGGAGAGGTGATATGTAGCGACTTACAAGATTAAGAATGTTTCACAGCTGTATTTTGGAGACTGTCAGCGCGGATCGCATGTTCGTGTGGAGAATACTTACATGTAGACGCCCCACTGCTCAGACAATTCTCGGTCTCTTACCTTACCAATCTTTTCGTGCCAATTGGTTTCCAAAGCAGAAAATTTGATCTGTCGAATACCTGCCAAAATGTTAGCACGCTTTCGAATCACATTTTGCGACCACCCATGCCTTGCAGAGCTTCAGTGACCACCCCCATTTTCGCATCTCTAACTTTCATAAGTCTGTCCTGGGCAGCTGAATATCGTTTCGACCAGTAAATGTTGATGGGCAGACTTGCGAACATAGCGATACTTCCTGCGAGTAGAGGCTTCCATCCAATGATACTAAATAGAAATGAGAAAGAAACGACGATCTTGAAAAGACTGCCTGGGAAGTAATTGTTGAAAGAGCAGAAGTCGGCGACGCGCTTGGCGTCCACGCCGATGAGATTGACGGTCGATTGCTTGCCCTTAGGGTCAGAATCTTCCTCTTCGTTGGTCTCAGAATTGCCACCCTCTGCATCATCTAGAGCCCCAGCAAAAGTATCTCCTTCAGGAACGTCTTTCTTGTCAGTTTTGGAAGCTCCCTTGACATCCTTTCTTCGCATGGACTTCTGGAAAATAAGACTGGCCAATTGAGATCGGACTGGAATGGCAATTTCAGACCACGAGATCCAATAAAGCCAAGACTCGTTCCAAGAGGCCCCGATTGTTGTCAAAGCGAGGACCAAAACCCAGATCCATCCTTCGGGATCGACTGCTTCACCAGGGGTTCTTTTCTCGAGGATACGTAGAATATGGAAAATCACATATTGAGGCGCAAAGTTGCCTAATGCTTGTCCGAAAGTCAAGCACCATTGGACCATGAAGGAGTATTTGTGGGCAAGGAAGACTTGAACCCACATCCGCTTGCTGGGCCTCATGGTCGTCCATGCTTCGCTGAGTTCCTTGGCTCGCGTATAGTGATCCATTGTGGGCAAGTCATCCTGATTCAGGCGGTTCTTGCTGTGGGCACGAGCAAGGAGAAACCCAACCCAAGCGAAGCTATAACGGCGAAGGGCTGATGCGCTCATCATGCCATCGACTGGCTTTCCTCCATGGTACACATCCGGTCGACGAGGTATGCTAACGCTAGAAAACCCAGTAATGACAACTAAGAAGAGCTGGGCAATCCGTAGTCCAATGCTTAGCGAGAAGCCTAAGGAAGAAGTTCTGGTTAGCTGCTCAGCTAAGACCTTATCCTGATAAAGAAGTATTGCAAGGAGGAGGATGCAAGACAGGACCGTGTAGATCCCGAGAGTATAAGATCTGACAGTATCCCGAATAGTCAATATGAAGCCCGCCTGAACGAGTATGAGACCCTAACAATTAATTAGCAAGCAGACATTTCAAAAAATAATCACGTGTTACTCACCCATTGCGCCGTGGTCAACCAATTCTCGAAGAACCAAATATTTTGCGAGTCTATTGTCCCCAGAACGCCCAATGCAATTGAAGTGAGAAGACCGAGAATAGAAAAGAAGGCGAGAAGTCCCTTGGGAATCTTGGCTGAATATCTGGACATTGACTCTTCTGTCGCAACTCCATCTTTGTCTTGGTAGGAGTGTGGTATTCTTGTTGCTCCTCGAAAGTGGGATACACCTCCAAGTATGGAGGGCAAAGTAAGAAACAGAACCAACGCAACACCGACTCCGCCCAGAATGAGAGGAGTTGAATCAGTATCTACCATCATGAATGTATGATAAGTGATCAAGGAAAATCTAGATTCTCTCAAAAAGTTGCATGTCTGGAGAAACGCAGGAATTGTTGAAGTGAAATAATGTGCGCCTAAGGAAACCGAGCAAACGAAAACCGTCTATCACTTGAAGTGATCAACATTCGCAATGTTGAAGTAGTTGTGTATGCTGGGCGAGTCTGGAGCTTGGGTGTGGGATTTCCCTAGGCAATATGAGCTAGAGTGTGATTTGTAAACTCAAGTCTGTCGTGAGTCAACCGGCGTGGGGCGAAGCGATATATCCAAGAGGGTGGTTATCCTGTTTTTGCTAAAGTCAATTGAGAGGTCCAGGTAATGCAACACCGCAGGCGAATTTACATGTGTAGGGCGAGAAGGTTGGTTGTCGGGCACGGGGAGATAAATCCACGATGCCGATTTGCAGTTGAGAAAGAGGTGATGTACAATGTACAGAAGTGGAGGTTGCGACGTCGGGCAAGCACCAAAGCTAAGCGACAAGTAGAAGGTGATGTTGATGCGGCGTTGGTATCGAAGGTGAAGGCGAGTGAGAGATATGGTTCACTTTTCATTAATTAAAAGGTAGATAGTGAATTTTGGTGAACAATGAATGAGAAGGCAACGGGAAAGGATGGGATGTTGAGTTAGTCGTTCGTGGGTGGGGAAAGGAGAGGCTGCAAGTGTTGATGAGTGCAGGTGTTAGTGCCAAAGCAGGGGAATGAAGATATAAAAATTCCCCAAGACCCACTAGTACGAATAGATGGTGAATCACCAATCTCACCGTCTGATAGAGAATTTGCCTGAGGTTCGAGTGTCTTGCAAGATTTTCTCCGTTCGTTAGCCAGCCATAAAGTGCTTTTTACTGTTTCTTACTCGAAAAGGGGTCGAAAAGGGGCGAGCAGAAGTAGCATCATGAATCATCGTTCTTGGACGACAACAACCACAGACACAATCTTGGTGGGAGTGACTCTGTCACACAAAATGCAGCTTTCGAACGTGTCGCTTGCACACCCCGACAACGCAGCGGTCAATCTAAGCTGCGTGGGTGCCATGCCATGGCATCCGATGACCTTGCTCCTGGGACGAACAGCCCATTCAGCGGTGAAGGTTGTTGGCTGAGATGGATGAGTAATAGTAATGCGGCCAACTTAGCAGATACTGCAGCAGCAACTAATGCACATGGCAAATTTATCAAGGCAAATCTATCAACCGAATTTCCTTGAAATGGATTCGTAGACATTAGGGGGCGAGAGAAGTGGACAAGATGTAAGTGTGTACGAGTGCTGTGTAGAATTCTTCTCAGAATATGGTGCTCGCTCGTATATCTCATCGCTTGTAGGAATACAGGCTGAGGAATACCTTCTGCACCTGAATGCCGGACAACAGCTATCCATTGGCTCGTGGCTCGAAGGTTGTCCTTGTGAGGACATACAGATGACCTGTGAGTACATACAGATGACTTCAGGTGACTTCGGACGTGCTGCTTGAAAAACGGCCGTGGACTGCAGGAGAGAGACAATGACTGGACGATGGAGGCTGTTGGAAGTGTTGTTGTTGTATGCCGGCTGCATGGAGATGGGACAGCAAAACTACTCCACTCGGAGAGAGAAGAGGCAGCCACCGGGAAATGTCTATCAGGAAAGTCACGTGTAACCTTATCCAACGCTTTGATGTTTGATCAGCTGACCTTTCCCGGATCTGGCCCCCGGGCCAGATTGGCAATCAACCAGAACCAGAACGAGCCTTACTCTTCAGCAGCCTCGTGACTCTCCTTGGCTTGTCTGGGAACTTAGACTAACTGAGGGAAAGCGCGAGTGATAGCAGTTCGGAGCGAGTGGTGGCTTGCACGAGAGATGAACCAGGTAGGCACTTTTTACTCATAACTCATGGGCCTCCCCCTAGACGAATGTTAAATTATGAACCCTTGTTCAATGCTGAAAAAGGGGCCTCTTGGCCCCTGGTGAATCAATAAATGCGTATCTCTATATTCTAGAAGGCTCTATTACGTGTATTGGCCGAAATAACAGGCTAGCAGCGTGGACTAATTACCCATAATCTAACATTCATCTAGGGGTAGAGAGTATAACGCATTTGACGTGCGAGGTGAAACAAGTATATCTCTGGTAAGCGTCTATCCGGATTCGGGTTTGCATACTCTCGCTGTCTCAAAATCTCGCTGTCTCAAAAGTCTTATGCTGTGCACCCAGTTAGCGAGCAAAGCATGCGGTGAACATGTCGTTCTGATACACCCCTCGCCGTAGGGCTTATCGAAAGCCCGGCCATCCATTGAACAAAGGAATATTTGAACAAAGAAATACATGAACAAAGAATTACATGAACAAAGAATTACATGAACAAAGAATTACTTGAACAAAACATTACTCAAACAAAGAATTACTTGAACGAAGAACTACTTAAACAAAGAATTACTTGAACGACGAATTATTTGAGCAAAGACTTTTGTGATCTACATATTTCCGGGTACTCAGGAACCTCTCCGCTCGACCTGCAAAATCATAATCCTAATTAATGAGTGCTCCATGCTCGGCTCTAATAAGTCTCCATTTGCTGTGTAGAATGTCCATTTGCTGTGTAGAATGTAATGGGAAGGATCCTATTTTGCTGCAAACAGAATCCAGATCGTAAATAGTATCATCCCCTAATTATGTCCACGGATTGTTTGACGTTCCAATACCCGAACTCTTACCTGCTGCTATCATCCGCTTCCTACTGGCGAATGCTCGACTATGATTGGATGACGCGAAACAGGGCCCTAAGTGGTTGCATTTGAGTCTTGACTGCGACTACTACGACTACTGCTACTACTTCTCCTGTCTTTCGCGTCCTTTCGTCTTTCTTTATCAATTACTATAAATATTAGTCAGACATTTAATATTCTCTGAACCTAATTCACTCTTCATACATTTTAAATCCAGCATCGTACCAAAGAGTGAGTGACCTTGCACTTTCAACAAAAGCCAAGTTCTCAGCTCTGCACGCTCGAGTTCCGCCCTCTTCGTGCACGCGCGAGTCCAGAGACCTCTAACGAGAATCCCTGTCATTACTGTACTTGCGCTTGCTTCCTGACGAACCTGCACGAAGATCCTCCAAACCACAACCCATCCACCACCGACAATTCCTTTGTTTCTATTCTCATACACCTTGATATTCATTCACAACATCCTCAATTCTCGACATTCCAACCCCTCCACTATTCCACTCAACGTCATCAAAGGGTTCAGCCCCGCAGCTGTCGTTCACCAAAGCTTCGACAGCTGCTCACATTACCAACCTCCAGCCTCTCACCTCCCACCTCCATCCTCCACCCTCCAACATCCAACATGAAAGCCGCCCCCATAATAGTTAATTGGCATGCTGAGAATGCTCCCATATACTCGGCAGACTTCCAACCGCATGGAAAAGGTCGATTGGCAACGGCAGGAGGAGACAACAATGTCAGAGTAGGTTGGAGCCAAGCCTGCGGTGATGGACAAACGCTGACCAGACGAAGCTATGGAGAATAGATGCGGAGGGAGAGGACCGAAAGGTGGAATACCTCTGTACCATGGTTCGACATACACAGGCAGTTAATGTTGTTCGGTGGGCTCCAAGAGGTTGGTTTGGTCTCATCTGTGGCATCTTTCGCACAATTACTGACTTCTTCCAGGCGACGTCCTGGCTTCGGCGGGCGACGATGGAAATGTCATAATATGGGTTCTCGACTCCCAGAATCCCAAGACGAATTTCGGAGATGACGGAATTGAGGATAAGGAATCATGGCGGACGAGGCATATGTGCCGATCTACAGGTGCTGAGATTTACGATCTAGCCTGGTCTCCAGACGGACTCTATTTCATAACTGGCAGCATGGACAATGTTGCCAGAATCTACAACTCGCAGACTGGTATGCCATGTCACTCAATTGGACCTTTTCAAGGCTGATAAACCTAGGTCAACTAATACGGCAGATCGCGGAACATCAACACTATGTGCAAGGGGTTGCCTGGGATCCCTTGAACGAATATATAGCCACGCAATCTTCCGATCGATCAGTCCATATCTACACACTTCGAACAAAGGATGGGAATTATGTATTGGACAATCGAGATGAGGTACCCAAGAGAATTGGACATAACATGAAGATGGATCTGCCAGGGAGGAGAATATCCTCCAGCAGCCCAGCACCACCAGATATGGGCTTTCGGTCTCAGATGTCTTCCGAGTCTTTCAACCTCGGTGGAGCATCCCCAGTCCCTTCCTGCCCAGGAACTCCCACCTCTCTGGCCTTGCCGATGAACCCACCAAGTACCATCAGTCACAGCAGAAGATCTTCCTTTGGTGCTGCATCGCCTGCCATGTCCATGCGAAGATCGGTGTCGCCAGCACCATCTCTACCACTTCCGGCCGTGATGCCTATGGAGGCGTCACCACGGCCATATACTGGGTTGGGGATGAAGAATGCAAATATCTACGCCAATGATACGCTCAAGTCCTTCTTTCGCAGGTTGACGTTCACTCCAGATGGTAGCCTGTTATTTACTCCGGCCGGCCAGTACCAGACGCAGCACAGGGGACTCGATGAAGTAGCAAAATCGATGTATGAGGTCATTAACACCGTCTACATCTACACGAGAGGAGGAATCAACAAGCCGCCCATAGCCCATCTTCCCGGTCACAAAAAGCCTTCTGTGGTCGTCAAATGTTCCCCAATATTCTACACCACACGGAAGAGTTCACCTGCAACGAAGCACATCACGATCGATACATCATCTGCCGATTCAATGCCAGCACTTCCAGAGCCTGCAATTGTTCAAAAGTCGCCAGCCCCATCCGTGATGGACCCGCCCCCGCCTGTGCCTCAAACTAGTGATCCATCAGGTCCAACTTCCTCGCCCAAACCAAAACCCCTGGAGGTGGAGACGAACGCATCGACCCAAGGCCCTACGATGGCATTTTCTCTACCTTATAGAATGGTGTACGCTGTTGCCACGGAAGATTCTGTGTTGATGTATGATACGCAACAACAAACGCCTCTATGCGTGGTCAGCAATTTGCACTGTGCAACCTTTACGGATTTGACCTGGTAAGCGAGACATTAATTGCTTGACGACTTCACTGCTGATCATTGTTAGGTCGAACGATGGACAAACACTATTGATGACATCGTCCGATGGATTCTGTTCCACCCTGACTTTTGCACCAGGAGAACTAGGCCAGGTCTACTCTGGAGATGTTCCAACTGCCAAGCATCCTCTCGTTAGTACAACCGCAGTATCCTCGTCACAAAACACACCAATGGCGACGCCCACATCTATTGCACCACCATCACCATTCCCTGCCGGAGGTCATCATCACCGTACCTCATCCAATCTCTCCGTCGCAGCATCACCGCCTCCTGCACCAAGCAATTCCAATGTCCGGCCATCTTCTCCCACAAGATCTAATTCAACATCATCGATCGCTACTCAGTCCTCGTTCGCGCAACCACCTGGATCTATTATCAGTAACCCTACATTGGTTGGCGGAAGCTTACCTTCTATTGCGGCTGGTAATTTGAGTTTCATGACTGGTATGCCAATGACAACACCACCACAAACCCCCCGAAGCACGACAAGTTCAGTCAGTGGGGTGAAGAGAGACCACAGTGAGAGCGAACGTGAAGAGCTCGGTGGTGAGAAGAAAAAGAGAAGGATTGCTCCAACTTTGGTTAGCGAGGACAGAACTCCAACATCAGGTGCTGTTGCTGCAACATCGAGCACTTCTAGCCGTGGCACGGTACCTCCACCACCAACTCCCGTCGATGATGTTATACCGGGCCCTCTGTCATGATCAGGGGGTTTTTTTCTTTTGTCATATTTGAGATTTGAGCAAGTGGCGTTGGGACTAGGATGATAGCTGTGCAAATATCAGCCCTGAATAAATTCAGGTTCATGTGCATCTTAGCGGGAGTTTTCTGGGGCGCTCTTTCTCTCATAGGAGATCATTCTACGGAATCGCAATGGATAGCTGGTAGCTTTGTGTGGCTTTTCATAGTAGTGTGTATTCTAAAAACAAAAACGTATAGAGGTGGCTGTTGGAGGTGACTTCAGAGACGAGAGGTGACTTTTTATTATTATTATGATTTTTATAGATTGAAGTATGTAGCTTAGGGATAACCAGCTACAACTCTTTTAAGTGGTGATAGGCTTGCGATGGATGAATCGAGAAGTCGCTAATGCTGGTGTATAGTTTGCATCTGGAGCACCCCTCAATAGGACCGCGACACATAGGCCAAGCGGCTTCGACGTGGTCGTTGTTGGCCGCGTCGCTCAGGACTTGTTGGATGCAGTTCTTGCAAAATGTGTAACGGCAGGGCTGGATGAGGTAGGGTAGGGCGTGGTGAAATCGCCAAGGCAGATACTGCAGACGTCTCTAGCCGAGGTGGAGGAAATTATCTTGGTAAGATCTTAGGCCCAAGGTTGTTGGCTAGACTTCATTGTTGGGTAGATTGATGGCGTGGTGGTGGGACCTGCTGTAATAGTAGATAAGGGGGCTGTGGTGGATCAATAGGTGAAGAGAATGATTATGGGGAGAAAGTTTTGAGGAAGGAGGGGGTCGTTAGGTTTTTTAACGAGGGAGTTGTTGGACGTTAACAGGAGCATTGCTATGAATTTGTCCTCGGTGACAGCAATATTGCCCTTTTTTAACCACATGTGAAGCGACGAGAAGCTATTGTAGGAGTATGCATGTTAGCTCCTCGGCTATTGTAGTATCAGAGTTAGCTATGAGCTATGCTGTAGGACCCAGAAGGTTCCATGCGAATTCTACCATGCGTGATCGTTTCGAGGGCAAGCCTTTATGTTCTTTCACTTGGTCTCTGTTCCAAAAGAGAGTACATCAAAAAGCGCCTCGGAACAAGATTTGTCTCAGAACACGCTTTCTCCACTGCCCTCAAGAGTATAACTTAGTTCCAGGCACAAGCTCAGCTAATGTTTGACTAGCTTTAGTTTACTCGAGTAGAATGATTTCAAGCTACTTCTCTTTAGTCGTTGAACAAAGGATAGGCTAAGTCCTGGAAGTTCTAGCTGGGTTACTTTACAGAGGTAGGGACATACTTTCAATTAATACTCGATATTTCCATGTCTGTGGGTGGCAAGGACAGTCGAGGTATTTCAATTTATTAGGGATACTACAGGCTTAGATGTTAAGACTAAAAACACTAGGGCGTCTAGGAAAGAGTGTTTATCAAATTTATGCCATCCGATAAACTGAAGGTTAAGTCACGTGGTAATACTCACACGTGACGTTAGCTGAGTTACTTGACGTAATGTAAGAGTTAAATTGTGCGGATCTCGTTGGACTTCTAAACCTGTAAGTCAATCATTCTAAGCTCTACTTGGAGTAACTCAGAGGTACTAGTTAAGTAATCATAGTCACACTGTTACTTTCAATTTTGGTGTGGCTTATATCGACCGATCACATTAGCCAATGACTACAACAGAGACCTGCGATCGTGATTCGGTGAGAGTTATTTGAGGGTGACTGGTTGCGTTTCAGCCATAATATCGTTCCGCCCCTTGTTATATTAATAGCATCATTTCAGCGTAGAAATATGGTTCCAACAAAGTTTTTGTATTTCAATCACTAGATTCAAATCTGAAGATATGGTTCTGTGAGACCAATTGGGTTGTCTTCACCTCTCCATGAACTGTACCCTTCAGCCAACTCTGGGTATAATCGTCGTCAACTATGTTGGACCCCATCACAGCCTTGGCTATCGCAGGGAATGTAGCTCAATTCATCGACCTAGGTCTTAAAGCTACCTCTAAATTTCGTAAAATCCATGGGTCCGCAACTGGGACGACAGAGGAGAATTTTGACTTGGAATTGATGACGAGAAGCCTGGTCGCTGTTAATGCACAGTTATATACCTCTACTGGATCAACAACAGAAACTGAGCCATTGCAAGAATTGTGTCGGCGCTGTGCAAAGACTGCTGATACATTAATTTCTGCTCTGGAGAGCTTCAAGGTGCAAGGGAAGAACACACGATGGAAGAGCGCAAGGAAGGCATTGAAAACTTTGTGGGGACGGGAAGCAGTTGAGGAGATGAGGAGTCGCCTGCTGGGGTTTCGTTCAGATTTCCAGCTTCAATGCGTTGTTAGGGTCAAGTACAAGTCATCGTTCCTGGCGAAAGTTACATTTCGGCTGATCACGATATGTCAGGGGCGACTTAGACTTGCTTGCGTTGGAGCAGTCCAGCCGATTCGATCAGCTTGATGACAACGGCAAAGAGATCTTGAAGAAATTGACCTTGTCGAGAGAAACATTGACTCGGTCTCTCCAAGATCAAGAAGCTGTCAATCAAACGCGACATGATCAGTCAACGCAAGCAGCCCGTGAATTGTTAGCAAAATCATTCCAAGAACAAGAAGAGGCCAACCAACGCCGCGACGCTGAGCTTCGGCTGTCAATGCAGTCGTCTCAAGAGTCACTGGCTCGGACCCTGGGAGAGCAGCAAGAAACCAGAGAAGAAAGGCTTCAGGCCGAAATGAAAGAATATCTTGATGACCACTTGGCGGAAATGAGAACTGCTATTGTGTCCGCTGTTAATGGAGCTGCTGCAACTACGGGTGCCCAGTTCCAACTCACGCGTAAGGAGATAGAACTTGTGGGTAATACTGTTACCAGACGCGAGCAGGACATCTCCCAAACTTTTGAAGAAGTCAATACTCTCGCTCGTGCGCTAGCGCGGGCCCCGACTGCAAAGCAACGAAATAAGCTTCAAGAGAGGCGAGAAAACGCCACACAGACACTCTATTCTCTAATTTCAGCATATAAAGCATTAACTGTAAGGCGGCTCTATCCCACTAGAGCGACCCTTTCTAACATAATGTAGAGCTTGTTGGAGAACCTGAAAGTACAAGCGGCCGCTTTAATGGCCTCTATCGGATTTGCGCAGCTGTGGCGAGCCCAGGAGGAAGCTAGTACCCAGTTCTCTTTTCAGAGAGAAGGTTCATCGCCGAGTATTGGAACTACCAGAACGCAAGAGAATGAACAAGTTCGACAAAGACGTACCGCTGTTCTTTGTAGCAATTATTACTACTACTACTTCCCGCTATGTAGACGGCGACATATTGTCCAAAAGAAGCGTATAACAACCGATCTCGGTTCAATCCACCCTGTCGATGCCGACATAGAAGCACAATTCCCGAATCTTCCGCTGCTTCTCACCCTGACACAGGCAGAGTGGCAGCCGAATTTCTCATGGGCAATCAAAGACGCTGTTGAGCTCCCATTCCTCTTCAATCTCCCGACACCCAGCGTGGCCTACGACTTCCTTTCAGTGGCAATCGCATTTTCCGCCGTCATGCCGCAGATCACGGACGAGATATATGGAGAGAACATCATGGCGGATATGTTCGGCAACTCAACTTACCTTAGTTCTCCACCTGGGAGTGCACAAAGACAAAGGATTAAGAACGACTACAGAGATTGGCAAAAGATTGCCGGCCTGCTCTGGCTCGATGAGCTGTTTGTTACTTGCCATGAAGAGAGTTGCCAATTATGGCAAGTGGAGCCCTCGACTATCCGGCTTCTAGAGTCAAAATCTAACCCAGAGTTCGAGCCGTTGTTGGTTCGTTTCTGGCTGTGGTTGATGGGCGGTTGGAAATCCACCTTCCTGTTTGACGTTCCATATAATCCTCATTTCCAGGCACGGAAATCTGCGACGAGCAATGTCGGGAACGAGGAATTCATCTTGGTTTATTCCACCGCCAAGTTTCTGGCTCGGTCATCGTATCACGTTAGTGTGAGCATCGAGCAAGAACCAACCTCCAGAAAGTCGATAGGCAAGATCTCCTTCATAGGTGCACAGAAAGCACTGTCCGTCCCCCCTCCAGCTATCTTGCAGCAGAGAATTGGGCTACAGAGTCTTGAAGCACTGGGAGGGTGAGTAACTTCTTTCTTCGTTCGAGTGGTTAGAGAACATCCTTTGAGCGTCTACTCGGTAATCTGGAGCGACCAAGGTATATGTACAACACCCCGAGTGTTACTAGACCGTGAGTGGTGGTGGATCTTCGTCGAAGCAAAAGCTCGAACTGGTCTCTTTCGTTCTCCGAAGTTAGTTAAGTTGTTGAATTCTGACTTATCCTCTAACCCTCGGAATGCTTTCGCGGTGGATACACTAAGGGGTTGCCTGTTGATGGCAAAAAGGTAGCGATAATTGCAGCAGCAGAGCCATTCAGAGAATTCCGTGCTGTTAAAAGAGTGGTTAGATTTCTATTCGTGCTCATATGGAGAGAGGTTCTAGAAAGTCGCAGAAGGCTTTTACAGTTTAATCTGAAGAGTTTTGTTAACACTCGCGTTCTCATAATAATATTAGGCAAGGACTAGAAGGCTCATGATTTTCCTGTTCAGGTAAAAGAGAATACCAGTGAGAGGAGCGTTAGCTCCAAATTGAAGTCGGACTATTCTCAGCTCGTTTGGGATAGAAGTAAAGAGCAGAAGCTAACAATTACATCTCGAAAATTAGAAGTCCGGAAAATATGTTTCTCACAAGAATATGTACTTGACTACAGTAAAAAGTGTTTCCCAATGCTCTGTACCAATTAGTGCTTCGGGGGAGCAACGATTAATGCGTACTGACAAACCGTTGTTTCCTTCACAAATGAACAAAGAAAGGAATGCAAATTTGGTCTAGTCATCAAGTAGCTTTGTAGAGGAGGAAAATTCTTTGTGCTTTGAACAATCTCTTGCCAAACAACAAGAACAATGAAACTGATACTGGTAGAAAATTCAGAGAATGTCTTGATACAGAAGAAAGCGAATTGGGTGTCGCTAATATTTTAGTCAACATTTATTGCGGAATACAGTCCCAGCCATATGTGGCTTTGAACGCTTGCGCGGTTATACCCAAAGGTATCGCTGCTTAACTGTCATCGTAGACTGGAGCCATTTCTTGCCCATTTCTACTAGTCCCTAGCTGCCTTCATTTCTTCCACTTTCCCAACCCCCACTAGAGTCAGCGCTCTCTTATCAGCAATGATCATAACGCCGTAATTGGGCGCGGCACAGCATATTTAAATCGAATCTTTACTAAAAGAAGGGTTCCAGAACAAGCTAAAAGCCTTGGAAGCCTCGTGCAATATACGCGCTGTCCAAAAAATCCTTCTGAGTAGTAGTTCAAAATGCCCACCCCAAGAATAAACGGCATCGGCGACCGCAGCTATATTACCTCACATATACGAAAGGCCCTCTGTAATATACTCTTATTAAAAGTAACCTATGCCTAAAGCTAACATAGCGAGATTAGCAAACATTAGTGCTAAAAGTACAGTAGCATTGTCCATTTTTAAGAACATAATAAAATTACTACTAAGATTAGCTTTCACTCTAAAACACTCTGCTGTAGACCCTTACTTTTAATCTCCTTAATGATTAGGGTTTGGTTAAGGTTAATCAGGCAAATAGGGTAGCGTTGGTGTTAGTAGAGAGCACTACTAAAGTCGTTATATAGTCTAGAACTCTAGCTAGATATATCTCGACTTCTTTGTGATCATTTTGACCTTAATACAAGAGCACTAATAGCTTCACGATTTTCAAGGGATATTCATGTCTTTAATAACAAATCTTGCATTCCCCTTTTAGTATGCTAGGCAGTAACTTATTCTAGGCGAGGCACCGGGCTCAGCATAGTGTAAACGTACGAACTTGAGTACTAGCAGCAGCTGCCACGAGCTCGCCCAGCATCACTCCTTGAACGTACGCATCTCCAATGAGTTCGTACATTTCCCCTTTAGGTCTCAATATGAAGCAGAATGTCCCACCGAACAAGATCACAACTACATCACCCATCCTCGCCCTAAAAGGAGCAATACCCACATAGCCATTGTCCGTGGCGAAGAACTGGCGGTTTAAGAGGCACCCGTTCATGTTTTCTTCGTACTTGTTGACATAGTTTACACATCTTGTGTGATGCGGCTGACGAGGCTCGAAATCCCGAGGTGGTGCATCGAGGTGATACAGAACACGGTGCATTCTGTAGAATTCTTGGGGAGCTGGGAACACGGGGTTATCCCAGTCTGTGAGGTCCATATCCATAACCAGAGCCCTCCAAACCGCCGATCTCGTATGTTCATCAAGCTCACAGAGATATTCATATAGGTTTTCTCTCTGTGGGTCCGATTCTTCCTTCGTGAAAGGCCCATACACCACTCGCAGACGACCGACCATGATTCCTCGCGTATGGAGAAGCGAGCAGTTCTCATCGAACATCACCTCTGCCGCTCGACCTCCGCTAGCCCTATAAATTCCATCACCGAAGGCCCAAACCGCGCCACCCGGCAACCTAGTGGACAATGCTGGTATCCAAGACGGCCCGAAATCCACAGCCTTTTGTCTATTGCCTTGCAAGCAGAGCAGGTTATGATGGCGCCTGACGAGGAACTTCACATAATCTTGGAAGACACGCTCCTTGGGTTTGGTATAGTCTGCTGGAAATGCTGACAGCTCGTCGCCCACCACACCCATTATCGCATATATCCTGTCACGGTAATCCGAGGCCTCCATGTTGAACATACCAAACAACAGAATGAGCAGTTTTGCCTGCGTGTCGACGTCGTTGCACAATGACAATATATTGTGCATCTCCAATGCTTTCGGAAAGTCCCGCAAAAGCAATGAATGAATGGGCTCTTCTCTCAGTCCAGTTGTACTAGACCGGTATTTTGTAGATCGTGCCAAAGCCTGGATCAATATGCACGTTTGGATGTAGTCTTCCTTGAGTGCAAAACTGTACCCAGCGACGATGACGAGACTATCATGGCTCGCCAGTTCTTGGACCATCCATACTCTGCCCCAGTAAGGCCGGTCGAAGAGCGCCCAGAGCGCACCCCAATCTTTTATGGACGGGTCAAAGCCGCGTTGGCGGAGGTCGTCGGCGGTAATCATCGTCATAGGAGGCAAATGTCCATCATGTATTCTCATGAAATGTCCCGTTTCTTTTATCAATTCGATAGCTTCCTTGCTGTCTTGGCTTGCCTTTCCAGTCCATGCAATCACCATCTCGGCTGCGGCATATATTTCACGCATCATACCTACCTGTTGGCTTCGTTCGGCCATATCGCTCTGGTTTATGCACAGCGCATCTACCCACAGAGGACGAGGCTCTTGCTCCTCTCTGTGATGGCGAAGAGCCCTTTCCAGGTTTTCCGTGACCGTCCATTCATGACCCGATAAGCTAATTCTGCGTAAACGAGACGGATCTCCCCACATGTAAGACAGAGCTTCAAATTCCAAGGTCGAGTTCAGGGATACGTGTTGCAGGTGGCATTTTATGGCTGCCTCAGAAGGTCCTGGTTCCAGAATCAGGATACGTATTTCTTTTGTAGTGGGTGATAGAGGCCGGTAGATGCTGGTAGCTGATGGGGAACGTAACGCCATAGCGTTGCCGGCTTCGCAAAACAATATATCGTTGACCACGAAGCGGTATCAAAACTCGAAGCGACTTACGTTAGAACCCAGGTAACCACAAATTAGCGCCAATTCTACCTTTTAAAGTACCTCCCTGGTACAAGCCACATAAGTCACAGGCTTACCCCGCAGCGGCTTAAAAAAGGTATGTATAAAAATTAGCGACACGAAGTTCGCCTTTTACTGTATTAAGGGTTAGGGTCAATTTTCTGAACATGTCCTAGTCTGATATTGATCTTGTAGAAGTACATTGTCTTAGTGAGATGAGTCTGAAGTAGGTGTCACTATGTATCTCCAACTTGGGTGTAAATGAGATGTAAAGCATCAAATCTCAGTGATATTACAGAAATTCGTTGCTCACAGCGATTTACATGTCTGCGGTATAATTTAGAAACATCGAGGACTTGTCAAAAATTGGATATTTCAAGGCTAGTGCTAACAAAGTCTTAAGCACTACATATGTCCTTCACCTTCACCTAGTCATGAGGGTGGGGGGGCACGTGAGTTGGCGTCTCAGCTTCGACCGTGCTCTTCCATATTAGAATAGCAAGATGTGAGCGCAGGTATAATGTCCCTGTGACAGAGGTATGTCTAAAAGCAGGTTGCTGCAGTCATCCAACCACCGGTGAAGGTGGTGCCGATCACGTGTTACAGTAATTGGTCCTTCTATTTCTACGACCTTGGACGACACAACGCAACCTTCTGCGACTACATAGCATCCATACTACGAACAATAAAATCTATTATTGTATCTCGTTAGTTTTTCGCGTCGCTGCAAGGTGCTCGTTGCTAGGCCGACGCCAGTTTATGTGAGATCTGTTTCTCATGCTCGCAATTCCTCTAGTTGGTGCTTCAAATCCGACTCGAAGCATTTCTATTGACAGTCCGAAGCTGAATTCGCAAGAATGAAAGCCACGTGTATATCGAATGGAAATATTGAGATATTTTGGCTTTCTCATCCGCATGAATCTTCCGAACTCGGATGGAGATAGACCCTTTAATCGCAACTCTTCCAGGCCTGGGAGACTTGCTCATATTCGAGTTCCTGCATCACAACTACTCGCAGCTTGAGTGTTTCCAAAAACAATCGCGCTATTCTCATTGTAGTCAATGGTGGTTGTATTCGAGACACCAATTCCACCGCCCTGGCATCTTTTGGGGTATTCTTTGGAAAGAACATCCCCTACAACAGCTGCGCACTACTTCCATCGAGCCAACTACAGAGTATTCAGCCCAGTGGGATTTGGGCGGAATGTATGACCCTAAATACCATAAGAAACACGACCACAAGGCCGTTATTTGGTATCCAGGTCGTCGTGACCCAGACCACCATACCTCGGAAGATATTGTCCCAAGATATCTGCAAGTGGAAATCTAACGAATATTTAAATGCGAGAGGTACTCAAGTTGCCAACTACTGCATCATTGTCGCTACAACGTTCCTGATTGATAATTGGAGAAGTAACTTGGTATTAGAGTTCAATTCTTCCTTGGGCGACGAGATCGCGACGCAGGATCAGATAGACTTACCGCTGTAGCATTGACATACTCATTTAAATGTAAGTTTCATTGTCTAGCATTCCTAAAGCCCATCAAGATGGAAGTCTTGGATGGATTATGCGCGTCTCTTTCCGATATCCTTAAATTCGACACCCGTGCAAAGTACAGCTTAATTCAAGCACCGATTTCAGTTTCCGATAGCGAGAGCGTTTAGCAGAAATCCTGCATAAGTTTCTTGTTCTGAGCCCAATTTCTGAGCCTAGAGAAAGACGTGCTTGAGGAACTGTTGCCACTGTTTCTAGAAGATAATTGGTGAAGATTGGAAGACCGAGATGAGAGTTGATCGTGCGAAGCTCATTGCAATGAGAATATTACCAAACGAGTTGGGACAATTGCCTGACGTTGCTGGTATAGAAGGCCTGGGTGCTCTTGTCCTTTTTTGAACCCGCATTACAGAATTTGAGAAGTGTCTGAGGAAGATTAAAAGTTGTAGGTGACCCATCTAATTCTCGTGCTCCTAGTATTATTAGAAAATCCTACGACGGCACCACCTTCTAATTGAGAAGAATTTTACACCGTGGACATCTAATGCTGTATCTAAATGATTGATTTGCTTTGACAACCAAATACGATTCGGATTCGAAGACCAACAATTATTTCTCAAGACGAATTTTTCAAAGTGTTTCACGCATTTACACATCGCTAATATCAAATATGAGTATGGCTTCGGTGCTTGTCCCAGAACACTTCCTGACAAGATTTCGTCCCCGGATTCAATCGACTGCCCGAGATCTTCTAGCTTTTGCTAGTATCCTGCAGCAAGTACGAACAATAAGAGGATCGGGATACTTACTGCCCCGTAATGCTCGTCGCGGTCTGGGCATCTTGATCGTGTCCCTTCCGATGGGTATGTAGATTTTGAAGGTGTTCTAGATCATAATTATTTATCCTCGACTAGCCACATACGAATGAAAGGTTGTTTGCCAAGGCGTCATTTATTGGTGGCGCTATGCCTCAATGTGACTCGTGGAGTTTTACCGAGTGGCTTCGCTTCGTGCCAATTACCACCTCTTTCAGGCAACCTGCCAATGCTCAGCCGCATTGAGTCCCAGATAAATTTCCCTAGCCATTTAATCTTATCTACACCCGCGTATCACCGCGAGATTTTGGAAATCCCATTCTTGTTCTCGAGAAGAATCCCATCATTTAGACTATGAATCTATAAAATGTCTTCTTTCCCGTCCTTTACACATGTGCCTCCAGTCTTGACAACTTCTTTTACCCCCGCTTCATCATGTTCAACAAGGCTACACTCTGTTGCTTCATATGCAGCCTGGTTCGATGGCTCGGATGCCCAATTCACCTCGTGCAATCCTCCAGAGTGGGATAGGAAATTCGACAACAGCCAAGTTCTATTTAGTCCCGGCTTATGCCCTTACGGCTATCGCACCATCGAAAGTGGCTACTCAGGCCAGACGAGCTATGCTAGCTGCTGTATGAGGTAAGAAAGCGCACATTTTCCTTAATCTGCTGAAACACTGACTTTGTGGTTTCCCAGTGGATATACGAAGGATATAAATCAATGCAAGAGTTCCATGTCGGTGGGGCAGCCGGTCGTAGTCTTGTCAGGCACGAGTTCTGTTTCAACTACGACTCTCGTTCCGACGGCTAACGCGTGGCATTATGCCTTTGTTGTTATGTGGCAATCATCAGACTTGTCACTTTTTTCCGGATCGGCCAAAACGACCTCGTCGAGCAGCAGTTCAAGTATTACGAGTACCTCCACCACTTCAACATCTTCGTCATTGGTTAGTCCAGTCGTAGTTCCAACTGTAACATACGTTCCAGTCTCCTCCGATGGTCTCAGCAGCGGCGCGAAAATTGGCATTGGAATTGGTGCAGGAGTGACAGTTATACTATTAGCAACTTGTGCCTTCCTCTGGCTCTTTATTCTCCCTCGGCGACGGAAGCAAAAATTGGAACAATCGAATGTCGAGGTGAGCCGTGGTCTGCCGGAGCTGGACAGTAGTGGAGCTGTATTTGGGAAAAGTGCTGGTCCACACGAGATGAATAGTCCGGTTGAGAAATGGCAGGCACCTTCGCCAATATCACCTATACACGAAGTCGACTCGAGAGCGGCAGCGCCGGCGTATACTGCAGAGTTGGATATTCAGCCGACGTCGGGGGAATCTGAATTGAGACTTTTGGAGTTGGAGGAGGCAAGGATTGCTGCGAGGAGGAGGACTTTGTTGGCAAATGCTGGAAAGTGATGAACGGAAGATAGTTGGAATATGAACTAATCCTTAGGGCTATTTTCGTCTTAGCATAGGTCTATTACGGATCCTGCTCCTAGAATTGGGTGGTATACCCCCTATCGGTATATTTACTCTTAGGAGATTGAAATTTCTTGTAGAAAGTTTATATGCTTGACAAGCTCCTTATAATTTTATCATAAATTGAATGTACCACAACTCAATTCGTTTCCCCGGCAGTCAATGTGGTAAGAGTGCCATAATTTGCTCGTAGTACAGCACCTAGTATATAGATGCTTTATTTCCCTACAATTATAGGGACAGTTTACTCGAACTTCCCGGACGGCTTAGGACATTTAGCCTAAGTGTTGATTCAGCGCTAAAGGATAACCATAGCCTTTAATCATTGATACAAAATTAAAGATATGGCTCCTAAAGCTTTCTTTAGAAATTATGTGTAAGGCGAGTTTTCCCTCGGGCTCTCTAATATGTAGCAGCCTAAATGAGGTCAGGAGAATGCTGAAGAATACCGAGGTATATCTCATTTTCCCCGGTACCAAGAACTGTAATATATAAAAAGGTTGGGAGCAACCATGTAAGGCCATTTGGCGAAACCTTGCTGGCGAAGCGCCCAAAACTGTCTTGCCATCCCATTGTTTCCGGAAGGCCATATATGGAGATTCGGAGTTGTCGGACATGATGGGCGCAGCTTCTTACGGCTCCGCCTTCTTGAGGTTTGCCCAGAGCGTAGGCAAGCGCTCATGGTCCACGAGTTGCGTCTACGATTTTCGAATTCCATAGTATTTAGAGCAGATGCCGTGGATTCGAACCGGTTTGGCCAATATCTGCCACGAGGCTTGTCTGAATTGCACACTCTGAGGTCTCCGGGAGGGAAGTTTTAGGACTTGTGGGACAGTCTTAGGAATCACTTTACCGCCTACAATTGCCATATTTACACACTTAAAATGCTTAGAGTTGGCAGGATCTTGATTTGCCTGAACATCATGGTTGGCTGATACACAGATAAGATCTTCCTTCTTTGATATGTGAGTGAGAATTGCCAGGTCCAGATTTGCAAGGCCTGACATATGCCTCTCTTGATCCAGAGTTCTCCTCATGTCTAGTTAGTCGTCTAAAAAAGAGGAAGACATGATAGAGGTGTTAAAATATGTTCATATTCTTCTGTCATAATTATAACTGGCTGGAGGGTTCAACTCTCTGGAGCTTATCCTGCTTGGTGCTTTCCAACCTGCGCTCTTTCCCTTATTAGGATTTTCCCTAAGAATCGACTTGAGATGCGTGCTTCGAAACTCGGTATTTTCCTCAATGAGTCTCAGAGGATGCTGAGGACAAATGGAGAAGGCTGTTTCTTCAGCTGGCAGTGACCGAATGTTTTGAAGCAGCGGTAACCAATGAGCAAAAATCGACCACTTGTAGAAAACAATTCTATTATTTCGACCTATGAGCAACTCAATAGAGAAGATCAATCAATTTGAACCGAGGTGCTTCCGCCTGATTAGATATTGAGGGTTACTCATTACACGATGCGGCTCCAATTGTATTCTGTATCTCCATTTACGTTGTCTCAATGATGTTTTAGAGCCAATCCTGCTGTCAAGTATTTACTCCCACGCAGGTCACCACCGAGAGACAACACAAACAATTTTCTGAATATGTCGACGATTTTACAATGTCATACGCCACCCCAATGACTGGTTCGTTAATTTTCTTGGACTTTAGTGCCAAGCTACTAGAAGGCCCTCATCAAGCTAAAAAAAGAATTAATATAAATTTCCTATCTAGGATAGGATAACATACTCTACTGTTGGTATAACACTGTAGAATAGTAAATAGATTCCACTTAGGGTCTTGGTGTATGAGCAAATCCTCGCCCTCTCATATATGAAAATCCCAGCCAATAGAACAGTTTTATATCTCTTGTATCTGCACAGGTGATGTACTAGCTTGTTTTGCCTTGACGGCCATTTCAGCCGGTACATCCAGCTCTGCAAGTAATCCGATGAAGGACTCGATGTACGCCTTTGAATCCGATGCTGCGAGCGAGATCATGGGGTCTTCCGCATCGTAAGGGTGAGTCAAAAGTGTTGATGCTATCTCCCGGATCTTGATTACCATTGACGTTCCATTGCTTTCTAATGTCTGTAAAGGACAGTAGCGAATGATCTCGAGAAGAAGACGGCATATATTCTCTCGCTCACGCCATATTGAGATGATAGCATTACGAGTTTTTGGAACAAAAGCCGTGCTAGATTCGAGGATGGAGGACATGAGGTAAAGTCGGGTTATATGTATGTTTGCTTTCATGATGTCGAGCTGGCGGGCTAATTCCGTGTCATTTTTCATCTGTTCATCATGGGTGGTGTAGCCTTGGAGTTCAATTGGAAAATCCAAGACAATATCCTTAAGGCTCTGGAGAATGGTACCGTGGTCAAGTGCAGCGTTCTGGAGGCTGCTATTCCGCAATTTGATAGATTTTGGATGACGAGCACCGGTGGAGATTATAGCAGACGTAAAATTAGGCGAAAGTGCTTGGCTGTGGTCTTCATTCAGGAGGCCGATGACACAGAGGAAGACTTTGATAAGTGATACAAAGCCTGATATCAGTGGTGTAATACCATTGCTGTGTTCATATCTGTCGTCTTGATTTTGTCCAATGGATAACCTTTCATCGTTAAGTTCGACTGGCATAAGAAATTCCCAATCTGTCATAGTTGGATCCTGACCGAGCAGTGTATCAGGCGTAAGATGGGAAATTCGATCATGTCTTTCTGATGTTAACATTATCTCTTTCATCCGTATAGGTTCAAAACTCACATCTGAATGATATACAACATCCAAAATGCCCTCTTGCAAATCTCTATCTCGACAGCTGTCTTCCCAACGTAGGCCCTTCTCTCACCTAACCTGAGAAAGCGGCAACATTGAATACTTTCATTGATCAATATCCAGCCTCTAGTGGGCTGTTCTGTGTAATGGCATGCCATTCCCAAAAGGAGACTACAAATCATTGTATTTATTGAGATATGATCTTCTGAATCACACAGTCGAGAAGCAGCGACAAGTTCATCCGCACGTTTGACCATTTCTTTAGCATCGAGGTAGTGTGAAAAGCCATAATCCGGCATTCGACGCTGAAGCGAGGAGACGGTCATTGCGCATATTGCAAGACAAAGCCGGAGAAAGGCTGGATCAGTAGTGTAGGATCGAGCGGAAAGCAAACAAGTGAATGATGGCCGATGGACAATTGGCGTGATGGGATATATGAAGGCGAGATAATCGTCGATGATCATCTTGAATGTTTGAAGTGGACAGAAGTTGAGGGGAGTGATGTTGTGAATTGCAGTCGATATTGACTGGAGGTGAGGTGGAATAGGAGACGGGCTGCGAGCACCCGGAGATGGAGAATAGCGAGATGAAAGGAAGCGTTCGAGTGTCCTAAATTGAAAGATCAGATGGTATATTGGAGATGGCTGTCAAAGGGCTGCAAGGGCGCAATAGTATTTCCTGTCTTATCAGGAACTTTGATAATGATGAAACTCCTTGCTTGTGATAGCAAACATCGCGGGGGCTTGTTTTGATATCATCGGACAATTGTAGAGCGAAAAGCTCATAACATTGTCTCCACTGGCCACTAAATTGAAGTTGAATCTTCTCGGGAGTCCACAGCCATCAACGAGGCTCTGTCTGAGAAGCCCTAGTAGAGGACCGTATGGTCTAGGTAAATATGAACACCAACGTGGCCTCGACAGCCTTGATTCAAGTCAACTGATTCTGTGTTTCGTCTAGCATTTTCGTTGATAAACGACAATAACTTTAGTCGAAAATGACTAGAAGTAGACATATAATGGAAAGTCTAAGAAATCGTCTAAACCATGGCCCTCCATCTGTTGAATCCGAAGATCTCCCTTGTGAGGAACAAAAGTAGATATGAGAATGCAATACAATTACCAATACAGAAGCTTAAGTTAAACAATGTAATTCATCAACATACCGATGAGGGCGGCCCCTTCTCTTCTGGTGATTATCAAACGTGCAGGGCACACGAAGCTCCATACAGCCATCACAGGGAATATTCGGATCTTCGGATCTGCACTATCTCTCGAATTAACTCCGAGGTGTACCAACAAACAGTGGCCCAGTACTTACTTTAATCTTCCTTTCCCTACATAAATCGCAAGCCCGGCGTGCAATCTTCTGCCCGGTGCGACTGGATGCCATTGTGCACAGTGGCCCGCTTAGACATGGCTCATGGAGCTGTTCGTGACCCGAGTTCTAAGGACGGTCTCTCTTCAATTTCTGTAGGAAGCTGTGATTTTGAGGTGATGCAGCTCCATTCGTTGCCAGTTTTGACTATCTGTAGTCGTCGTTTTAGGGGGTATTCTCCTCTCCACTCTTGGCGTGTTCTAGCGAATCATGAGAAGAAAATGCCTCCGCAAGGATGAGGCTTGTTTCTCTACCGCCCCCCGCATTATAGAGCGGAGAAGGGTTTCCGAATGCGGAACAGTTGATGTAGTTAGTCCTCGATTAATATATTCTATCTATGGATCATAGCTGAAGGTTTCCGGAATATCTAAGTCTAGTTGAATTTTGAGATCTTTCGGATCAGAGCTTGTCCCCAGAATGACCTTGTACTTCCCCTTCTCAACTGTCCACTTTCCAGACTGCACATCCCAGAAGGCCGCTGAATCCTTCTGGAATCTGATCGTAGTCATTTTCTTCTCACCCTTCAGTAGAAATTCCTTGCTAAATCCGACAAGTCCTTTGATAGGCCGATCAATTTTGTCAGTGACAGGAGGTACGAGATATGCTTGTATTGTCTCAGACCCTGCTACTTGTCCTGTGTTCTCGATATACACAGAGATCTGGAGTCCATTATCTGACGTAGTAGATATCTGTCCCTCAAGAACCGCGTTTGTGATTGAAAAGACCGAGTAGCTGAGCCCGTAGCCAAATGGAAACAGAACTTGTTTATCGGTGTTATACTGCCGGTCGAAATGCCGGTATCCTACGTACACACCTTCGACATATTCAACTTGTCTCGAGTTGTATGAGTCTAAGCCGAAATTGCCACAAACAGCAGTATCCTCATACTTTCGTGGCCACGAGATGGGTAACTTTCCAGAGGGGTTGACCTCACCCAGTAGCACATCGAGAATCGCGTTGCCAGTTTCTTGTCCAGCATACCAAGCTTGGACAAACGCGGAAACATCCTGCAACCACGGGGCTGTAATGGCCACACCAGTAGTGTTGACTACAATGGTGTTTGGGTTGACCTTCGCAACCTCAGCGATAAGTTGATCTTGGGAGCCACTGGCGGGTAGGTTCATGTCCTCCATATCTTGCCCTTCCGTCTCCCACTGTGTAGTGTTACCAACGAATAGAATAGCATAATCAGCCTCCTTGGCAAGCGCAATGGCTTCAGAGAGAATGTCCTGTTCCATCTCTTCCTGATCCACGAAGCCAAGATGGACGGCAATATGCCCATCAAATAAGTACAACTCCCCGTTCGATTCTTCAGGAACCCAGGCATTGATGCGGATGACATAGGACTTCCCTGTGGTGAAGGGGTATTGAAAACGGTTCTCCTCTTGTGTCCCAAGTAGAAAGGCCATTGAGTCTTTTGTGGCATACGTTTGTTCTGATACTAAGGCATCGTCGATATACATCTTCGACGCTCCCATCGAGGAGTAGCTCAAATAGTGTTTGCCAGACTTAGTAGGGGTATAAGTTGTGGTAAATCGAACAGCTTTCTTCCCATCCGTAGGCTTGTCCATCATTGTCATAAAGTACCCTCGCGGAAATCCCTGTGCGTAGAATGGATCGCCTTCAAGCTCCTCATTCGTGAAATACTCTGCAGTGAATCCAGGTTTACCTTCATTGTTCGTACACCCAGCTTCAAGGTCGGGGTAAACACGAAAGATGTGTGCTCCCTTGGAATGCGAGATTTCTGTATTTTCCCCCAGTCTGCTGGTAAAAGCATCGTATGGAGTTACTTTGTAATGGCAATTTAGCGAGGCACTACCACCACCATGTGCAGCCGCATATTTAGCAAGAGGTCCCAATAGAGCAATTTTATTGCACTTGCTTCTATCCAAAGGTAGAATCTTATTTGCATTCTTCAGAAGCACAATTCCTTCTCCTCCAGCTTCTCGGATCAACTTGCGATGCTCAGGTCGGTTAATAGCAGTCTCAAAGACCACCTCTTTCCGATCTGAGAACTTCCCCGTCCTTTGTAGGAGCCGTAGCACAGCTCTAGCTCGATCGGAAATAGTCTTCGGTGCGATCAAGCCATCCTCAACAGCCTTCATCACAACTTTCGTGGATCGCCATCTTGCAGGACCAGGCATCTCCAAATCTAGTCCAGCGTTTATACTCTCTACTGTGGAAGAGGTCGCACCCCAGTCAGACATTACGAGTCCGTCAAATTTCCATTGGTCACGCAGAATATCTTGTATGAATGTCTTGTTTGCATCGATATGTTTGCCGTTGACTTTTGGGTAACTTGTCATTACACACCAGGGGTCGGAGGATTTGACCACGATTTCAAAAGGTCGCAGATAAATTTCGCGGAGTACTCGCTCTGGTATAATTTCATTTACCGAAAAGCGCCGTGTGTCTTGCTCGTTGGCCAAGTAGTGTTTGACCGTTGCACCAACTCTTTCGGATTGTAGCCCCTTCACGTATTCTGCAGCTAGCAGCCCTGATAATAGAGGGTCTTCCGAGAAAGCCTCGAAGTTTCGTCCGCCTAGTGGTGATCGGTGGGAACAGACTGTTGGTCCAAGTAACACATATGCTCCTTTGGTTTGTGACTCTTCTCCTAGTGCTTGTCCAATTCGCCTCGAAAGCTCACGGTTGAAAGTTGCAGCGAGCGATACACATGCTGGAAAACATGCAGCTGTCGTACCGTCGAGGAACGTGCCTCCTCGGGCACCATTAGGTCCATCGGTGGTCTGTGAACAAGGTCATTAGCTGATAGATCTCATGAAGGGTAGAAAGTCTCGAATGGGAGCGAAGTGGATGATTCCGACCAAAAAATAGTCTGTTTTGAAGATATTTTGCTGGCTGTTGGGATTTGATTTCTAGGATTGATAGGAAAGCTGATCTAGAACTAATCACAACACACCTTTAAAGATGGCACATTAAGCCTATCAATAGCGACTGTCTCCCATACATTTGAACCTGCTAGTAGCGAAATCTGTTCCTCTAGTGTCAATTGAACCAAGAGAGAATCGATTTCAATACCATCTATAAGTGAGAGTGCGGCTGTCTCTGCTGCTGCCATAGTAAAGAAGGTGGGTTTGATGTTTGACAGAAATTGTTAATTAGGGAAACAGATGAAAACAGCTTGACACCTTTATACAATGCTGAAACTTGGTGCCATGATCCGGATGGTCGGGGACCACCTACCTCTCCATCTTTGGTACCACCCAGCGATTGGCAAATCGGTCTTGTTGAGGGTTCGTGATTTTTGCATGTGGGTTGAACCGTGTCGATAGTCGAAGGCATGAAGTTCTTTTTATTATCCGACTATTCTCCAGCTAGGATGTTGTTTTCCGGGGTATTGCAGGGTTTGGGATGGGGACTAGACTCTCGCTGGTTAGACAGCAAGCCAACCATTACGCCCCCTGACTCGGCAAGTCACCTGTGCTCAAGCCAAGCATTGAAAACACGAGTCGCTCGGTTTGCATCTCTAAGAATCCCCCGTTTGACAGCTATATTTCTTTACCCAATCAGAAAGCAATCTCAAGTCTCCGAGAATTTCAAGGTGATTGAGAACATGGCCCAATGGTTGCCACATGCCATCCATGTCGCCTCTTCCACGTGGCAGAGAACCAATCTGCTTCCTCGTTATTTGTTAGCAATTCCCACTCTTCAATCTCCAGGAATTCTCCAGTCAATTCTCCGTCTATTCTCCGGCTAACTTTAATCTCGAACCATCGTGGGATTCTCCAGATCAGATGCCTAGAACGCGGGGTGCATTGCGAAACGGATTATCGGAACAGAATAGCACTGTTTAATCTTCTCTATAAAGCTGGGGACAGTTCCCCAGCTCAATCCAGTCGCTCCTCTCCTTATATAACAGCACTAGACAGAAGTTCTAGTCTCCTTTCAGTACTCTACCTTCTCCTCTTCAAGTCAATATGGAAGAAAAAGAGACAAATGCCGTCCATATGGAGGAGGAAAAGCCTGCCGGACAAGTGATGGCAGTGTCTAAAGCTGTTGCTAACTACGAGGAAGCTCAACATTTGCAGACGAAAACTGCTGCCTTCAAAGAGAATTGGAAAGGAATTGGATGGTGTACGTAACCTCATGCTACAACAAACATATTCTGCTGGCTTTGAAGCATTTTACTAACCGTTTTCAGGCGCATACATGTTCTTCATTTGTGTCATGTTCGGATATGATTCTCTTGCTGGCAATATTGTCATCTCAATCGCAGAGTTTCGAAAAGACTTCGGATATCCCTACGATGGAGACTATGTTGTAAGTGCGGACTGGCAACTGGCTTTCCAGGCTGCAACACTTGGAGGCCTTGTCATTGGTGGTTGGGTTACCGGCCTCGTTGTCAACCGATGGGGACGTCAAGTGTGTGTTCTCGGTGGCTACTTACTTACCATTGGTGGCGTCTTTCTTCAATACTTTTCCCGGAACACCGCAGACTACTTTGGCGCCAAACTGCTCACCGGCATACCATTAGGGTAAGTTCTCTGCCTAATTCAACCATCCTCTTTCCGACTCGTCGGTCTGATCATTGTTCTAGGTGCTTTGTAACCATTGCTCCAACCTACGCCAGTGAAATCAGCCCCTTGGTGATTCGAGGTTCGATCACGGCCGGAACTAATTTTGCGATCGTACTCGGACAACTCCTTGGCTATGGTGTCACACGCCAAGCCAGTTTCTCTAAAGGCGCTATGCAGTACAAAACAATTTTCGCAGTTCAATGGGGGTTTGCTGGTGTTGGCCTGGCTATATTGCCCTTCTTTCCTGAGTAAGTTCTATAACCCTCACGATGTGCACGTATACGCTTTACGGAACTTGGGTTTCTATTGCGAATCTGATTATTGCAACTATCTAACAATATTGAAGCTTAGCTTAAAGCTCTGCGTACACAACTGGTTAATCTGCTAGATAGTAGAAGAATAAACTTGATTGTCCTTAATAGGATAAGAGAATGATTTATATTTTCTTTTCCTAGGAAGGGCAGTCAAAGTCTTCGGCATAAGTCACTTTCTGTACCTACAGTTTTGACGCACGTCTTAAATGTTACTTTAGCTAACCTTTCTTTGAGATCTCCGTACTGGCTAGTTGCTCATGGCAAGATCAACAAAGCAAGACACAACATCATTCGACTTCATAACGCAGATTACGATGTTGATGGCCACCTCGCGGAGATTCAAGAAGCTCTTGCCAAGGATCACATGGAGAATGAAGAGCAAGCTTCTTTCATGGATTGCTTTAAAAAGGACCATTGGCGACGTACTCTAGCTTGCGTTAGCATCATCTTTATTCAGAACGCATGTGGAAACTCGTGGGTCATAGGTGCGTTATTAAATTGGCTTGCTTGGTTGTTGTATACTGACAGTACCAGGTTACATGAGTTACTTCATGCAGCTAGGTGGATTGAGTACCGCTAAAGCTTTTGATGCTTCTGTCGGAATGTCGGGCGTCATGGTGGTCGGTAACTTGTGTGGCACATATTTCGTCGAGCGATTCGGTCGACGAGGTACAGCTCTTTGGGGTACTGGAACGCTTTGTGTTACTCTCTTCGTTATTGGCATATTGGCTTGTATCAGGAGCTCCGGCGCCATTTGGGGTCAAGTGGGATTTATGGGAATTTGGTCGTTCGGTAGGTATCAATCTACTTCATTGAGAACTCCTACTGATACCTAATAGTATACCAAGCAACAATTGGCTCTGTCGCTTGGCCCATCATCTCAGAGAATCCAAGTTCTCGACTTCGGGTTCAGTGCCAAGCCTTAGCCACCATTATGAATGGTCTAAGCGCATGCATATGGGGATTCGCTCTTCCATATGCAATAAATCCTGATCAAGGCAATTTGGGAGGCAAGATCGCATTTGTCTTTGGTGCTGTTCTTGTCTTCGCGGTCATATACATCTTCTTTCAGATCCCTGAGACTAAGGGACGGACGTACATTGAGATTGATGAGTTGTATCACAAAGGAGTCCCGCCAAGAAGGTTCAAGGAGACCAACTTGGTGTCAGTTGTTGAGTAAACTAAGGTAGGCATGGTCAACATGGAAGAGAATTCGATACAGTCAAACAAATCCATGTGTAGTTTTATTTTGCTATCAAAAAGTCTTGCATAATCGTCGTGCCGTTTCATCCGAGTATCTGGCAAGTGGTATGAACTCAAAGTTCTCACTGCATGCAATGCAAACAATGTCACACGCGAGACTATTTTTGTTGGAGCTGCTCTATAAACCCTGAATGAAGCTGTAGTGGGGTAGTCGGGAATCTCCCAGATTGTCCAATCATTCAATGTTCTGCAGTATTGCGCAACCCTGATAGGAGATCACCTCACCGGTTAAGGACCCCTTATCCTATCGTGGGGTTACCGACAAGACGGATTTATCGTTACGATGATGGAGCTATGTAGCTAATAGCTTTGCGATTAGAATTCTGATAAGATAAGTCGAATAAGAGGCTTTAGAGGATCATGGATTCGTCAATAGGTTTCTGGATGTTGCCATCGCGTGGGGAGTGCTAAAAATCTGGAGCTTACATGACCATTGTCATGGTTTATATTGCCCTTCTCAACTCATGCATGTTGGGTTTGACTTGTTTCCACAGACCTTCTACTATCCAGTTCTTGACGAGCTTCAATATTTTTCACTATCGATCAAAGGTGTTAAGCTACGCATACTTGAGCAAGCAACGTGACAATGGCGCCCGCAGCTACAGAAACTTCGACCATCGTGCCACTTTCAGTTTCAGCAACGAAGGCAGGACCGGCAACTTCTAAGCCATGGGTCGAGGCTACAGGAGCTCTTGACCAATATGAATATATTGAGAACACGCCAGTTATTGGCAGAGAATATCCCCATGCCAACCTTGTCTCGTGGCTTCAGGCTCCCAACTCGGATGAGCTCATTCGTGAGCTTGCCCTGATAAGTAAGTATCTATGCGAGACAAAACGTGATAAATGCTGACTTCCTTCGAAGTTTCTCAACGTGGAGTTGTCTTCTTCCGCGCTCAAGACAACCTTACCGCAGACTTGCAAAAGGAGCTCGCTCAAAGACTTGGCCTTTTGTCTGGCAAGCCTGAGAGCTCAGGTCTTCATATTCATCCAATCCTCAATTCTGAGCGAGAAGACTACCGTGTCACCGATCCAGAAATTAGTACAATTGATTCCGTGCTTAACAAGAAGCTGTACCTCAATACCCGCATCGATCAATCTGAGAAAAAACAGCAATCTGCCACTTGGCATGCAGACATCTCATTCGAGCCAGCGCCAGCTGACTATTCGTCTTTGAGACTTGAGATTCTCCCCAAAACTGGCGGAGATACTCTCTGGGCTTCAGGCTATGAGATCTATGACCGAATCTCAGAGCCATACCAGAAATTTCTTGAAGGGCTTACGACTACTTTTCACCAACCAGGCTTCATCGAGGCAGCGGAACGAGGTGGTTTCCAGATCTACGAGAAACCTCGTGGCTCCCCCCTCAATGTCGGAAGAGAACTCAAAGCTGTGCACCCCGTCGTCCGTACTAACCCTGTCACTGGCTGGAAGAGCATCTTCCCGGTTGGTGGCCACATTTCTCACATCAATGGAATCACAGATTTGGAGAGCAAGGCACTGTTGAAGTGGTTCAACCGCTTAGTAGTAGATAATCATGATCTTCAAGTTCGCTTCAAGTGGCAGAACAAGAACGACATTGCGATCTGGGACAACAGGAGTGTCTTCCACACTGCGACTTTTGATATTGAGGGACAAGGGGAGAGATACGGTGTTAGGACTGTTAGTGTTGGCGAGGCACCTTTCTATGATCCGGAGAGTAAGAGTAGACAGGCGGATTTGGCTGCACAAGCTGCTGCGAAGGCTGCAAATAAGTGACAGGCTCGTTGGTTAATTTATTTTTAGTATGAGAACCATGAATTTAACAACGAAATATGCACGGCTCGTTTCAAGCTGTGAAATTTATGGATCTAACATACGACTATTGAGCTAGTGTGATGCTTGAACACAATTGATAATGGTTGAGAAAACCTTGTAAATTAAATGTCCAATCGATGGAATTGCGTATTTGGTTGACATTTTCTGATTAGATACACCGAATCCTGTAGCCTCAAGCTTCCCAACCAATCCAAAGGAGCTTTTCATGATATACACAGTTTAAGGTCAACAGGAATATTGTGGTTTAGCATGTCCAGATTCGTGAACAGGATGAGAGCACGTCATGTGACAGTGTGTAAGCGAAGCACGCCACGTCAAGGAGGAAATGACGAACCTCAAGATTAAACGTTCAACAACACCAACAGAACATCAGACCTCTCCTTGGCTTCAACAACTACCGACCGCAAACTTACGGTCCTTCCAATGATAAACCTCGAATTCTTGACAGTCGGACATTCCGATAAGGACAAATACAATCGGCTTCCCCAACCTTCTTTCGTTCGCCAGAACACCCTTTATAATGGATACGATGGTACAATCCAAATCGGCATCACCTCATACATGTTCTCCGCACTTGATGCTATCGCGGGAGAGGCCGAAGTCGGTACCCATCAGGTTCAAACGTGTCTGCCCTGCAATTAAATGCTGATTACAGTTCAATCCCACATTTTTGATTACCGGCATGCTGTGTTATTTGCTTATCTCGTTTGCTTTGCATATTTGACGTATCGCTCCATATTCAAGCTCTATCACGTCTTGTCCCGGAAGATCCTTTTCAGCTCAATCGCCGACGCATGCGTCGACTTATTGGTCTCAAATAGACTGTGATGTACATTATCCCACGTTTTTCACCTTCCATATAGTTTTACCGAGGTTCTTATCAACCAGAATATCCTTCTACTTGTTGTTTTTCGAGTTAGTATCAGCCCGATCAAGTGGACGCAATGTCCTTTAATCGCCACTGGAATTTAATTTTCAGTGTCACAGTACTGAAAATCATAGCCAAGAAATTTACTTCGGAATTACTCGTCTATTAAGTCCCAAAGCTACCGCCACTGGAGGAAGAAATTTCTTTTGCAGCACTGATTGTGGGTATCTCGAAGTACCCGCAAGATTTTATATTGCCGAGATTGTGATAGACAGAAAAATGTCATCATTCAATAAAATAATCTCACAATTGGTCGCCGGTTAAGTATCGCTGCATCTGCTGCTCATAATGAGTCACTCTGAGCCATCTCAAGCAACTTTCATTCATGATGTCGCAAGATAAGAAGGGAGGTGCCTCTGCAATCACCACTTCCTCGCCTGCTTCCAGTTTTGGGCCAGACAACAAGATTCATTATGACGAGGTCACGGCTTTCAGCGATCCTATCCCAAAGGACCATGACTTGACATCCAATCTATCTGATTCTGACGAAGATGGATTGGCGTTTGAGAAGAACCCTTTCTTGGATCCTGATGTAGCCGCGCATTGGTCGCTAGTCTACGAGAAGTCACAGTATGAGTGCCGGGCAGCTTTCGATCCAACGTACACATGGACCGCTGAGGAAGAGAAGGCTGTGGTATGGAAGCTAGAGAAGCATGTTTGTTTGTGGGCTGTATGTCAATTTTGTAAAATTTGCTGAATAGAAGACTAATCCACATCATAGTGCGTCATGTTCTTCGGCTTGCAAGTCGACAGAGGCAACTTGGTACAAGCGGCCGCTGACAATCTGTTAAACGACTTGCATCTCAGCACCAATGGTTAGATGACAGCCTTTCAACGTTATATCAGTCACTGACTGTAGTCTTAGATTACAACTTTGGCAATGTCATTTTCCTATTCTCGTTCCTCCTAGCTGAACTTCCATCACAATTGATCTCCAAGAAGATGGGCCCCGACAGATGGATCCCTATCCAGATAAGTCTTTGGTCTATCGTGGCGATGTCGCAGTGTGCTATGCAGGGACGATCAGGGTTCTATACCTGCAGATGTTTATTGGGACTTCTTGAGGTAAGAGTGTTCAATAAAAGAAATAGGCTCTTTAGGACTAACGTGGCGCTCAGGGTGGATTTATTCCGGACATTGTCCTGTGGCTGTCTTACTTCTACACTTCTCGCGAATTGCCCACCCGTCTCAGCTTCTTCTGGACCTCACTTTCTGCTACCACTATCATCACTTCACTTCTCGCCTTTGGTCTCTTGCGAATGCGAGGTGTTGCAGGCTGGGCAGGTTGGCGATGGCTATTCTTGATTGAAGGCGCAATAACCTTGATAGTTGGCATCACTTCTTTCTTCATGATGCCCGCGTCCGCTGTTCAAACAAAAAAATGGTTCAGACCAAAGGGCTGGTTCACTGACCACGAAGTCAAGATCGTCGTCAACCGAGTTCTACGGGATGATCCCTCGAAGGGAGATATGCACAACCGCCAGGCTATTACCCCACTACGCCTTTGGAATGCAGCGAAGGACTACGACTTATGGCCCTTATACGCCATCGGCCTCATCTGCTTCATCCCTCAAGCACCACCCGCAACGTACATTACACTTACCCTCAAAGCTCTCGGCTTCAGCACCTTCAACACTAACTTGTTGACCATCCCATACTCATTCATGCACATAATTACCCTCCTCGCTATCACCTGGCTGAGCGAACGGCTCAACTCGCGTGCCATGGTCGCAATTCTCCAACCAATCTGGACACTCCCCTGCATAATCGCGCTACGTTTCTGGCCCGGCGCCCTAAAAAATGCCTGGGGAACATTTGCACTTACCACCGTTCTCCTCTCGTACCCCTACTGCCACGCTATCAACGTGGGCTGGGTGTCCAAGAATTCCAACAACGTCGGCAGTCGCTCGATCTCCGCTGCGTTTTACAATATGGCCGTGCAATTGGGCAACATCTGCTCGAATTTTATGTATCGACAGGATGATAAACCATTGTATAAGAGGGGAAATCGGAATCTGTTAATTATCAATGTGATTAGTATTTTGCTGTTTGTGTTGACGAAGATTTACTATGTGCAGAGGAACAAGCAGAGGGATAGGGCTTGGAACAAGATGACGCCGGAGGAGCAGAGCGCGTACAAGAGGGATGCGACGATTAGTGGGAGTCGGAGGAAGGATTTTAGGTTTGCGCATTAGGTGAGAGACGGTTCTGGTGCGGAGCTATAGCGTTAAAGAAAAGATTTGAGATATATGTCATTTACATTCAATGATAGTACTGGCTGATACAAATTCTAACCAGCTGAATACTGCACTAAAAATAGTAAAAAATAGAGGCGTTCAATATATAATATACTTATCTACTCTTGTCAGAACTTTCAATAAGTAAAGTACTTCATCCGACTACCAGTATTTAGAAGACCGTAATTTATCAAATACAGTTCTGGATGCGAGATTGGAGTTTATACGTGTAATCTAGATTAAAATATCAGGTTTAGCAGTATAATAAAAAACACCAAAAGAAGCATTTGAGGAGGCATCCACGCACAAGGTGTCGTTAGACACAAACATTCCATGAAGTTTATTTACTTACGTGTAGCCCGTGAGATGGATAGTACGCCTGTACCAGTAGTATGCCTACACTCTCGTAGGATTGAGTACCTGTCGGGAAATTGTAATACCCCGTCAAAGCTTACCGGGAGGTAGAAGATTGATTATTTCAACGATTTCGTGCCGGCATCTGAGCTATTCCCATTTGCATTATGCTTAACAAGCGTCCAAGTCATATCTAATTTCATAGTTCCGTCACAACACATCGCTCTCGTACTGCTTATTGACTTAGACACCTTCCTCCTTTTTCCTCTCTTCAAACAGCCTTTCCCTCATAAACACTCCACAAACAAACATAACGGTTCCAGCCGCAATAACAAGCCCATATATCTTTCCCACTGCTTTAACAACACCATCAACAAGTGCTTCCCTTGTTTGCTCCGTAACACTCTCCCAAACCTCACTCCCTCTAACACCAGACACAACCATCCCAAATACCTCCCCCTTCGACACCCCCATCCCCTCTACCAAAGCCGCAACGTTTTCCCCCGCAGCTGCCCCAAAAATATCACCTGAAATACTCAACGCCGTCGCCATCCCGCCAATCTGCGCGATATTAATCCAACCAATCGCCGCGGGCAGTACCTCCCTCTTCGCCTTCGCCACAGCTAGGTCATATGGAATCTGTGCCGTCAATCCCGCCGCGATACCGATTAGCGCTGTAAGGACATAGACAATTTTAGGTGATGTGTATAGCGTGGCTACGAAGAGGAAGGATCCTACGATGAGGGATATTGTTCCGGCAAAGATGAATATGAATTGATGATAATGTATCCGACGTAGTAGCATCCCCGTGGCGAGGACCACGATCACAAACAATAGCTGAAATGGCAATGTCCTTTGAACTGAGCCTAGCCCCGTGTCGCCGCAAATATTCTGAAAAAATGTTGGGATGAAAACCACAGGCACAACCATACACGTCGCACTTGCACTAGTTGCCACACTGAGTAACATCATTGTCTTGCTCGTCAAGAAAGGGAAAGGCGCCAACTGATTTTCTCGAGATGTACAGATGCAGAAATATTGCTGTGTTATAAAGAGCAGGAGAAATATGAGCGATATTGTGAAACAGACGACAGTGCCAAGGGAGTTCCATGACCAGCTGGTGCCTGCGTTTGTTATAGCGAGGACTAGGGGCGAGAGGGAGGCCAGGAGGAGGGCGCCGAGGGTGTCGAGGTCTGCTATCCTTCTTTTAAATGGAATCACAGAATGTTTGCCGTTGGAGGGGATGAAGAATATTGCTGGGGAATTGGCAGCGAGGAGGAGGTTGATGAAGAAGAACTAGATAGTGTTAATTTTAATAATCTGAAAAGTTCGAAAAAGAGAAGATAGATACCCATCTCCAAGAACTTCCTCCTCTCTCAAGAAGACCAGCTACGAGAGTTGACATGATCGCGCCGATTCCCCATACTGCACCTATACCTCCTATATAGACAGAGCGTTCTTTGATATCGGTGTGATGGGATATGATATTCAAACACCCCAAATACATCCCCAGCCCCCAACCCCACTCACCACTCTGCCAACAATAAGCACATTCATATTCGGTGCAGTCCCACAAACAACACTCCCAATCGTAAACACCAAAATCGTTCCAATATACGCCTGCTTTTGATTGAAGTTGCCGTAGATAGACGCCATAATCAAAACTGTCCCAACCCCACCAAGATGCCACCCAGTCGGCACCCACGCTACCCTCTCAATCCCGCCCAGCGATCCTATGGCACCGACCTGGATGGAAGGCGGTAGGATGTGGTTAAAACCATAGAGGAAAGGGGATATAAATGTGATGATAACGATGAGGATCCATTGCCATCTACCAATAGACTTTTGTGATTGGGAAGGAGGTAGTGTTTTCGAATTGCCTTTCTTTTTAGTGCCGTATGAGGTTGTGGGGGATAAGAATTTGTTGGAAAGGTTGACATTGCCCGGTGATGTTTTGGGTTGAAAAGCTTTCATGATATCCATCATAATATTCGGCCCAATGACCTTTCTTCGAAATTCTCAGCACTTGGAAGTCAAACCTTAGATCTCACCTAATCAAAAGTGCAAACAGAAAGCCACACCATCAAAACCAGGTCCCTTTATACCAACCCACTTCTTGCCTGAAAGCCTCATTTCACAAGCCACATCACATCATCATTCTCTAAGCCATCAAGAAATCAAATCTCGACGGTGAAGCCGTAGTGCTTGCAGGCCAAAATCCCGATTCAGATCCCACCCCTGAAACGCAGTTAACAAGCGGCGATAGTGAGCAACCGCTTAAGCGAACACCATAGAATCAGGCCGAGGACCAATGAGAGTTCGTTGCTCATACCATTTTGAGGACACCGAACAATATGGGCCACTGAGAGAGCGTGCATAGTATGTCAAGGGTTTCTAATCAAGAATCTTAAAGATACTCTTTCAAGGTCACAACAAATAACAAGGTCGAGGTAGAATCTCCTCTACATGTGGTGTTACAATAATTGTACTATTCTACGTTGCTAAAGATGAGGATGAATCGACACGGTCTATCAACGTACATTAAAACACATAAAATTTGCTTATTCGATTCTCTTCTTCCCCTCCTCCGCATTAGTGTATCTTGAGGCACTCAGTCCTCTCTCGTGACGTGCAACGAATTGGCCAATCACTTTGTCTTTTCGTGCGTTAGAAATGGCCTCATGGTAACCTTCTGTTGCCCATGGCCGTGGGTTGAGTTTAGGCCAATTGACCTGAACACGTTAGCGATGGTATAAGGAAAGAGAGTGGGAAAATACTTACATAAAGCATGCCATTACCGTAGATGAAATTAAGACACCAAGCTCCAACCAAGAACCAGAAGAGAATAAATATTCTCATTGGGAGGACAGCGGCATCGGGGAGTCGTCTAGTGAACGTTCCCACAAAGATGAAGAACATGCAGAAAGCGAGAAGATACGGAATACCTTGAATAAGGAGTGGTCGTCGGTCGGCGAAGACCAGGTACGAAGAAGGATTAGGGAGGTATGTCCCAAGGAAAAGGTCGAACGAGTCCTGCTTTGGCCCATCCAAGAAGTTGTTTCTGACATATCTCGTGATGGAATTTTGAATATCCTGAAGAGCACCTTGTTTCGTTCTCTGGCCAGTTCGAGTGAAATCTGTTTTCAGTGCACCTGTCCCAGAGTATGACCTGGAAACAATATCGGCGTTGTCTGCCCACATTTTACGGAAAAGAAACTCGAATGCAGCATCTGAAGTAAAGGTATCGCCTCGGGAAAGAATACCGATATCAGTCAATTGGCGATTCAAGGTCCACCGAGCAAGCATACTTTGTACAACATTCGTGCGATCCAAACAGTCCATACAATTAGTACGAACCACGCTAGTCTGACTATTGCGAACCTCAAGGCCGCCCTCAAACGACCCTGGCATGTCAACACCTCTGAAATATTGTTGCTTTTCAAGAGCAGTATTCAGTTGGTCTAACAAGAGTTGCGCTCGGTGCCATTTCAAGCCCTTGGTCTCGTTGTGAAAATCGAAGTACACATAGTGAAGGCGATCGAACTCCTGACGTTGGGTGCTCGATTCGAGGATTCCAATCTTCTCATTTGAGGATTGCCCTGACTGAGCCGCTCCCGAAGGACTTGACACCAAAAGTCGGACAAGCTGCTCATATGCATCTTTTACTCGCTTCTCTCGGCCCTTTTGATTCACAAGGTTTACTAAGTAATTATCCCCATACAGTCGGATTTGTTGATCAAAGTGCGCCTTGGCAGCTTCAACAGCCGATTCCACCCCTCGAACCTGAAGCTTGGGCGTATAGTGGAGTGTGTTGACTTCGGCCCAATACACCGGGACACTTCCTCTAGTTTGCACGTAGGACATTATCTGGGCCTCCTTGCCTCCAGATCCGCCGACTTTCCCATTCTGCATACCACCACCACCAGCAAATCCACCTAATCCGCTCGTACTATCGTTGAGAACAACAATTTGCTCCGACTCATTGAAGTTGGAAACGTTTCCTTGCTCATCAATACCACGAGAAAAGTATCTGGTGCCCGCTCGATGCCGTGATCGTCGTGTAATCAGGACCAGAGTCAATGGATTCGATTTAACGGTTGTGTTCGCAATCTCGAGCATGCCAAACATGACGGGCAAAATATACGAGTCCGCCCCTGGCTGAGGTCCATTTTGGTGCCGAGTACCAGAAGTTCGGAAATCTATTAAGTCAGATTGAACGAATCTATTCCAAAAGAAGCGATCGTCGGCTCTTTTCCATAATGGCTGAGATTGATCCAACTGCGATTGTCTTTGGAAGGTGTTGGTGATATCGAAAGAGTACGAAAAGTATAGTGGCCCAGACTTGATAAAGGTCTTAAGCAGAGTGAGGTAGGCATCTTCATCCTTGTCATGGAGGGGGCGTTCGCGGAGGGGGAGGAATTCGGTGGCAATGACTTTGTAAATCATGTGTCCTTTCAATCTTCCCATCGGTTGAGCTTGTGTTATGACGATGATATACTTGTCTACAAGGCTGTCAGCTCATACCCATGTAAAGACCATTTGCGCCAGGGTGGGAAGCTTACCCAGCCTCAGTTTGATCATTCCAAGTATACCAGCAATGCTAGATATACGCTTTCCGCCATGTAGGGGGCCATCGTTGAGCCGCAAATCCCCAGAAGGGCGTTCTACCACCAAAGTTTGAGCAGCTGGTGACGAGGGTGAAGTGAATGCATAATGCGACGCCGAGGCATGGACATTGATGTCGCGAAAAGGAAGGGACGCCATGATGGGCAGATAGAGGAGTCAAATGTTAATGAAAAGAGTCTGTCGGTGACTGCAGCTCTTGTGGGTTTGGCAAGAGATCAGAAAAGCGCGTGCAACTATTTGGGAGGAAATGAGCGGCCAAAAGAAAGATGGTGTTGATAGCGAACTGGCTTCTCCCACAGTCAAGCCTCGTCAAGCTTGGGACTATTCTTGGTGAAGAGTAGTCACGCCCCATGGACTTACTAGAGGCACCTCTGTGCAGTAGCCCAACGTCATAATCGGCAATTCAAATTACATTCAATTACCAATCCTAAGAGTGAATATAAATATCGATAATTCCTGTGTCAATTGAATACTTTTTTGAAGTCCGTCAAGGGTTAAATAACAGTTTATGAGGCTCTTATTAGTAAGTCAATGAAGGCTAGCATCTTCCTATGAATATGCAGCGTGAGATTATCCAAAGGCGAGGATTACGCGGTGTGGCGGGTGACAGGCCAATCACGTGTGAATCCTATTAGCGTTGTCTTGCCTGAGTCCTCTGTTCCCATCGAAACATCGTCACTAAACCAGCTGCAACCTTGAAGCTCACCACAATATCGCAACTTCGTCTCTTTGCCCTTCAAGTGAACCGCATATCTCCTGCGGTATCTCCAAGTGAAAAGTCATCGCAGTTCCTTGTGCCACCAATACGCCTCCCTCGCGCATCCCATCCTCCTCCACTGAGTTTCCTCCCATCTCACCGTCTTCGATATGGCATCCCGAGGCCAACCTGCCTCCCGTGTAGGCAACGCACGTTTTGCACAGTTCAAACTTGTATTATTGGGTATGCTAAGTCTTCTGCGGCCCCGAGTTTGGAGAAATGACTAACCTCTTCCTGTAGGAGAATCCGCTGTTGGCAAGGTTCGCTTTATTGCTCTCTAGGTCGCGACTTTTCATACTAATTTATTTGCAGAGTTCCATCGTCCTACGTTTCGTCAAGGTATGCTACTTCCATGTCTCCTACTTTCCCTAATCGATGCTAATAAGCTGGGCTATGGCAGGATCAATTCGATTCATATAGAGAGAGTACCATTGGTGCCGCCTTCTTAACACAAACGATATCCATCGACGATCATACGACAGTCAAGTTCGAGATATGGGATACCGCAGGACAGGAGAGATACAAGTCTCTGGCGCCCATGTACTACCGAAATGCTAACTGTGCTGTGGTGGTCTATGATATTACGCAGGCTGTAAGTAATTTGAATCAGGCATCCTTCAAAGGATCATATCTGATATAGGCAAAATTAGGCATCGCTAGACAAGGCAAAGCAATGGGTGAAGGAGCTACAGAGACAGGCCAACGAGAACATCATCATCGCTCTGGCAGGAAACAAACTCGATTTAGTCACCGAGCAGCCCGATAAGCGTGCAATTTCAACAGCGGATGCCGAAGCATATGCTCGTGAGGCTGGATTACTGTTTTTCGAAACATCGGCGAAGACGGCAGAGAACGTGCGGGAACTATTTACATCGATCGCGAAAAAGTTACCATTAGACCAAGCTGGTCCAAGAAATCCCAGATCAGGTGGACGAGGAGGCGTGGAATTGCGACCAGAGGCCCCGGGAACGCAGACAGGTGGAGCATGTCAGTGCTAAATGAGCAGCTACTTTGATTGATGATATCATTTTCTCGACGTCTGGGCATAGTTTGTTGGTGATAGATATTTTCCATGGTTCTGAGGTTCCCGCGACGGATGTCAGATGCCACGAACATAGGCCACTTTTGACGCTAGATTGTCTCGGGTCATTGAATTGTTGCAAGGCGGAGGCAATATTCAACACTACGCCAATTTTATGAGAGCAGACTTTAATACCTGGATGGATCTTAGTTCTCGTGGTCCTTTTGGTTGGGATGGTGGATACGGGATGTTTTCTCCTGCAAGGCGTGAGGGTTTTCCCATTGAATTGAGTTCTTTTTTCTTCTCTGCATCATCTTGGGTTGTACGATATGCACTAGAGCACAATCGCATGAATCTTGATCTGATCAAGGGACTCGTTATACGTTGATATACTCGTGACGAATAGACAGAATGCACCACCCTTGAATCACATACGAATGTTGCAAACCGCAATATGTAGTGTGTTATTACATCTCATTGCCATTCTGAAGAATAAACTTCGTTATTTTGTCACAACAACTTGGGAGGCACATTTCATCGTTTATCTGTTATGCAAAGTGATAGAATGACAGTAGCCTTGTCCATGGGTGAGTTGAGGCTACCGAGCGCATCATAAAAGCTTGGCAAAGAGCTCTTTCTCGGGCCAATCAAGGGCCAACAACCGGCCGATAGAAAAGCTGGCACGCGCATCCAAATTCACGACATCAATAACTTCAACATCTCGTTTGGCATTTTCTCACCCACGCAGCCCGTCATGCTGCGCGCCTCTCTCCGCTCATACCGGGCACTGGGCAGCAAGTTCAATGCTGCCAGCGCTGGGCGTCAATGGCAAAGAATACAACCAGGTCGGGTGAGCTCGGGACAGTTGGTATGCGTTGAAAACATCCCCAACTGTGACTTGGAATTGGGTCAATTAAACGGCGAGAAGTGCTAATTCGTGATTGTTGTTTAGAGAAGCTATGCCGATGCCCCAAAGCCCTCCATTAAGGACCCAAAGCCAATTGTGCTCCCTGGTTCAGAGAGCCAAACCTCACCTCAACCTCGACCTCCCATTATCGAGACACCCTCGGCTGCTACAGTTGCGAAGCCGGTCTCGACATCTATAATTCCTCCTGAGAACGTCCCATTGACTCCTCCCCCTCCTCCAAAAGAGCCTATTATAACCACAACTCCACCAGCCTCTGCGCCTCCCCCACCACCTCCACCGCCCAAAAAGACTGGCCGAGTCAGACGGTTCTTGACTACGTTAGTACTTCTAACGGCGCTCAGCTTTGGTGGGGGTGTATACTACTCGAGGGTCAACGATAATTTCCACGACTTCTTCACCGAATATGTTCCATTTGGAGAGGAGGCCGTGCTCTACTTCGAGGAGAGAGAGTTCAGAAAGAGATTCCCATCAATTACTGGCCGATCTAACAAACCAAGGGATACAGGGGATCAGATTAGAATTCCAAGTCAATCTGGTGTATCATGGAGGGTTGCTGAGGATAATAAATCAGCCACGGCTAGACATGCCAATGCTGGCAAACCTGATGCTCCCAAACCTAAGGAAGCACTACAAACACCAGCAGAGGCTAAACCCGCGGAGAAGGTTAAGGCTGTTGAGCAGGCGAAAGCTAAAAGTAGTCCCATTGCACCAGAGAAGCCCGCTGTTCTTACAAAGTCTCCAGAATCACAACCTCCGGGAAAGCCAGGACACCCAATAACATCAAAAGAGGCAGCGGCACCAGCTCCGAAGTCATCTGATGGTGTTGCATTTGTTGCGCCTGATGTTGATCAACCTTCCAGATTTCCTCCCGAGGTTACAAGAATTGACCCAATCAATATCAAGGACGCCAAGGAACCTTTAGTTCAAGACCTAGTTAAGATTCTCAACGACATCATCACCGTTGTGAATGCTGACAATTCCAACTCTAAATTTTCGAGCACCATCGACAAGGCCAAGAATGAGTTGACCAAAGTGGGACGTAGGATACAGGGCTTGAAGGACGCAGCGGAGAAGGATGCTGTCGCTAAGATCATCGCCGAAAAGGAAGACTTTGACCGTGCTGCTAAGGAGCTCATCCGACGTCTTGAAGCGGAGATGGCGAATCAGCAATCACAATGGCAGGATGAGTACCAAAACGAGCGACAGAAGATCCAAGAGAACTACGAGCAGAAGCTGAAGGCTGAAACTGAGCGGGCAAAGGAGGTCAATGAGCAGAAGCTCCAAAACCAACTCCTCGAGCAAGCTGTCGAGATGAAGAAGAAATTTCTTGAGGATGTCAAGACACAAGTAGAGGAGGAACGTGATAGCCGATTAGGCAAACTTACCGACCTCTCCAAGAGCGTTACTGATCTTGAGAAGCTGACCACTGACTGGACGTCGGTCATTGATGCTAATTTGAAGACCCAACATCTTCACGTGGCTGTTGAGGCTGTTCGTGCGAATTTGGAGAAGAGCGAGGTTCCAAGGCCATTTGTTCGGGAACTTGCAGCTTTGAAGGAGATCGCGTCAGATGATGCCGTGGTCAACGCAGCTATCGCATCTATCAACCCTGTTGCTTACCAACGAGGCATTCCTTCCTCATCACAACTCATCGACCGCTTCCGACGTGTTGCGACTGAGGTGCGAAAGGCTTCTCTTCTTCCTGAGGACGCTGGTGTAGCCAGCCATGCTTCAAGTTACCTTCTTAGCAAGGTTCTATTCAAGAAGCGCGGTCTTGCTACAGGGGATGATGTTGAGAGTATCTTGACGAGAACGGAGACTTTCCTGGAAGAGGGTAACCTCGACGAGGCGGCTAGAGAGATGAACGGGTTGAAGGGGTGGGCGAAGACTTTGAGCAAAGACTGGATGGGTGAGGTGCGAAAAGTACTTGAGGTTCAACAAGCTTTGGAGGTGAGTCCATTTCACATCATTAAACTGGGGTGCTAGCTAACATAATGCAGGTTGTTGCAACGGAAGCAAGATTACAGAGCTTGAGAGTTCAGTAGACGACTCGTCCTTTTCCTTTTGTACATTTGATATGATGCGGTTAGGATGACTGATATCTGTGTATGAAATAGAAAAACTAGAATTTGTATTTTATCACGTGTCGCCGACGTTATATATGCACATTGATTTCTTCCGGTTCCAAAGTATAATTTCTTCCTGTTTAACTACTGTATTGATGCGGCCGGCAAATTCCTATAAAGGTTTTCGTTCAGTTGTCTGCCTCCACGTCCTTATGCTTGACTATTTCGCTTTCTCACAACATTACTTCCTTGCGCTTTGGAGTTCAGTTGAATTCTAGTTTCCAAACATCACGCTCACTGTCATTGACGCTATCCTCATGTAGGTAATCCAGCCTCCATGGTCATTACAAGGCATTCATCTCTTTCCTGACTCTGACATAAAGTAGCGGTTATAAAGGTGAACTAGTGAATCACAAATCCCGCCGCGAAGAACCTAGCCGGTGTTATATATAAACCTTACCTTTTGCAGGCACGTTGCACACACTCCTCTTATTGCTCGCAACAAACGGTGGAAAGGTCACTATACGTGGCGGTTGCTGCTGGTAGAGGCGTGGGTTCAGGATCTTATTACCTGTGGCAGTTTGAGTAGGAAGATTTTGGGAGAGGGCGTAAAGAGGGAATTTTATATCAGGAAATAGACTGAAGCCTAGAAGTGCATTCGTGTCACTTGTGTAATTTCCTTCAGGCGGTTTTCATGCTTTCGCGGTTGTGGGAAATAGTAAAACCACAATTCCAAATCTGGAATTAAGCGAGCATTATTTAAATCACAGTTATGTGAGCAGGTTGTCTCCGCCATCCTTTTGGCGATGAACGCATCTAATCCTTTTGATGATTTGACTGCTGGAGGCTGCTTGAGGTTGAAGTCCGGAGTTCTATAATAGATGAAGGCGTAAATATAGGCAATTACTAGCATTTGGAAAATTCGGAACAAGGAGCGTTTGTTGTCGAAGTTGGGCCTGTTGTTAATAGACTTGTGAGGTGGGGGGAAGTTAAAATCAAGTAAAAGCTGCAAGGGCGAGGTGGCTGAGGATAGGGGTAATTAGTAGGACGTATTTCACTAGTTGATATTTAGAAGGTATAGCTATGAACAAAGAAGTTCGACATGATGCACATTAATAGTGTCAGTACTAAAGCAGCTTACAGCCATTTTTCTAGTATAGTGGGCTAAACGAGGCTGCATACTAGATAAACGGTAGGAATGCTCTGGGTATCTCTGTGTGATCTAGGTTTTATTTAAAAAGGGTTTCAATTACGCAATGATTAGAAAGCAGGAGGGATGTGAGCTAAGCCAGAGGATCTACAAAAAGGCTAGTGGACTGCTTATACAATTTCCATCTCCAGGAACATTTGTTCATATCCTTTGAGAGTAACTATTGCTGTGTTCCGAAATAATCCAGGCTGCCATGGATTTCTTTGGTGTTCACCCTCCGAATGTTATGATCCATGGATGCTTAAAGATCTTTTAAAATTTTTAGAGGCAGTTTTACGTAGGATGTATATGCTATGTTGTCGATCTTGATTTTGTTGTCGTAAAACACCTGGAGGAGTGTCACGATACGGCCTCTGCTACACTATAATTGAGGTGGTAGGGTGTTATGCTGTGATGAGGTATGCCAAGCGATCCCTCGGTTGTCAAACTCGTAACAACAACTATAAGATAAGAAATAGGGTTCAATTGCTATGCTTAATTGAGAACGAAGCTCCTATGAATAGGAAGAAGGCCCAGACTATATACTAAGGACTTTTCGTAGTGCAAGCTCTTCAAGCCTGGCTTACACATCTTACAAAATACATGTCGGTAATAAACCCCAGTATGAGCTCCATATTAGTACTAGTGATTTATTGTAACAATGTCCTCACAGTGCCAGCCCCTTATTTATACCAATAAATCGCTAGTACCAATGATTCCCTGGCACCATCAATTTTCTGGTACCAGTATCTTATTGGTATCATGGACTGGTGCCACGTGATATGTATCACATGCGTTCAGAGTTATAACAATAGGGGAGAAGCGTTGCGAACGGGCTTTTAAGCGAAATAAAAACTTGAAGTTCACTAGTAATATAGCTGCTTATCCTAGACTAGATTTAAATTAGAGAACATTTGTTTAATACGCTCTATGCAATAGAACTTCTATAGTTATATAAGCAAATTGCAATTTCATTATGTGCAGCAGGATAGTAGAAATACTCCCCTAAAGATAGGTTGATATGCTTTAAGCGATATACTAAAATTTGTTCTAATAATACAGTAAACTAGTAAAATACTGAAGAACTTGGCGCCCTGTAGTCTGAACCGTGGGAGAAGAGTAAGCTAAGTAAAGTTTAACACAAATAGGGATATCTACTAGTACTTAAGAATATTTAATGCCACAGAAGTAATTGAGAGGTTTTTTCAAAATTCACTAGATGTAAGATACTATAGCATGTCAAGATGTAGAGACAGAAACACCCCAGAATTCCTTTGCAGTCATTAATTACGTGCGTCGCGACGATCCTGAGGACCCGGATGAAGTAGTCTCTAGTAACTTGTCTCTTCTCTTCTTCGAGGCAGCCTCCAACTGGTCATTCCTCATCTGCTCGTCCTTCGCCACTTGAAGCGCTGTAGTCAGTACGCTATGGCAATACTGTGTTCGATACGAATTACCAGACGATATGGTGCCATCAATGTGAGCGGCAGCTTTGTACCGGATTTTGCTTTCCGAAAACTGCGTTGCCGCCTCTTCAACTGCCTTTGTTGTAAGTCGCAATCCCTGCTGCTCTCTCTGCTTCCAAAATAGATCTTCGAAGATTAGGATCAAGCCGGCTGAAGCTTTTAGCAAAGCTCCCGTGATCAGAGCTACGGTGAATGGGCCAGCAATGTTGAGTGCTAATCCAACTTTTGTGGCAACGCGTCCCGTTCTGGTTAACTTTAGGCAAGCCTCGAAAAGTCTCCTCCGGGTAGAGCTCTTCTGTAGCACATTTGCTGAGTCAATGAGGCCCCATTGGGCCGTCAAACGACATAGAATCTCGTTGAAAGCGCTGGCAAACATTCCACCTCCCAGGAATGGCAAGAAGGGCATCGAATTACCAAGGTTTACTTTAACGACGTATTCAATCGCAATGTCGATGGAACCTATTTTCTATCAACAATTTGGTCTTTATTGCGGTTTTGCTCTCTGTGTGCGCTTACCAAGCCGTTTTAAGTCAGCAGATTGCTTCTGCGCTGCGGTCCACAATCGTCGTAACGACCCCTCCTTATCTAGCATATTGAATGTCGTCTCAATCAAATCCTTGATTCCCTGCTCTCCAGATGGATCTCCTATTACGTATTAGCAATGAATGACAGAGCAGACTGGGCATGGAATCTACCATCTGGTGGTATAGCCACTCGACGAATCTCGACATTTGTATGAGGTCCTCCTCTAATTACTTTCCGCAGCTGTGGCAGATATATCTCATCATAATCTCTCACCGCCAGAGCATGTGCGTTTTCTGGTATATCAACAGGTATTGCAGTTCCTGGATATTGTCTCTGGTGCTTCTTCATGAGTTTGAACTCATGATCGTTTTCCAGCTCATCGAAGTGCGTGAACAACGCAATTACTGGAATGTCGCCAACATCAACATCTTGGAAGAACCGTTCTTCGGATGTTTGGATAGGTCGGTGTCCTCCTAGAGGTATACAGTACCTAGAATCGTATTAGTAACAGTGAAGCAGAAAACATTAGCATACCCACCAAATACAGTGAAGCTGATCTGCTAGTTTCGGTTCGCCCGTCTTCTTTCCAATAAATTTCTGAATTTCTTCGAAACCTGCTTCATTTCCTGCTTCGAAACCGCCCGAGTCATGGAGAATGATATCCTCATTTTGCCCGGGAAATGTGATCTCGTTCCAAACTTGGTGCATTTGTGTCCCACGGCTGTAGTGACTGATACCTAGCTTGAAAATGTCAACCACTCACTCCACGCTTTCAGAAGTATAAACAAACATTTCGTGGGGTCTTCGTGTTTCCTGCACCCTCCGATACATCGAATACCTTGCTACAAATCGTTGACTTTCCTGCACCTGTCTGCCCAATTACTAAAATTCTGAATTTAGAGCATTCTGCGAGAATGTCTGCTGGCCAGAATGAAGTCTTCTCGTAATTTGAGAGGACGTCCACATAGTCCTTATCGTCAAGGGAGTATGATTTTGTCTCCATCGTTGTTGAGTTCGTCCCTAGTACTCGGATCGCAAATTTTAGGAGAGAACGGATTTTGGAATTGAAAGCAGTTTATGAACAGCAGCCTCGTTCTGACCACCTCAATTTACTCAGTTTCGCCAGCACTTCTTGGGGCACAGTGCGCCACTTAAGGCTGCACCATTGCAGGAGAGGCCCTATGGTAGGACAGTGGCTTGAAAGTCCAATAATACTTCACACGTTAATTTTAAGTATCAGCCTCACAGCCTAGCGATGAGAGTCTGATCGTTCAGCTATTGCACTGAAGGTTTTGGGCAGTGCACCAGAGTTTGGTATGGCTTTATTCTCTGAAGGTTTGTGCTGCGCCAAACATCACAGAAGGCATTGCTCACACTTTCGCTATACCAACAATCTCAGAGTTGGAGTTTGAGACAGCAGCCTCGTCTATTTTTGGCACCATAAGGTAGTATTCTGATGCCGAGAGTCGCCAATTTTTAAAATCACAAGGTATCGCGATGCGATTGGCGTCAGTCGGGCAAGATCCTGCGCTGTAATTGGGTGTCACTGAAGCAATAATTAGCCACCACCAGTCCGCCACCCAATCAACCTAGATCCGAAGAAAAAGAAAAGCACCCTTCAAGCGCCAGCCTGCTCAATTATTGCTAAGTGAGATTTTGGAAGGGTTTTTGCTACTTTTTCTATCATCCTATTTCTACCTTCTTTCGACTCCCAGGTCGCGACATGTCTTTCGGGCCTTCTGTTGGGGAACTCATTAAAGCTGGCAAGTTTGCCTTTGAGCTGTATCAAGCTTGTGAGAGGGCTCCGGATGTCTTCCAAGAAGCTTCTCAACAATGCCTCAGCATTTATGTTGCAATAGGGCAAGCGCAACGATGTCTCCCACAGCAGAGCACAGACTCGAGTAGCACAAGCCACCAAAATTCACAGAAGTTGTCAGCCATCACTACAGCATGTTGGGGTACTTTGAAGCAACTACAGAGACTCCTGAATAGCTATAGTAGCCTTGGAACTGCTGCTCCCAAGCTCTGGTCCGCTTTGAAATTTGGCAGTAGAGGCGTCAAAGAAGAACTTGCGGAAATTCGCTTGAATCTTGGAGTACACCTGCATTCCCTAAGCGTATTTATGCTTGGACTGCAAGGAGAACAGATGGGCACATTACAGCAGACCCTTGATAGGATTGAACTCAATAGTCGAGCAATGTTACCAGGCACACATAACGGTAGTGTTAATGCTTTGCTCACGTCTCCGGAACAAACCAACATCATGATCAGTGCCCCACCACTGTGTTCGGAAGCACCAGTATCGAAAGATCTTCAGAACGATGAAAGATCTCTCCAAAGAGCATTGGCGCAGAAGACAGCAAAACTCCAAGAAAAATTAGACCAATGTCCAGAATTAGAGAGCTCAGTCAAGTTTTGTTCTGCCGCTGATCAAAGCAAAATAAAACTTCCAGAGAAGATTGCTCGGTATAGCACGCATGACCAATGGCTGTCCAAAGTCCCGGAAGGCTGGCAACGTATCAAGCTTGATGGTGACCAGTACCGATATACGTACCTGTTGGCGCGTAAGCGAATTATGAGCAGAACCTACAGCTTCAAGCTTCCATTTGACCCCACTTTGGACGTTTTGAACGAAAGCTCTCTCCCCAGCGGATGGATTGAGTTCGGACACGGGCGCTTAAAGCACTACCAAAATAACAAAACGAAGACCAAAAGTCTGAACAGACCAACCATCAAAGTCAAAGACTTATCAGACAATCATTACGTGGGGTATGTGCTATCCTATATCATAACTAATTTAAGCTGATCAGAATTTTAGCTGGATTACACATACTGGCTTGCCAGTAGACCTGTACGATATATGCTCCGTAGAGCTTGCCAATGCACTTTTCGTCGACCTGAGCGTGCCTCTCGATGATATTAGGTCATCACTCCCAACCCAATGGCAATATGTGCACGACGATGACACAAGACGTCCGAAGTATGTATGCCAAGAAGAGCCGTCCTGGAATACCACCGTACATCCAGTATATTTCTCAAATGATAGTTTTCCTTCGCGCTTGCCACCTGGTTGGGATTATAGACTCGACAGTTGGGGATGCATATTCTACATTAGCCATCATACAAAAGCTGCCCAATACATTCACCCAAGACAAGATGTGAAAGTTAACTCTATCACCGGGCTACCAGTTGGCTGGAAGGAGAAAACTAACTATAATGATGTTTGATATGATTTCAAACTCATCGACACTACATGCGACCTATCAAGGCCCGTTTATCAAAGCGAATCCAACAATAGAGTGTTTGTGCTGCATTGAATTCTTTGAGCGAACGAGATTCAACATATTCTGACGTCTTCGAGTACAATTTATTTTTCTTCATTAGCCATAGCGGGCACGAAAATTGCGCCTGTATTCAGAAATTGAACTCGACGTTGGACAGCTTGGTCTTTTACGGAATGCATGATATTTCAGCGTTGTGAGGTTTTTGTGTCTATGAATTATTTAGGTTAGTGAGGAAATGGCCAAGTATAATGTCCACGAAAAACAAGGACTCGCAAATTGTATAGTAAGCGATAGTAATCATGCAGCTAATATACCTCGTAGAGATTCTTGGAAGTAATGAGAAGAATCAAACTTGAATGAGGTAATCTTGAGCAAATAGCAGAGATGCAACGCAATCCCATCTCAGCTATTTCATCAGCATTTAACATTGGCTTATCGAGAGGGAGACCCGGAAGTAAACCCGTCTGATCATGGAAGCTCGGGACCGTGAGAGGCGCGATAAACAATCGAATTTTCTGTATGAAAATTGATATTGTCTGGTTGTGATACAACTCGCACCGGCACAAATATCTTTCCCTCTAAATTTATAGACCCAGTCACAACCTGACCATAAGGATTTAGTCCGAAAACATGAGTACTTGGATCAATAATTTTGAAGCCTTGGTCAATCCCAACGCCGGTAGTATGAATAAGCTTAATTTCGACCCCATCGCCCTTGGTTCCGGATGATTTATCCACGCCGTCAATAGATGCCCATGACCATGTTGGCGCTCTATATGGAATAGCCCGGGAAATAGTTACCTGGCTAGGTATATTCTTGTCGGATAAGCTCCACAACAAAGCCCACGCAAGCTCTGTGCTCCACAGACCAGTCAGGTACTTAGAATCGATATTTTTATGAACGAGTTCAGCAATTCCCGATAAGCAGGTAGCTTATCGCTGGGAAACGTAAGATCTAGGCGTGAGTACCACTCGACGACACTCTTCCAACAATTCAGGTCGGCTTTCGTTGAGTTTGGTCGGTGCCAACAGGTGTCTTCCTCCAAGCCCAAGGCTCCGTATTCACATTTAAATGAAGAGTGGTTGCATTCCTAAAACATCTCATCGGAGCTAAAATGGACTGTGCGAGGCGCCAGGAAACGCTCTTGAAGCACCCAAGCCCTGGAAATCTGCGAGTCGAAGAGGTTAGCCTAGTGCTATTTGAATCTGAGACTTGGGAGATCTCACCAAGATTCCTTTCCCTCCATGCGCAGATCCATAGGGTAGCCCAGTGGTCGGAATTCTGGAATCTTCAAATCCTGGGTCTGCTGGGTGGAAGCGAGGTACTAAAATACCATGGTTACTATCGGGGCTGTGGTTTGCAGCGAGATTGAGATAGCTGCCAGAATATACGGAGGCTATGCATCCTGCCTCCCTCTCCCAATCCTCAATATCATCTTGAACAATACAGAACAAGTCGATCCATAAGAATCGGATGCCTAAAGCTTTAGTGACTCGTACTGCATCTCGGAAAGTCCGAGGAAGATCCGTGGTGATTATCCCACATTTGTGCTTGTCTAGATTTTTCTTCGTAGTAGTCATAGGCACTGCTTGGCTCCAGCAATGACTAAGATTCATATACCGGCCAAGCTTTCGGCCCTCAGTCTCGAGCAAAATAACCATTCCGGTCGTATCATGAGTGTTAACATTGATCAAGCGAGAGGGCATCCTGTAGGGGTTCTTGTGTAACGTGCTGAAACAACCGTGTTTCTGACAAATATTGAGCCATCTATTGATATGTTCGCAGGCTATTTCCAGATTCAGAGAAGTTGGGACTTCCAGTCTTGAAACAGTTTAGTCAGATTAAGATAAAATTGATCTTATATAACTTTGTTCTACGTCCTGGGTTGATTTAGAGAATTGTTGATCCCAATCGAAATCATTTCTCACATCAACTAATTACCTATCACTAGTCCATTATATTAAGGCCCCTAATCTATTTAGTGCCTTTGATCAAGACTTGCTTCTCCTTCTTTAACTGGCTCACAACCGAAAGTGGGATCTTCAATGTGCTCGCAACAATATCTGGAGGTGTCAAGGCCAACCATTGCGACAGCGGAATATCCGCAACATGATCAGCTTTGTAGATCCTGAAATACAGTCAGCTATAGTGCCAGCATATCTCATTTCAGCCCTTATTTCGAGACTTACTCAATCCAGACAAGATTCTCGGTCTTTGATGTATTCTCGATGTAATGACCTAGAAACCTTAGATTTGTGTCAGGGACTAGTATGTCTTAGTGACTTACCGCTGTTGTCCGGAAAGACAGCAGTGTCTCCGGGTGCAAAGTCAAAGGTTCGAGCATTTGCAGTACCAATGAATACGGTCGCACGAGCAGTGCCTTTGTGGAAGAAAAGCCATTCCTCGGCCTAACGTACAGGTTAGCATCGCTCATCTTCTTAAAAAAAGCTTACACTACTCACATTTGGATGCCAGTGCAACTCTCTCAAGCCTTGCGGCTCCAGGCTAACAATCGTAGCAGCAATGGTCTTCGAGATGGGAAAATTTCTTGAATCGACAATCGTCAAATTACCACCACCACCCGGGACTGGCACGTGTTTGTTTTGAGATAGACGGAAAACATATGAGTTGTTACCGGTGAGACCACTCTCGGCGCCCGTCTCTTTGGCTGTGCTTGCTGTTGCGTTTAGAATATTTGGATTGGGGGATGGGACTGTGTCGAAGACAGATTCATTTACACCAAAGTTCTTTGCCAGGATTGACTTTGGGGTGTGGGAGATCCAATCATCGACATTGAAGGTGGTGCTATAGAGATGTCAGTGTAAGTACTTCATGTGCACTCAAAAAAGGACTGTTGGTGCGCTGCAAAGATGAAGTAGTTACCCGGTTGAATCGAAGTCACCTGCATTATTCAGTTAGACATAGTCGAGAAAGGGGTAATTTGCAACTCACCATCGTCAAACACCAAAAGGTACTCGCTCTCATCGGCTAATCCCTTGCAACAATTAGAATCCATCGTGGAGGTTGAGTTACGGTGTCGACTTACTTGGACGGTATGAGCTGATCCTTTCGGAAAATACCAGATATCGCCAACTCCAAGCTTGGCAACCTGGAATTTGCCATCCTCATCCACTGCTGACACAAGGACCTCGCCAGCATAGATATATGCCCACTCAGCCTTTCAGATATCAGAAAAAGTGGAAAAATTGAATAATGTGAACTTACAACTCGGTGCCAATGGAGCTCACGAATAGCACCTTTCTTCAGGTGTTGCTGTGCAGCAGCAATGTCGTGACTTGCAGGCTATAGCGACAAAATTAGCCAAAGAGCTTTCTAGTAACTGAGAGGCCTTACAAGATCTGTAACAACTTGCTGGCGACTCCAGCCACCATTGAAGATCTTCGTCTTGGAATCGCTGAAGCGCCACTTGAGATTAACGACGCTTCCACTATCAGTGCTTTGAGCCCCTAGGTTATCTGGGTTGGCCAGGTCAATTTGTTGATTTGTGCCACCTGATTTGAAGGTTAGTTTCATGTACATTTTCTCAATTCAGGGGGCGAGAAACTTACCGACGATTGGAGCTCCTTTTCCAGCTGTGCTGATTGGTTGACCATTGGTGAAGTCGCGCTTCTCTAAGGCCTGGCCAACCTCTCGAACAAGTTGCTCAGTGGTGGCTGGACGTGCATTTGCAATAGCAAACAGCAATGACAAGGCCGCGATGAGACGATGCATGAAGTGGAGGGTTACCATCATGAGATGTGGTGTAGTCAATGGCGCGTAGTGGGAATCTAGATTGTTCTGATTAAAAGAATCTGAAGACCTTCAATTGGGTCGAGGGTGCTTAGTATATGTGGAAGGAGTGAAACCCAGGAAATTGTTTATGAAAGAGAACTGAAGTAGAGTTTGAGATTTTGTGGTTGTCATTACGCCATTGAAGCCACAATTTACACCTCTATTGGAGATCACAGGACGGAAGCTCGTCAATACGACTATTGAAGAGGTCATCACGCATATGCAATTATTCCTGACGATCTTTCTCTACAACATTGACGCCTTACATATGAAGTTGAAGATTGATTGGATGTAGGAAATGGTGGTAGTATTGTGAGTGTTGGTCGGCGATGTTTTATGTCGTGATAGTTGTGCTGTACCACGCCATCGCTTCTGGCTTGGCATCACATTTCGCATCCCTTTCTAGTCAATATTTGGCCTTGGCACACTTGTCCTTTCATAACGTCTCTTTGCTAATATACAATTTGCTTTGAAGCAATACCTCTTGTCAAACTATAGCAATTAATCATGTTGTTGGTTACCTCAAAACTTTAAGGACGTATCAAGTCAGTCTAGATATCCAGAGCTTGAGGATGAGTAGCCTCGAATCACATCCGTCGCAATCGCAAAGTTACATGTAATTACCGCAACTTCACTCAATCAATGAACTTGAGGCTCACCGTTGACTTCAATCAACCACCTTTAATGTAGGCTAAAGCGGAAAATCCACTGCTGCAATATCAGTGCCGGATCGTCGAATTGCCGCCGAGAGACAATGAGATCCCAGCTATCATTGTAACCCACGGCCCAGCACTTGAGATGAATCTGCAGATCCAAATCAAGAAGTAAACCATAGCCGTTCCTGCATGGCTTAAGCCACTTCTGTCAGAGACTAGAGACCTGTCTGGAGAAATGCAAAGCTTAATCTGGAATCCTAGCGAAGATCTTTGCCATATTTCAGCCGCCATCTAAAGTAGTCTCATATTGCATATGTCAGCTAGAATAGCAAGAACGCCGTTCTGGAATTTCAAATTTACTTACAAGAGTCGACTTTGTGAGAACGTCTCTTCCAGCATGATGGAGCTCCTTCCCATATTTCAGTCTCTCGCTAAGGATATCTCCGATTTAACATATTATCTAATTGAACGCAGGTGATAGATCATACCCGTGACTATAAGCCGGCTTTGGACTCAAATTTAGACAATCTAGATCACTGAGATTACTCACATGCAAGAGTCCATTAGACAACTGCCTCTGCCTCATTCGTCTCTGTTTCAATGACTGTCTCGGCAGATAGATATCCTGTATATACGTGGGGGCGGACTGTGAAAGTCAGCGGGGATTTTGCCGGTTGGTGTAGATCTTTTCTATCTTGAGATAGATTTCATTTTCATGACGCTTTGACAGCTTCCAGATATTGCTGTTACGATCGTAAAATTCAATTGAAGCGCCGTTCGCAGACAGAGAGGCTGACTTTAGTTCGCAAAGTCGCCAGATTGAGGTTCAGTAAGAAGATCACTTCCGTTTTGAGCCAGGTTTTGAATTGTTCTCTCACTGAGCCTTGGTCTGCTTTTGATGGCGACATCGAGTTGTTGATGCTGCAAATTGACACTTGAGTTGTAATGATGAAATTCTCTGGCTAATGACCAAGATTAGCGGAACAACCTGAAAATTATATAAAACCAACAAGAAACCCAACAAACTTGCTCAATCATCCTCAAAACTTTCACATCAATCATCCTTACTTGTAACCGTATTTCAACATCACAATGTCGAAATCCTTTCTCGCCCTCTTTTCTCTTTCCCTTGTCCTCGCCAACCCCCTCCCGGATCCACAACTCTCCCTCCCTCCTCTCATCCCCTCCATACCCATTATAACCGATCCATTGACTAGCAACGCTCCGCCTCTTCCCATCCTCCAAATCCCAACTCCACCGTTGGCGAGCCCGCCATTCCAGGGAAGTGATATCAAGCCGAAGAAAATTGGGTATTTTTGGACTGGCGCGGGTGATAATCAACATGCAGATTTCTTGGCAACATATAGTTTGGATGATGTGGGTACATCCCTCATAAAATGGATTTTTACAACGTTATTTGAATATTGACTTCGGCTTAGGATACATTTGGTCAATTCATCTGGTTGACGGATGTCCCCACTAGTGGGAATAGCCCGCATCATCTTGGACCTAGTCTGGACGGAAAAACGCTTGTTGGCGGTGGTTTGTTGAGTTTGTTAAAGACTCAGGTAAGCTTATTGTGCTTGAGTGTGAAGCATTGTGCTAATGTTATAGGACACTGCTTATTACTTTGACGTCTCGAATCCGTATAGACCTGCGTTCAAGAAGAGCAATCGTGCTTTACTGTCGTCGATCACGGATGAGATTCGTGCGAAGCCAGATGGGTAAGTCTTTATGTTTATCGTAAGACGCGCCTGCTAATTAATATTCCAGAGGCTTTTTTATCACCTATATGGGCTGTAAGTCTCCTCCCTGTTCTCAAACTTGAAATCTCACTAACTTCTACCAGCCGCTGTCGGCCTCTCTCCCGGCCGCCTCGTCGAAACCGATGCTAACTTTAACATCATCGGCGAACACCCAAAAGACCTAGCTGGACTTGCTAACATCGCTGGAGAGCAGTTCAACCCTCACGGACTCACTATCGACTGGGCCAAGAACATCATTCTCACATCTGACTTCATCGTTCCGGCGTCAATCTTGAAGCCAATTGGGACCAAGCAGTTCGCAAATACACTGAGGTTGTGGAATCTTGCGTCAAGAACTATCATTAGTACCATTACTATTCCAAATGTAAGTCATGGCCTTTGGAGATTGGTATATTTTTGTTGACGTTGAGTTACGTAGGGAGGTGGAATTCAGGATGTCAAGTAAGTCGTTCCTAACCTGCGGTCAAGAAGCCATTGGCTGATTTACATACAGGTTCATCCCAGGAAACCCCGAGAGCGCAGCTATTGCGACCGCCGTGCACCTCGGGCAGGTCTGGATCATCTATCCATTCCGCACCAATGCCAATGGCAAGCAGGGAGTTGCCCAATTGCTTTACGATCTAGGACCAAAAGCTCGCGATGTTATTGCAATCTAGTATGTATACTGTTGGATGACCTTCATACACTTTTGCTAAGACAACATTCAGCTCGGACATCACAGCGGATGGTAAATACGCATACTTCACCTTGACCACCGCCAACCACATCGCTGCCCTCGACATCTCCGACTTGAATGCCGTGAAGAGACTCGATGATCCGAATGAGGTGCAGCCCACAATCGGCCCTCACTATGTCAAGGTGACACCAGGTAAGTTTGCTTCCATGCCATTTGTTTCCATACCATCTGTTGGATTTCAGATACGGGTTGACTGACTTCATCACAGACCAGAAGCATGTTCTAGTAACCGATTACTTCGTTCAAACAGGGGACATCGGAGTCGTTAACACCCCAGCGGATTTCAAAGCTCTCTACATCGATCTGAATCCTGATGGGAGTCTGCACTTCAACCGGACGATTGATTTCACTACACCATTCTCCAATCGTGGTGGTGGAAAACCGCATTCGTCTGTAGTGTTTGACTTGACTGATCCGGCTCATCCGTATTATTACTGAGTTAAAGAAGAAAATTGGAGGTTAGCAGGTATATGTCATGATGTCTTGGGGGTTTATGTGAAGGGGTCAAATGAGACGTCAATTTGGTAACATTTTGATGAGTGTAGTAGTCAAATTTGGAGGAGCTCAATTCAACATGAATTCCAAAAGACTCCTTTAAAAAAGTGTCAAATATTTGGATATTTCCATCCGGATCCGAAAATTTTCCCTCGAATGTAAGCACAAGTGGCATGAGCTGGGGTTTGTTAACCAAAATGTATCAGCTAAGAATGAATCGTGGCCTCCTGTAACATGCATGCTTTCGGCGCGGCTGCTGTTCCTCGTCTCTTGACAGGCCTGTCTTTTCAAGAAGTTCGATCACAATCCTAGGCACTGAAACGTCTATAGCTTAGATCGATAAATTTTGACATGACAATGAGACCTCTCGTCCTCAACGACTTCTTTGCCTTGGAATATCTCTGCATAAATTACACCTTTGTATTCCGAGCCAGCGACAAAAGCCATATCTAGATATGTCTCGTGTCCGGCCTCCAAACCTGGAGATACTGGAGATCCCATGGCTCTAACGAGGAATACTGAATACAGATGGTTTCTACGGCCTCGAGACTTGAGACTTTGACGTGTGTTTCGTATCTGAAAGTGATCTCTGGCCTCACTTGAAGCACATTGTGACTGTCCACAACCAGAGGTACCCAACAGGCGAGGATCCAGCAAACACAATAGGGAATCAAGATCCGTGCCAATTCAACTGCAAATATGACAATGCTGGCTATTCTTTGAATAGTTATGCATACGCTGACGGGGTAAAGAAGTATTCTGAGAACGTAGATGCCTAGTGAGACCATTGTAGGAAGAATAGATAAGAAGAAGACCAGGAGGGCCTCGGCAATTTGTATTGATATCAGATCTTGAAAACAAACTTCGGAAGTATCAGAATGGCCAATTTGTGTCATGAAAAGGTCTAGTGAAGGTTTGAGTTGAGAGACGAAGATTGCCTCGAGATGGCTTGATGACTCAGCAGCCTAAAGCCCGAGCCCCACCAGCTCCCGTCCTGAGCTCCCCCGCATTGCTTGATGCGATGAAGGTGTCAATGTCAATACCACGACTCTTCGTTCACGATATTCTTCACACACGTTGATTTATATAAATAACTCCTTCTACTCGGTGCCTCGTCTTCTCTTCACCATGACTACTCGCGCTGCCTCACATGCTGGTTCGTGGTACAAGAGCAGCCGCTCCGTCCTGGCTCAGGAGCTTGAACAATATTTGGCTGCGGTGCCATCCAGTATCAACGAGCAAGAACTGCCAATTCCTGGGGCCAGAGTCATTATTGCGCCGTGAGTGGCGTGAGTTCTGATCATGTTACAGCTCTTGCTTTCTTGTTCCTATTCAATATGTTAGTAGCTTCATGGAAAAGATACTGATCTCCTCAAGTCATGCAGGCTACGATTATTGCGCGGATAATGCTGCCTGGGCCTACAAATCCTTAGATCTCTCGAATGCAAAGCGCGTCTTCCTCCTTGGACCTTCGCACACGATGTATCTGTCGGGTTGTGCTATCACGGGCAATGCCAAATATGCTACTCCATTTGGAGATCTGATCGTGGACAAGGCAACAGTCGACGAGCTCCAAGCTACCGGCAAGTTTGATACAATACCCCACAATGTTGATGAGGATGAACACAGCTTGGAAATGCATTGCCCATACATTTATACTATGATGTCTAAACACTTCAAGACTCCAGCAGGGCATCCCACCTTGGTACCTGTGATGATTGGAAACACATCCCCTTCCACCGAAACTGAATATGGCAACATCTTTGCTCCATATCTGGCGGATCCAACCTCAGTGTTTGTTGTCTCCTCTGATTTCTGCCACTGGGGAAGTCGGTTCCAATACACTTATTACCTCCCGAACAAAACATCATCACAAGGCGGGGGTCGAAGTCTGCGAAGACGTGATGCTACGCCAACCGATCCGCCCATACACGAAAGCATTGAGAAACTGGATCGGATGGCGATGGATGCCATCGAGGCAGGCAAACACCGTGGTTTCCTAGACAACCTACAACAGACAAACAATACAGTTTGTGGTCGACACCCAATCGGCGTTGTGATGGCAGCAATCGATAGTCTGAGAGACGCGGGTAAGGTTCCATCGGATCGAGGGCACTTCAAGTTCACACAATACTCCCGAAGTAGTGACCCTATTGATGCCTCAGATTCTTCCGTCAGTTATGCTAGTGCGTATGCTATCATCTGATTGCTGGAGCAGTAAACATAGATTGATCATTCTTTAATACTGAGGAATCAAACCACGCTCTTAACGAATGTTGCTTGCTGAGGCCTGTCAATACATTGGAATATCGTTCCGGACCCAGGGAATTCTGGGACCTCTAAGTCCTATGCAGTAAACCAGGCCCTACTACACTGTTGATAATTGCTTGGTGATGAAGTCATCCCATAGCGAGCATTTCCTATTTCTAGCCAGTTTGGTAAAATTCCCCTAGTCATTTCCGGTAAGACATTACAACCATGCTACTCGTACATGTATGTGTATCCGCTATCGTTGCTAAAATCCTTGGCCGCAGCACAAATCCATTTACATGCGCGAGAGCCAAGTGCAAGTATAGTCTACATCTTTAAAGCCTATGCTTGCTCATATTTTTGAATTTATACTTAGCCTGGGAAACCTTTCATCGCGTGTAATTGAGCACCTATTCTTAATTTTCTTCTGTCGCTGGAAGGGAGGAAATGCGTGTTGATCATTTACACCTGGTATTTCAGTTTGTGTTAATTTACCCAGAGCCCGCTACCCCGTACCGTTGCTGGAGTGTGATTCGTGCACAAATATATAGCCGAATACTATTTTCTCCTATTGATATATTACAATATCACCGACTCAGGATGATAAACTTCCATTTCGCATTTTTCTAATGTCTCTTATCGAGGCTTGAGATTTGGGCTGAGCGTACTCCAACAGAGATTCAATCTCCCTGGCCCTCGGCCAATCTTGCGCTTCGTCTCACATCCTCAATCAAAGTGGCAACAACATGCGGCCATCATACCAAATACGACGCTTCGAGCCATATACTACATGTGGTTTGAGACTGCTGCGATAAGTGCTTCCCGGTCTTTGAATACCCTCCTGCTTCTTTTGGTTACATCGAAAAACTTTGGCGACCCCTCAAAACCCGAGCCACTCCTTCGGGACAACATGCTCACACATTGGTGTGGTAGACACGGTCACGGTGTGCGACTCTTTTGTCATCGGGCTGGTACGACTTAATTGGTTGTGCATATCCAAATTCCCATTGCAGTCCGAACTTTGCCCGAAACTTACGAATATCTAGATCCAAGGAAAACAATAGATATTTTAGTGGACGGGATAAAATGGCGCTCAACGGCAATACATCGTGGATCCTCGGCGCGCAGGGGGGCGCATATAAGCTTCACGGGTGGTCCTGGTGGTCGAATTAAGCTTCATTACTCCGTAAGCTTATCTGGGCAATCTGAGCAATCGATTTGAAGCTGACCTCCTTCGTTGCACAATCATATCAATGACCGGTGATTTTCTTACCTAGTCGCCCAACATTGGCCGAGCGTATCATGCACCTCAATTACGCAGGTCCTTAGACGAGCGACCAAATATGTAGCACGATTTGTTCTTATGACATGCCGCATTAGAATCCAGACCTCTACTTATACAGTATACCACGCTCACAATTAATGGGGTTGCAAAGAATGCGGTTACGTTGACTCCGGGTATCAGACAGATAAGGATGCTGTGGTCCGGACGACGCTGGTGCATTTACCCGCATGTCCCCTGGGCCAATCCAGCTGCTCAATACATTACAGATGCCTACAGATGCCTTCACACCACGGCAGTCTATCTTAAGATGGCAGGTCGTGATGGTTGTCCCTCGGCCCTCAACTGTAATGCAAATCTATAATCTCATTAGGGAATTGACGACCCCGCGTATCACGCCCACTCAGTGAAGATGAATCACAAATGGAAGGTTGGATTGATGTGGAACGAAAGGGACCCATGCTCTTATCGAGTCCTCACACGAGCTTGGAAGCAGTGTAACCACAGGTCTGGGATACAAGTACGATCCTGCACCCCGCTCCTTGATTGTTCGTCTGTTGTGTGAGAGAAGTCGACTTATTAGAGGCTTGATCGAGTTCATCAAAAATGGTTCTCGGCGGACTGTTCAAGAGAGGGAAAGGCCCAGAGGGAAGTGGTTCAGATGAGGGTATCTCATCAGGCATTGACTCGTGAGATCTCATCTGTATCAAACTTCCATGACAGCAGCAGCTAACAACTAGAAGCCGACATGCTCCAGGAAACGTGGATGCTGATCTACGAGCCTTCCAAGTTGAGCACAAATGGGATCCTAATTTGCCTGAGGAGACGATTCAGACCGTTGCAGATGCGCTCAACGTCGACGATGTCGAGAAAAAGGTTGCTGTTGAAGTGCATCTCTTGGAAGAAGATTCTCCATATCCAGAAGTTCGCGCCGCTGTGAGAAACTATGATGAGGACGTACCTGCGAACACGGTTCGTGCGTGGGTTCTTGGCTTATTGTGGACTACCATTGGAAGTTCCGTCAACACGCTTTTTTCCTTGAGAAATCCCTCGATCGCATTAACTCCCGTTGTCACGCTTCTATTGTCCTATCCTTTCGGTTTTGCATGGACATATGGTAAGTAAAATTGCTACTCTTCAAGAACCCAAATCACTACGTTTTTTTGTTACTTTTGCTGAGCATCAAACAGTAATGCCAAAGAGGAAGTTCAAGACCTTCGGATACACATGGACTCTCAACAATGGCCCATTTAATCAAAAAGAGCATGCCATCATTGTAATTATGGCAAATGCATCTTTTGGCGGAACTTTTGCATACTCGACAGATGTCTTGCTTGCACAGCAAGTCTATTGTAAGTCACCTGGTAGAGGCTTGGCAAATAATATCTGCTAATTGCTACTTTAGATGGACAATACTTTGGCTGGGGATATCAACTCTGCCTTATTCTTACTTGTCAGATGCTTGGACTTGGTCTGGCTGGTTTGACTAGGAGGTGGCTTGTAGAGCCAGCTGCTATGATATGGCCATCGAACTTAGTGAGTTGTCCTTGATTAACGATTTTCTCTGTTATCTCGACCAAAGGAGTTGCTAATACGGCGTCTAGATCACAACTACGATGTTCGAAACCATTCATACACGGACCACTCCTGATGCCCTCAAGCTCAGTGGCTGGAAGATCGGCCGCTACAAGTGGTTCCTTGTTGTCATGACAGGTATTTTCGTTTGGGAATGGTTCCCTCTTTGGATCGCCCCCTTCCTAGCAACTTTTGCATTTGCATGCTGGGCAGCCCCGAACAATGTCACTGTCAACCAACTATTTGGTGGGCAAACCGGACTCGGCCTCATTCCACTCACTTTTGACTGGAGCGTCATTACTGCTTTCATCTTATCGCCTCTGGTGTATCCTTTCCACGCTATCGCCAACACGATGATCGGTGTACTGCTCTTTACAATGGTTACTTGTATTGGCATTCACTACACTGGTGCTCTGTAAGTACTATTTTACCATAATTCAGCAAATACGTTCACTGACATGGAGATTTTAGGTACTCTGAATTTCTGCCCATGTCTACTGGTGGAAGCTTTGATAACACTGGTGCTGCATACAACGTATCCAAGATTCTGACGCCAGAATATCTGCTTGACCCCGAGAAATATGCTGCCTACTCTCCTCTTTTCTTGTCGACCACTTTCTCCATGGCTTATGGACTCTCATTTGCTGCCATCATCGCTGTTGTTGTACACACTTATCTCTACCATGGAACCGAGATCTGGGCGAAGATCAGGGCATCTCGAACTGACGGAGCAGATGTCCACATGAAGATGATGGCCAAGTACCCAGACTCTCCGATTTGGTGGTATGCCATCAGTGCAGCAGTCTTTGTAGCCCTTGGTTTTGTCACTTGTCTCTGCTGGGACACTCATCTGACCTGGTGGGCATTCATCATCTCCCTCCTGATCGCCTCATTCTTCTACCTCCCTATCGGTATTGTTCAAGCAACCACCAACGTCCAACTGGGCTTGAACGTCATCACCGAATTCATCATCGGCTACATGCAACCCGGCCGCCCCCTCGCCATGATGATGTTCAAAATGTACGGCTACATCACCTGCTACCAAGGCCTTTACTTCACCCAAGATATGAAACTTGCCCACTACATGAAGGTTCCTCAACGCGTCACCTTCTGGGCGCAGTTTGTCGCCGTCATCTGGTCCTGCTTCGTGCAGACCGCCGTGCTCAACTGGGCTCTCGGCGCCATCGACAACGTCTGCGATCCAGATCAAGTCGACAACTACACCTGTCCCCAAGCACACGTCTTCTTCACCGCGTCCATCATCTGGGGTGTCATCGGTCCGGAACGCATCTTCGGTAAAGACGGCATCTACAACTGCATGCTCTGGTTCTTCCTCATCGGCCTCATCTGCCCCGTCCTCGTCTGGCTCGCCGCGCGCAAATGGCCCAAGTCCCCCCTCCGCTACGTCAACACACCCATCATCTTCGGCGGCACCGCTTACATCCCCCCAGCCACCATTATGACATACGCCTCGTGGGGTTTCGTCGGTACCATGTTCAACAAGGTCATCAAGGGGCGACATCCCGGTTGGTGGACCGAGTATAATTATATCACGAGTGCGGCGTTAGATAGCGGAACTATTATTTGTGTTTTGCTTATCTTTTTCGCACTGCAGTTGCCGGGGCTAGTGGAGTCACCCAAGTGGTGGGGTGGGTTTGGGGGTGGGTTTCAAGATAATGGGGATTGGAATGCGGTGGTGCAGAAAGTTTTGGTGAACGGGACGTTTGGTCCTAGTAGCTGGAAATAATTGGTAGGCAATAATTGGTTTGGATGTGCTGTTCGGAGTTCTAGTCGTTGGTATGTGTAAGCAAGATGGGGTTGGGTGAGCTTGCGTTAGTCATGAAATAGTTTATCTGAGCAATCTATGATGTTCAGTTCATCTTATCTTGTTGTTTGCATGCTCATTAAAATTACTAAGGTGAGTGATCTTTTGAAAGGTATTCTATATTTTTTGTAATGAACTCTGAGACTCTGGTAATTGAGTGCGTTGATAGCATGACATGACATTGTCGTATGATAAAGTACTAAATGACTCAATGCCAAGAACTTCTATCCATTTTTTTTCATTTCTTTATTCTCAGCACTACTGTCCATTGAATACGCACCAAAGCCTCCAGCCAGTGAATATTGATTGTCTCCATCAGTTACCCAAAGGAAAACGTCAGGCCAATCACAGAATTTTCATAAATATGTTCGCCTCTGAATCAGAAACAACTAGCCTTAAAACAATGTTTAGATACCCCAGGAGCATGCTAGACGCAAATGCAGAAGATGGCTTTTATAATTCGAACCCAAGAAGCAGGGGAGATGATAATTCTGTTCTGAAGATTTCGCGAATGGCATAGCATATCTTCCTATTATCTACATTGTGTGATATAGAAGTAACGACCACCCGCTAAGGGGAAGTATAAACCATGTTAGTTACAACCCTTTCTGATCCCATGCAAAGGCTAATCCAACCTGAGCCTTACCTCTCACTCTGGCAATAGAAAATCTCAAGGACTTACGCTTCTGGATTTGCTGTTAGAAATTATACGAGCTCGGCAATTATTGATGATGATAATTGCGAGCATTGTGGTTTACATTTCTGTGTGTCTCACTTGAGAGCGGATGTCCTACTTTTCCTGCGAGTGTAACCACACAAAATAGTTCTCGGAAGCTTCAAATCCTTACTTCACCTAGCAAGAGCCTCTCGATAACGACGCTGTGAAAGCTGCTAAAGCCGAGAAACTTGAACACTTCGAGCGAGCACCAATGATGAGAAACTCTTGCACTTTCCTGCATGACTCGGAGGGAGATATAATGTAGCTCCGACACCAGTGACCCTTACGGGTGCTCTCGCGTGGGCGGAATACACGTTCACTTTCGAATTCCGTTCACCGATGGACCCACCAGGCTCATGTAGATTCCCCGCCTTAAGTATAATTCCTTCTCCAATGGCCTGACCGATGAGATTATGAAAAGCGGGTGCACGACTCTCGAATACATCGAGACTGTCGATATACTGAGTCCACAGCTGTACCAATATGGGCTGCGCAACGATACGCGGAATGATGCTAGCGTTGCGTGTATGTTGATGGACTAGCTTCCCAGCGAGTCATTCCCGCAGCTTGGTCCATCTCAGGACCACAAATTCAAAGTTTACAAACCGCTCCCGCATATTTAGTAAATCTGGGCGCCCATCCGTTTGCTAAGATCGGTTTATTTCATTTCGAATCTCACGGCAAAATTGACATCTAATCTATAACAGGAGATTCAACAAAGACACCCTCCAACCCATAGGACCTTTCTCGACTTCCACGGCCCATTTTACACAATGGTGCGAAGAATACCTCTGCTTGATCTCAGAGCATCAGGTGTTCAGACTATCCCATACCCGCACATCTGCTCTTCAGATATCTAAGAGCGCTTGCGATAGATAGTAAGCTCAACGCTGCGGAGCTATGTGATTGTTTGGGGCACATTCGTGTTATACATATGGATGAAAAGGGATATCATATCATCGTTGATGAAAACTTTGATATCACGGGTGTTATCGACTGGACATTTTGCGAGAAATGTGTCTGCGTCTGGTGCATTTGAACCTTCGATGGCGACGGCGAGGGTAGGGAACATTTGTGATGAGAAACTAGGCCTTAACCAGGTTGACAAGCTCTTGATGAGGCTGCTGGTAGAAAGTGGAAGTATAGCTCGGTTTGAACGTTTATCTGTAAAACTCATCACCTTCTACTCGGAGTTAAGATGGGGATAGCTCTCAGCTGGGAGAAGGCGCTCGAGATTCCTAGATATTTTGCTGTGGAGGCTGATGTTATTGCTGAGAAGTTTCAGCGGGAGATTTGACTGAGGGAGATGTTGGTAGAGTGGGTTGGTGATGAGAGCTTGTTAGGTTAATTGTAGAGATCAAGGGTAGTAGGCTGGAGCATGCCGACGAGAAGTGCCAGTCTATTATTCAGAATATTGTTCTATTTATGAGCAATCGTATCTTTGATTCGGAATGCTTGGTCCACCAGACCTGCAGTCTCCGTCGACTTTAATCTGCAGCTGGAAATAATGTTTATGAATTTAATCGTGATTTGCTACTGTAAAATGGCTAATTTAGCATTGAGTTCTGCATCTCAAGAAAAATCACACGCGGATTTAATTTTTTCCAGTCGAAGCAAGGGGCTCGGTAGAGAGAGTCACTAGCGAAGGCTAAAAGAGGTAACTAGAGCTGTTTGCGACCTTGGATATTTCCCGTCTTGGCGAGCTAAGTCTTATTTTGTCGTTTGATTCTCAGCTTCATCTTCTCAGAAAGTAACTCGCTAACGCGAAGTCTAGGGAAGGCTTGCAGGGTCACTGCCAGGTCGCGATGAAATGAGGCAGTCGATGGTTGTGGCTGTCAGCGTTAATAGGGCTTAGATGCATGGCATGTCCTCAAGGTCACTGCTTTTGCTATCCGATGGTGGTTGGACCTCTTCAAATGCCGCAGGTGCCTTTCAATTTACGAATGAACCATTACTGATAGGGTCTTCTTTTCTTTTTGTTTTTGATCATACCAAGCATTTCTATTCCACTGGAAAACATACATTAAAGGAGCACTTGTCGCATGCAAGGCACATTTTGTTATCTCAAGCTTTCCGCTAAACCTTCATTCCTACTTATCCCTTTCCTCTATTGTCCCCTTGGCTCTCTCTCCAAGCTTATTTCCCAGAACCATTGGTTGGCTCGTGACTAAGAAATATCGATTTTCCCGAATGCGGATTGGTTCAATTTCTTGGCAATGGCTGACGCTCACCACCAACGTGATGGTAGCGAGAAATAGACAAAGTGAGCTTGAGATACCCTGCAGCGAGTCTTGACGAACACAAATGTCAGATTTCTATCGGACGTCAACCACCTGAGACCCTGAAAAACTGGTGGCTTTTTCCAGCCGCAGATCAGATTTAGTGTTTTGAGGTTGATTTCGATTCTGTTTCTTTGATCACCACAATCCTGCAGGTTGCGGCTGACGGTTAGTCTCGTATGCGATATCTGAGATAGTATCTCATAGCCTCAATGGTCTCGCACGCAAACAGGGGAGTTCTTCGCCTGGAAAATCTTGGCAAGAGCTGGTCAAAGAATAGATCTATATAACAACATCTCGCACTTTTCTCTCTGTTCTCCCTGTATCTTACACTCAATATCTCTCGAGTTCAATGAGATATTTTACTTGACCAATTTCTCTTCCGATTACTCACATCTGTTTAGTTGCGAACAATTCCGCCGCTATACCGACTACCCACTTGCAAAGCAGCCAATATGAAGAACATCATCTTGGCCATCGCTGCGGCTGTCGCCGGCGTTAGTTCTCAATCAACGACCGAAGTTGGAGTTTTAAGTAACTCCGTTACGCCAGTTTCATCAGTCAGCGTTTCTGGAGGAGGATCTACTATAACCACGTCGCGAACACCTGGAACGCCACTTCCTGGAACGCCAGAGGTGAGCTCTCCTGATGCACCAGAGCTCAGCCCTAATTGCGCTCGTATGTACAACTTCGAATACATAGCAACATGCTACGCAGCAGAAAATGAACCACGTGTCTGTAAGCTCTATAACGGTGTTGCTGGATACGTGAGAGTATGCGAGGGATCTAAAAAACCCGGCGATCCAAGTTGTATTCTCGTCGCTGGCCCTACTGGCTCCACCACGAGTTGCAACGGTGGCATCACAACCCCACCAACGCCTTTGCCAGTACCTTGCAGCACCTTCTCAGGTCCAGCTGGAATTACAACAGATTGCGGGGTGATTCCTCCAAAGAATAACTGCAGTACTATCACAGGGAGCGCTGGTATAACAACGAGTTGCCCACAACCACAACCTCAACCACAACCTCAGCCACAACCACAACCACAACCACAACCACAACCACAACCACAACCAGAACCAAACTCAGTCATTCCACCATCAAATAACTGCGCACTTGCTCCAGGTTCATCAGGATTTGTGGCAAACTGCTCATCCCCAGTCACTCCGTCAGTTCTACCTCCAACCGGTGGCTGTGAGCGCTTGCCTGTTGAATCCCAGGGTCAATGCCGCAAGACTCAGCCTTCTAATCCAAGTGTCACTCCTGGTCCACTTCTTCGCGATTGCACAACTCTTCCGCTGTCAGCTCAAGGGGAGTGCTCCAGGACTCGAACGAACACAGCAACGGAAACCGCGATTACTCCTACGGGCACTGGTAGTGCTGGGGGAAGTTCCATTACAGGGGCGGCTAACGCTGAGGCGGTTGGGACTTGGAGAGTTGCCGCTGTGTTTGTGGCTGCTATTGTTGCCGTTGGTTTGTGAACCATCAATGATGAGAGTGTCGGCCTATGGTCTTTAAAGTCAAGAGAAGGGTAATGGAACATGGGAGTTTTGGCCTCTGTGTTTAGGATAGTTGATACATTCATTTATTAGGATCAATGTGGTGTGAGCCTATTCTTAATGTTTATTGTCGGGGTGGCATTCATTAGGTACCTGCTATCTTATACAAATCTATGTATATAGAACAATACAGGAATTATTGCAATACACGGGATTATTATATTGATTTTGATAAACGCTAGGTGAAAGTTAAGCAGTTAACACCATAAGAACTTCGAATACATGAGAACCCCCCACATGTAGCACGAGAATGGATCAACGGCTATGTCAGCAAATACTCGACTTATGGAGTGCAACTATATTGCTAGCTGCAATTATATTGCTAGCTGCAATTATATTGCTAGACCTGGTCTTAGAGACTCAAATATGTCTTGGCCCAGTCAGTGGTTTCAGTCAGTGGTTTCACAGTCGTTATACGTCGAATTGAGAAATCAAAGAAGTTATGCCCTCCAGAGTGAGTGATCGGGCTGCCACGTGACGAGCCTTCCTTTTTGGCTTCTTCTTTCTTGTCAGCTGATTGGTAAAGTCGGTGCGCATGATAATAATGCTGCGCCATCCTTTGAGACAGAAACGACACAGCCACAACACCATGCTCATATAGGCTTGACTTTTCTAAAATTCATTTCGTAAAAGTTTCAAACTATCAGTTGAGACGAACATATTGGTTCTCTCTTAGCTAGCATCATAATCCTCTACTTTGACAAAACTTGGCCCGCTTGTTAATGACCTGTTCAGCTACGGCTGAGAGCCTTGTTCTTTACTGCTCAAGACCCAAGAAACCATTTCCCTTCTTTCAACTCCATTACGATTTTTCGACCAGGTTATCTCTAGCAGTTTGTTAGTCGCATAACGCTATGTCGAGCCCATCGGTGCATTCCGAATCAGAAGACAGCAAAGACTCGGACTATGAGATCATCAAACATCTCAAGTCTCGAGCGGATACCAAAGGCTGTGTTGCTAAATTCAAAGCGACAAGAAAAAGACTCAAGCTCAGTGCAGGAGCCTCTAAGACCGGTCCTTTCGGTGATGGAGGCCACGAAGCATTGTGTCATGTCTGCAAGATGATCCGCATTTCGTCACTTCGAGGGCCGGGGTATAAGCTGCCTGGTAGTTTCGAAAGTCTTTATCAGTCAGCAGCAACATGTGCGGTTTGTAATTTGATTTTGACAAGTCTACGTCGGAAACACGCAGGACTCGACGACAAACTCACCGAGTCCTCTACCGTGCAGCTGGAAGTCACTTATGGAGATGAGGGAGTATCTGACTATACCACTACCAGGCGACCAAGTCCTCGACTTCACCTCAAAGAGGTCTTCCTCTTGACAATGGGCACAGAGCCCGATGGAGTCATCTATATAAGAGCGCTTATCAAGAGTCGATTGGGGGACCAAAGCTTCCTGAATATCAAAAGTACCATAAGGATTTTCACAGATAGAGGTAGATTACCTTGGAAATATCACTGTTATATACTGAACTCTTTTAGACGATATTTCTCTGCTTCACAACATCCCTCTAGACCTCAGGCCTAAAGGAGATGAGAAATTTGGACTCATAGAAAAATGGCTCAAAGAAGACGCCACCCCACTCGCTCTAGCGCTTTCATGCGAAAAGAATACTGAAGAGAGCTCTTCTCTAGCATACCCTAGTAGACTAATATATCTTGGCTCCTCTCCAGATCTTCGTGGGAAGCAATTGAGGCTAGTCACTCTCCCAGAATCATCTAGTCTCAGTCCGCAAGAGGAGCTTCGTCCTCCACGTTACGTTACTCTAAGCCATCGATGGGGCTCTAATCATCATTTCATCACTACAAATGCCAACCTTAATGCGAGATGTCGTGGCTTCATATTCGAGGATCTCCCTCAGACGTATCAAGATGCCGCGGTTGTCAGCGCAAGACTTGGTTATCAGTTTCTATGGATAGATGCTGTGTGCATAGTACAGGACGATCCCATAGAGTGGCTGAAGGAGTCCGAAATGATGGGAGACATCTACCGATTTGGATCCTTCACAATCGCCACTCATTGTTCCGAAAACGACAGCCAAGGCTTTCTTCGAGAAGCCTTCCGGAAGAGAGGATCCGCGAAATTTGAGTATGTATTCCCAATGATACAAAGTGATTAAATCAATTGACTGTCTAGTCAAAAAAATTATCCATCGACGTTCATGCGAGCTACTGCAGATCTCGAATTAGACGTCGCCAAAAGTCCGCTTTGTAAGCGAGGATGGGTGCTCCAGGAACGATTTCTATCCACCAGGATCGTTCATTTTACCACGGGAATGATCTATTGGGAGACCTCTCGCTGCACAAAATCCGAGGACGGTTTACTTGAGAGCACAGGCCAGAAGACCTTTACTAATATTTCAGGTGGAGTCTCAGGACCATCGGATGAAATGAAATTCCTTCCGCTTAGTCTGAGAACATTGCAACAATTTCAACTTCAAGCATCTGTAAGATTTTCGAATTTCTCAAAGCTGCTCGAGTCACCGGCCCTGGAAGACTCAGGCCATGCCGCAGCTTCGAAGGCCATACCCTTACGCTCGCCTGTTGAATGGTATCATCTTGTAGAAATGTATTCGACCTGTTCATTGACACAGGCAAAGGACAGACTCATTGCAATTTCAGGTATTGCCAAGGTTCTCCAACGTCAACGAAGCATTCCATATCTCGCTGGTATATGGGCAGATAGTTTGGCAATTGGCTTGTGGTGGCTCCATGTTGGTAATTGTTCACATTCACCACTCGTTCAAAGAGCACCGTCCTGGTCTTGGGCCAGCAGAGATGGTCCAATACAGTTCCCCTTGGCCGATGAACGACTAAATTTCCGGGTCAATTGCGAGTTTCTGGGGATTGACAGTATGAAACCCTCTTGGCTTAATGGTCAAGGTTCGCTTATAATTCGAACAAAAGTTTTGGATATTACGAGTCGCTGGCGCAACAGCCCAGTCTATATTTCTGGCGCTTACATCAGCATTTTCCAGGAAAATCTGCCGTTGTGGGAGAGTGGCAGGGAAGGACTATGGACCGAAAATGATCCTCAATTGAGGCTTTTTAATGTCTCTAATGCTCGTTCAATGCATCCCGGTGGTGGTAAAGACGTTGATAATTCCGTACCTAATTACAAGAGGAAGTCTTGGTGTGTATTTGATTCGGCCGGTTATGATACAATGTACGACGAAACACTTATCTTGGCTTTTGTAGCAAGTTTCCCTGGTCAATTACCTATTGTGCCAGAGGGAGAAGCATCGCAAAAGCTCCGCTTGTCGCCTATTGCTGATGGAGTCGTTCAGCCGAACGAAACAGTACACCTCGTACTCTTGCTCACCGCTTCGTCCAAATACTCTAAAACCTACAAGCGGATAGGTGTCGGCGTTATTAGTGATGACTTGTTGAATGAGTTGTATATCAACTTCAACTTTCCCCAATCACTCGAAAAACAGGTGATTACCATTGTGTGAAGATTTTATATCTCATTGCTTGCGGACTCAAGTATTTGTTACCTGCTACTATCAGTACTACAGCTTCGGTGAAAGAGGGCTTGAAACTAGCCGCAATGATAGTAATACTTGGCGGAAGTAAACTGGTATAATGGTGGTGGTTATTAACTAGTTTACATATTTATTAGAGATGCCTCGTAGTGTTTTGGGCAGATACATTCTATGGATTTAGATGTTATATAACTCTCTTTTATTCTGAAAGGGGGCCAATGGCCTGTTGTCGGACCAACTTTAGTATGCGCGCAAAACAAGGAAATTTGCTTTCTGGTTCCTGTCAAAGATAGAGAGCTGGCCTCTATTACGAGGGTGACCAAGTATTATGTGTCCATGCCTATACCACGTAGGATTACAATTCTGATGTCGTCACAGTACGTCATTCCTTGTAATAATGCAAAGCATCATTATCACAAGCATAGTACGTATGAAGAAGTTGGTTGAGGGTATTTACTTATGAAGATTCAGACACCGTCTCAATAACCTCTTTATCTGAACACATAATTCTCGATCTTTCCCAACCTTTGAAAGTCTCCCTCCACCGTTCCAGCATTCTCCTCATCAGCACATTCCTGTGTATATCCGCCTCCAAAATCAATAATCCAAGTACCAGTCCCATCACGTGACTATACTATAAAGAAATCCAGCGGTTTCAGTTGATAAAGAGAAGGCTGCTTGGTTGATCTAGAATCATTGGAATATAAGGTGGAGACCTAGGAGGAGGATAATGAAAATTCCGAATCAATCTGTTCCAGCTTGTGTGCACACTTTCTCTCAAAGACCTCCTTTTTGCTAGATCTGGTGGAACGCTCGCCGTGACTGTGATGTGGCTGTAATGGATGGCGAATAGTGTACCGCTTGCTGTTATGTTTCTGTGGTGTGTTAGCCATCCTATTATCCAGGAGCAAAAAAGAAGGGAAAAGTGGAAAGGCCACTTGTCTTGAAACTTCTGGAGGTTGTGTGTAAACTAAACTCTTTCTGCATAATGTAGCTCCGCTTGTCTCTCATTCCAAGACTTTGTTGATTGAACGACACCACCTTCATTTGTGTGAATTAGGCGGTTTCTTCCTTCAATGATTTTAGTTTTCTATATTTACCTATCTGTACACCTATTAAGGTAGCTTACATGATACTATGCCAAGTTTTTTTTACACACTTACAGGCATTTTACCACTTAAATCCACCCTTCTGAGATAAGTGTCGCTATTGCCGTGGATGGACTCTCACAACTAGTATTCTGGGAGAATATATTGATTGGACAAAATATGAGATCTGGACAACCTATTCCAACCCAGTAAAGGGGCAAGGTTTGAGAAGTGCAGCAGGAGAATCACCGTGGAGGGCAACGAGACGCTTCATTAGTTACTAGTACTAGGGATTAATTGTTAGTCGTTTGAAGGTTGAGTGGATGGCGTGGTCGGGAGGGTAGCATTGAGAAATTGGGTGTTGCAAAAACGGCTTGCAAGCTGTCAACCTATCTAGGGCAATTGACAACGCAGGGGGCATAGATAACTTATGCCATACCGAAAGGTCATTGATTGAAGCTAAATATGCGAGAACTACCATAAAAGAGGTTACTTGACTTCTTTGCTCCTTTTTTCAATGAAACTCCATGCCCACCATACAAAAATCGTCAAGAAGGTAAATATTGCAACAGTAACAGCAAATATCCACCATAACGGTGCCATTACGTAGCCCACTCCGTCGGGCACATTGGCTCGAAGATCGATTACTCCTGCGCTGAAGACACTCTATACGACCCCGCACACATCAATAAGAGTCATGTCATAAAGTCTGTGAGAGAGAGCTAAGCTTACCGATACTAGCGTGCTGGGCAAGAAAACCATTGTCAATGCGCCAATAGTCCTCATAATCCTACTGTCTCTCCCCGCTGCTGTGGCTATGAATATGCCCCTCCTACTATCTTTCTGTGACTCCAAAGTATACAGCTACAGTATTTCTATCAGTTTTATGACACGTAAAAAGGCCCTCGAGGACTTACAAGATTGATCTGACTCTCAATCCTCTGTCTCAACCCCTGCGTCTGTTCCCGCCTAAATTTTGAATCGTTAAGATAATACTCCAGCCTCTGCTCATACACATCTCTCGATTGATCCGAATGAAATGTACCCAGACCTCTCCGTTGCCGAATCTCTTCGAACTTATCAAACATCTTTCCGCAGAACGTGCCAAGTTCTTCTTCAAAGAATAAGAGTTGCGACAGAAAAATGAGTTCAGTACGGCAGGAATGGAGATCTTTGAGTAGTAATTTCCAGTCATCTAGCTCTGATAACTCGCTGTGTGGGTGCGAGCTCACTAGAGACGTCATGCCTGTCTTAAGTTCAAGCCGTACTACCGTCTCGTCGAGAATGCAACGACGAGACTCCGTGTCAGATACGTGGATCTCGAACAATACACACAGAGTATCGAGCGGTGAGCAATTTAATTGGCTCGCTCGAGATTGGAATTTTGACATTAGATGGTCTAGTTCTGTTTCTCTCTTTCCGAAGGATAGGACGACAGAGTCGCCGGTCTGTATGTTGATCCTGGTGACCATTGAGAATTCGAAGTTCCTGCTCGCTGGTGTTGCAACGATGATCGCTAGGATTCTCTTAGCTTGAGGCACTTTGAATGGTTGAAATTGATACATACATAGATCGGATGGAATATTTGACGGGCCATCACTTTCATAGTCTGTGAAATGTGACAGCGAACCATTGTTACTACACATACTTTGTAGTAATACTTTGGAGAGCTTGTAATGGTCTAGCAGTGAGGTCAAGAAAGTCCTCGAGATACGAAGTGGATGCGACCATCCGTTTCCAAGTGCACCTCTGATCCATAAGTCAGCTCACATCGACAATATGAGAAATTTCCAAACCCTACATTATGATCAATTTTGAATTTGATCTAGTTTCTCCTCTTCTTTCTTCCAGTAAATGACACTTGAAGTGACTCAGTAAATGTGGTACCCACATCGAACTTATTCATGACCTACAAGCATCTCTAATTTCCCCTCCATCTCTTCTTCCGTGTGCCATACTTGACCTTCATCTTCTGCTTCATCTTCTGCTCCAGCCCCTGATTCGCCCCTGTACCATAGCCGCAGCCTAGTACTATTCGTGAACTTCAGCGGCTTTATAGACCCCTGAAACAAACCGTCGTCCAGTTTTTTGTGGTGCTCGAACGGATGATAGATTGGCATCATAGGGATCGATGTCGATGAGTTTCGCCAGAAGACAGGAGATATGTCATGTTGTGACATACGTGGTGTGGCGTATTTAGCTCTTGTTTAATGCGTTTCCGTGAGATGACATTGTTTTGTTCTGGATGAGGCTGCCAGGGAGGGTATATGATTGCGGAGTGTCGCGACTCTAGGGGCTGAAAGCACCTGCAGATTATGCAAGCCATTGGCAGGGATTCCCGCTTAGAGAACGGCAGGCGATTTAACTTCGTTTGTAAAATACCCTGCAAATAGGGACATGATTATTAAATGTAAGATCTAGAAAAGGCATCTTTAATTTAATCTTCTTTCCGTTAGATTCCTTGCTTCATGTTCATCTTTTACTCTATCTAATAAGCATGCATTTCTAACTAAACTTCTAGCCTTAAACCAGAAAGCAATTTGACCCTGGTAACCTTATCCTATATGCTTTGAGTAACCTATTATTAATAATATACTTTGAAGTTTTTAGTCTTTATAGATTAATCTCTATTGTTCTCTATCTCCTACAAGATACCTACCGCTACTTCTTTAACTAAATTATTCCTATACCTGATCTTCTCTATATTCGATTTCATAAACATCCTCCGGACTATTTTATGCGCCCTCGTATACTCCTCACTCTCCAGACCAGTATCCTGACGCGTATTCAAGGAGTTAAAGAGATCTTTGCCTTTGAATCTAATCGTTTTGTTGGCACCATAGTCTTCCGACAGGGCGCCGAATTGCAGCTGAGCTTAGGTAATATACTTGAAGACCACGCCAGTCGATGTTAAATTCCTAGTAATACCTAGATGCTTTCGTGCTCTCGAAAGAGACAGCTCGTGACGGATTGGACGAGTGGATTTTAAAGGATGCCGCCGCGGTTGGTTATGCCTAGAACTCATCAAACTTAAATTCTCATTGGAAATTAATATAAAGGACAAGAGTAGCGTCAAATTACCAGCGCGTGATAAAAGGATCGCCCTTCTTTCTCGCAAAAAAATGTTTCGCGATCGTTATATTATATATAGTCGTTATAGAAATCTGAAGCCGGCTCTCTCGCCTTCAAGTTATTTCTAATAAATATTGTCCAGCTTCCTAATAAGAATAATATCCATATCTATCTATACACCGCTACTTTTAAGTAAGGTCACGTCTCTTAAAAAATCCGTACTATTCGGCCCAAAACACGATCTATCAATCTTATCTTTGACGATCGTCTCGGGTAGTTGATCAGCGGAAATTCAATACTTTATTAAAGAAGTAGGGGGTTGACAACATGAGCTTTGGCTGAATATATAACACAAGATATTTGAGTACCACTTTACTAAAGTGGGGACTCTGGAGTGTTACCGATGCCAATTACTGATGAAGTGCAATTTCGCAGAAGTGAATGTCCAATCTACATCTAAGTTGCACTTAATCCTCCAGCGCCAGGACATTCTTCTTCCGGGTTGTTTCTGAATGTCCACACTTCTGGGACACCAGCAACAACTCGGTGTACCGAGACTACCCGTCCGAGGCGAAACCTTAAAATCAAATCTTGGCATTACTTGATATCATCATTAGAATATCTCAAGTAGATCACAAAAGTGTGAGATATAATTTGAAATGAGTTGGCACACTAAAGGCCAGGAAGATATTGATTGTGACAAGATTACAGCAGTTAAAAGCTAGAAAGAGCATTAAAGCACACGATCTCCGAATCAAAATACTTACGAGCCTTCTAAACGATGAATCTCATCAATTGAAGTTCTACAAAATTACATACATCTATTCACTACGGCATTCCCTCACTAACAATACTCAGGTCCCTTGGCGGCACTAGATAATCCTCTGGCACTCTTTCGGGCGCCTGATGCTCATATGCCCATCTCTTCACATCCTCAAAATTGCGACATTTATGCTTCGTGTTGAAGTCCGGGAACGCAGTGGGATCTTTCTTGTTCCACCATACACGACCGAGGACGCCGACGTCAACTGTGCACACGAGCTGTTGGCGGATGATGTCGAGGCAGTGTGCTGGGAATAGGTTAGCGGATATGGCTGACTTGGGAATAAGAGTGGAAAAATATTACTTATGTGAAGTCTGAGGATTGGCTCTTCGTTCAAGAAGGCGCCTTCTTGCTTCTCTTGGTAGTAATTGTAGTTGTAGTACAGTCCTTGTCTTAGGAGGTTAAGACAGTGAAGATGATGTAGACCTTCGACGTTTGCTGGGTAGCCACCACCATGCTCAGGGCGAATTTGAATATGGTTTTCTGTGAAACCTGACAGTACGGCTTGATCAGATGGTATGACCACACTTCTATCTAGCACATGTCAGATATAAATGAGGGCTTAGAGCTGAGTATCATACAGTCTACACCAAGGGATTGCCATGCTTTATCGACTTCAGGGCTTGCTTCCTTGCGGAATATTTCCTCTTGAAGGAATGATCCATTAAACTGGCTCACGTGGTATTTAATATCCAAGTCTTTCAGCAATGGTGCTGTAACAACCGTCAGTCAATCGTCTCAGGAGGGAAATCAAAACTTACATGGCTGAGAAGTGCGTGCCATACAGAATGCATCTGAATCACGACCATAGTTCTTCCCCAATAACGCTCCAGCCAAAGCAGAAAGCAAGAACGTGGCGAGGAAGAAGATGGCGATCAAGATCTTTGGAAAAGGCCATGTAGCGGCTGTCTTCACATTGTTATCGCTTTCCGACAAGAAACTCGAGGACTCGAAATCTTCGGATTGTCGAATTGGCTCGAATTTCTGTTCATTCGATTTCGTCAACATGGTGATGCTTGGGGAATTCCAAAGTCCTCGCTCGATATGATTCAAAATCGCCAACAGAACGTGCACAGAATTGTTGGCACTCGGAGTTTCAGGGAATCGAGATGATCTGCTCCATTCGCAGACACAAATTCATCATTCCGCGTCTAGTGATCAAATGAAAGCCGAAACGATGTGTTTTCCACGCCCCTCAGCTGAATGCATACGAGCAGCTTATCGATTAGGCAATCTGCTTGCAGATAATGTCTCAGCTTAAAGAGGGGTAGTTATCATAGCTTTTGCTACATTCTTGGGGATCATAATAAAGCAAATAGTTCTCCCCGCCGCATGTGGCTTTTGATGATGTGGTCTGGGAAACGCCACGAACTTTGAATGGTGGTGTTTGAGTACATACTCAGCCTTTTCTTGGCAATGCATATTTTCGGTCATTGTCGCTCGCCGCAAAGTCTGACGTGATCCTGAACGATCGACATCTGATTCGAAAGTATGATCTGATTGGGAAGGGCTCTTTGCGTTTAGCTAGCAACTTCTGAGGGGCGTCATTGACACTTTGCGGGGATACACAAGCGCCAATCAACTAGGAACATGGTGCAAAAGAGGCTCATCCATGTAGTCTGTACCACGAAAAGGAAGTTTTATACCTCATTACACAATACATGTCGTGTATGGTGCATTCGCTCAGAGACTCTATCTGAATATCAGAAGGCTTACAATGGCTCCCACGCATTGCAAGCCTATCGCTATGAAGTCTCGCGTGCTAACTACGCCTATGAGCCATAAGCAAGTTGCCCTAGAAAGATTCAGTGAACTTCCTGGATGGATCTCCGCGCCCCACGTGGACAACTATACTTTCGTCGAGACGAGGCGGTCAGAATGAACCCGGATGAGATCAAAGTAAGATGCTTGAGAATAGACAAAGAGAGTAGAGATGATCCGGCATGATTTGCTAGTTGCTGTCTCATGCTTTCTGGAGTCTTGCTGTTTGCAGGTACCGACTGATCAGTTGGGAGGCGTCTAGTCCAAATATGGCTGTCCAGCTAGCCAGCCTGGTGTCATATTGACCTGAGTTATGATGACGAATGTGTAGCCTGAGTGCGGCCCATTGAGGCTTTGGAAGGAACGGCGAACCATTGACAGATGGTGGACTGAACTTGATCAATAGATGATCCCAAAAGCGAGAAGCGGCTTTTCTTAATTGAGCCTGGCTATTTGCAACCGGCATATCCGAGGCACATAGACCTTATAAAGTGATAGTGTCCCCGAATAAAATTGCCTTCACCGACTGAGAGCTTCGTTCTTGACATATCAACCACTCCAAGAGTTCCCAAAAAGCAACTAAAGATCGTTAACATGAAGTTCAACCTCATTGCTGTCATGGCATTCCTCGCCATTCCGACTGCTCTTGCTGCACCTGTCGCCGAGCCTGTCGCCGAGCCCATCGCGGCTCCTGTCGCTGAGCCTATTGCAGAGCCTGCACCCGTTGATTATGGAAATTATGGCAAATACGGGACATATAACAACTATCCTGGTGCGAAACCTGCAAGTCCTTCCCCCAGCCCAGCTCCGACTCCTGTACCAACGCCTGCGGGCGGCTACGGAACATATCCCAAGCCAGCAGGGGGTTACGGCACCTATTCCAAACCAGCTGGAGGTTATGGAACTTACCCAAAGCCAGCGGGTGGGTATGGAACCTATTAAGAATAGACGGTTCTGTAGAGTATGTCAAATCAACCTGTGATCACTGAACATGTGCTGACTGAGATTCTAGAAACGAAGATCGGTGGTCCATCATGGTACCCCACCGCTATCTAGCCATTCCTAGCAGAGATGATAGTAACACTCATTGAGCTATCTGAAAGAAAGAGAACAATCAATGTCAAGAGAACATGGCTGTGGACACGTGAGAGGATAATTGTTTGGATATACGCAAGCAAAACAAATAGAATTTGAGAGGGTCTTCTACGTACATGATCTTACACACCAGGACTATTCCATCTCACTCTTGAAGCAGGCATATCTCAATTTCCTTAACGTCATAGACCTCGACAAAGAGGAACTCGGCAAGTGGCCAAGGGTTGATGCAGATTTTTTTCAACGTAATTCAAGTAGGCTTCGCTCGCTTCGCAATCGTAGCTGCGATTTTTTTCCAGACATCTCCCATCACCACAGTCTTTCCGGGGTGGACTCCAAACTGTCGAACTGGTCTTGCATACCAACGTCTTTTGGCATCAATTTCTTTCGTATCCCGACCAATGTTGGCTAGACCCAGTCTCTGCTTAATTGGGAAAAGATGGTTCAGCTTCACGCGTGACATCCGGAGTCTTCCCAGCGCGCCCATCGTGGTAATATCAAGTTCCGCATCTTTTGGAAGCGCTTTGACATATCGCAGCATTAGCTCTCGGGACTTGCGAGCATATGATGGCAAACGGATGTGAATGTAATTAACGAATGGACCATAGTAGTACATAACCACGACCATCGGTATTGCACCTGAAAGAACCACTACAATATTAATGAGTATGGTCACGTGCCTGTTATTGGAGCTGGAACTTACCAGCTGGTGCTACCCATGCTGGCTGATCCTCAGCTGAATAGAAAGTAGGCCCGACAAATACAGTAAAGAAGGCGAAGGCGAAAATTGTCGTCAACTTGAGACTTCCTACGAGGACCGTCCGGCCAGTGCCAGAGTGATATACGAGGACTTGCTCAGGTAATGCTAGGGGCTAGTCAGCAAAAGTTTCTGCAGACACTGCTAAATGATCCCACGGGATAGAACAGACGTTTCTTCGGCGCCGGGTTCTTATAATCAAGCGGTGTTATTGACGTGCTCTTTGTCTTTGGTGTCTTCAATGGCACCGATTTTGGAACTCCAGCTTTGCTAGCGAGTCGAATGAAAACTCGAGGAGCTCTGAGGCTTTTCGTGCTAGGTGCAAGGCGATATCGAGATGATCTAGCATGCAAAAGAAGTCTTCGTGATAAGACTTGCTGAATCTGCATGTTGGCTGTGGCACAAAAATGCGACGAAAAGTGGCAAGGTATAAAATGAAGGACCGCGCGTTATTCAAGGCAAAAACAAGATGATCCAATTCTCAATTGACTTCCCATCATGCTCCTTACCCTACACAAGACTTTATAGTTGGTTACCGGATGTTCTCTGCGTGTTTTGAGAAAGTACTTTTCGTTGGCGTAGAGCTTGAATAAGCGCGAGATGGGCTATCGCGTTTAGCGCGGCGCGCCAATCTGCGACGGCTCCTGGACTTAGCCGATGTAAATTGCCAAATAAACCTCAAGAGTAAACGACATTCATTTCGCCAATCGCCCTGTTGTTAGCATCTTTTGAGAAGCATCATGGTCTTGAGGATACCATTGCTACTTCGGTGACCGACATCAGGCCCTTGCCTTTGTGACAAAATGCTGGACCAACGATTCTCGAATATGTGGCTTGTAATGGCATGTGTCCTCCTTCGGAGTGCCTTTGGATTGACCCCTCTGTCGGATGATAGTCTACGAAACCTTCCTATTGCTGGCGCTGATTTTGATATCAACTCTGGCAGAATTCTAGCTCCAATTCTCATTCCTAGAGTCCCAGGAACGCCGGGTTCAAAGCAGGTTCAGCAGCATTTTGTAGATTGGTTTACGACGAATCTGCCGAACTGGCACATCGACTACCAGAATTCGACCTCGAAGACACCTGCCACAGGCGATAAGCTGGTTCCATTCGTGAACATTATTCTTACGCGCGATCCGCCTTGGGCGAAAGACGGAAATGTTGGAAGGCTGGCCCTTGTTGCACATTATGATACCCTGATCACGCCGGAAGGATTTATTGGCGCAATTGATAGCGCAGCTCCATGTGCTATGATCATGCATGCTGCGCGAAGTGTGGATGAAGCTTTGACTCGAAAGTGGGCTACCATGGAGGCAGAAGGCACTAATGGCCTGGAGGAGGAGAAAGGGGTACAAATTCTTTTGCTAGATGGTGAAGAGGCTTTTGTGCATTGGAGCGACGATGATTCGTTATATGGTGCCAGGTATGGGTACCGAACTTCCTCTATAATTGCCACTAACAACATCAGATCACTTGCTGAGTCCTGGGAATCTACCTTCCACCCTGCGATGTCGACATACCACAACAAACTCGACTCCGTTTCACTATTCCTCCTTCTCGATCTTCTTGGCTCTGCGAAGCCAAGAATTCCGTCTTACTTCCAGACCACCCATTGGGCATACCAACATATGGCTTTGATTGAAAGCCGAATGCGAACGATGGAACTGTTAGCCACAGAAGTCGACCACCCTTTCCTCCCAGAATATGACAAAGACCCACAAACATTCCACATGACATTTGGAATACAAGACGACCACATACCTTTCATGGCTCGGGGCGTCGAAATTTTACATATTATACCTAATCCATTCCCAGAGGTTTGGCACAATCAGAGGGGAATTCCAGATGATGGCGAACATTTAGATATACCCACAGTCGACGATTGGGCGAAGATCCTCACTGCATTTGTCGCAGAATGGATGGATTTGGAGGGTCATTTTTCAGGTCAAGCAGCAGTTCCTGACAATGCGAAGAGGTCTGCATCTAAACGCAAGACCGAGTTGTGAGTAGACCTCTGCATTATTCTGGTGACTTGCAGCTTATCCTTAGAATATAGTAGCACTAGCTTGTAACAATAGTACAATTACAAACACTCTCTTTAAAGATCGCCCTCTGAACTATCGACCTGAATCATGCCCACAAAAGCACTGAAACTAATGGTGGGGTTCTCTTTCCGTTTTCACAACGTGACCATCCCCTACACCTTCAATTATCCGAAAGTGTGTTTGTTATATTCAAGCTCATCCGTAGAAATCTGGGTCTATTCTCAAAGTTTTCATGCCGCCTAACAGCTCCTACGCTACTTACCCAATGTGCCAAGTGGATTTTTTTTATTTTCTCTTATTTTTTGGCGCACGATAGTCCTCCAGTGCCTCAACCTGGAAAATGCTCTGGTTCTCCTTGTGGGGGAAATCCCACTGCATGTGGATGGAAATGCACAGGAATGTCTCGGAAAGTTAAAATCTGCTTTGAATATTGTGAGAAGTCCGCTTCGTAACTCAAACGCCAAATCAGGCTCAAATGTTAGTGTTTCGTCTAATTTTTCCACCTGGCGAAAGACGGCTCAAGTAGACGCATACACGCAAGTGTGTTGCTATGAACGAATTGCGATCTTATCATGACCGCCATTTTGTCTTTGAGAAGAACATAATAGACGGTCTTGAAGTCAAAAAACCACCAAGGGATGGCTTGTCGATTCGCAAATTTGTACTTACAATTTCAAACTATCTCTCAATGTCGAGCATGCTGTATGTTATTGCTCTCAATGCCAATCTAGTTTCATCACCTATTGACCGCAACCTGCATATACATCATCCTTCAGGAAGCACAGTCAAGAACTGAGCCTTGAATCGTTTCATTTAGAGCACCAAGCTTTCGCTAATCTAGCTATCCACAATATCTTTCGGGGTCAGTAGAAGAACCAGATGAGTGGTAAGGCTAACGTGAAGCTGAAGTAAACTCATAGAAGTACTGCATTTCGTAATACAGGGGCTTCGGGGCTGATTGTGTTCTCAACATCAATGTGCACGTTTGATATTCTTTGAGAATTTGGGTTGTACTTCGGGGGTAGAGCTTTGACTTTTAATTGGTCAATTTTCCTGATTCTATTTGCTTCAGTCCCTCCTCCTTGTTGTACCGCTTACATACTTTGATAGACTATCATACGGCATAGCCGCTCTCTGATATGTAACTTAATTTACAGACCTTCTGTCCGGGTCACTACGCCTTGTTTCACTGCATGATTATCACAATTAGCCGGTGATAGGGACTTTGCAATAGGATATCAGCTCTGCTGACACTACATGGCAATATAACTATATGGTTTCCTGTCTCTCGTGAGGCTGCATCTAGCTGAGTTGCATAAATTTATTCTGGGCCAATTAATGGGTTTGGCGCAGCCCAAATAAAAGGGGGGGGGGGGAGGAAAGGGGCTGTAGTGATACATGCCAAATTTCACATCCTTTAATGATTCCTTTTCTGCAAAGTGGATTCAACAGGTCAGTTTTTATTATGTGGGTTCATGAAGAGATCCTCATTCACAAAATCTGCGTCGTTTCTGGTGCCAGAAATACAAAAAGTGCGTACCCACAATTAACTTCCTTGATAAACATTGAATGTCCAACATATTAATTTCGGAGCAATAATTATGTACAAATATGACTTCTCAATGTCATCACAAATGCCTTACGAGGGCCTGCGGGAAAGGTACAACGGACCATTCTACCGACAATGGATTTGGACGCTGAAAAATTGGAATGCGACAGTTGTACTATCCTACCTCACCATACTCCTAGCTTTCGCTCAGTCTCGAGCATGGGTACTCCTTCGGCAATTCTTACTTAGAAATATAAAACGATAAGCCTTGATGGCGACGCTCATCCTGACCCAATAGTGCACCTCTCCCAGGGGAGTGCCATGGCGGATTTGTTTCCATTCGTTGCATTCTGTCTTTCGCACCTGAAGTTGTTCATGCTACAGCTTCTCTAATATAGGGAGCAGAATGAACGAGATTGGTCTGTCAGACTACTGATATTTGGAGTAATCGCGCTTTCGAACGTAGGTCTCTTTGTTAGTGTGGGCATTGCACTGCCGTGGCTAATCTCGGAAGGTGCCCTGGGATCTGCTCTTGTTAGATCCAAGATTATCAACGAGATTCCCTTGGAGAGGTCAAGCAAGCCATACTTGAATCGCTGGGGAACTTAAGGTGTCGAGAACAATCTAAAAAACGTGTACCGGCTTGACAATTTGCTCGATCAGAAAATTACTGAGCAATTATATCTTCAGCCGGCACAAATTAAGAAGAGGCGAATCAATAAATGCGTGTTTCCTGCAGATATTTGCTATAAGAATGTCGAATCAGTCGAAATTACACACCTTAATATCACGCTGAACGAGATTGGGATAAATTCCAGGTCACGATTGAATCTGAGCCATCGATTGACATGCTCGCCGGTACATCTTGACCCGTTTCTACGGTATGATCCTGCTGTTCCTGACCGTGCCAAAGTATCTGTCAGCAACAAAAGTGTTCGTCGGAGCCCGAGCGTTCCTACACTAAACTTAACGGTCGATAGTTTTCTGCTAGGGGCCTTTCCTCGTGCTATGTATACCATGGCACTAGATACTACCAATTCGATGAGGTTCTGTCAGAGCTCACCAACTGCATGCAAAGAGAAGGGGGCTTTCAAAGAGGAAGGGCCCTACGAATTCAAAATGCTCCCGTCAATGCCTAGGGATATGCTAAGCAGGAATGGACATGCCTTAGGTGAATTCCTTCACGAAGACATACGCAGAAGCGATGGGACATCATTCCTCGCCATCCATCGAGCTGGTTCATCCTATCACCTCCATGAAGTAGATGACCCACTCTTTTCCTCACACTCAAAGTGCTGCCGTCCTGAAATAGGGAGTGTCTACTGTCCAGATCATGAAGCGACTGCTCTAGGTTGCTTTGAGCAATATCAGTACTGTTCACCGGTATCGAATTACTGCACCCCATGGGATAATCGTCTCCGAGCTCTTTCACAGATAGAAAACCATTTTGCTCAAGATAGCGATAGTGCTTCAATCGAATTGCTAGCAACATTCGACGAGATTCTTGTGGCCTTATCAGTAAGCTACCGCCTCCAAGACTACGGGGGAACATCTGGTGTCGTAAAGTTGACTAGAACGGCACCATCGAACCCTATCTCCTTGGAATTTGACATGCCAAATACAAAGGATCTCTGGGTCACAGAGGTGGAAGTACTGTTCACGCAAGGATTACTACGTGCAATCGTAGAAACACAATATGCAACACAGCATTTCTTGTTGGATGATGGTAACAGCAAATTTACCGCTTATCACCAGCTTCTTTTCTTCGACGCAGATCATACCAATATTAACTGGCTTGGATTTTGGATCACAAAAATATTGCTGGTCCTCATTTGTATTACGAGTTACTCGATAAGCTGGCTAGAAAGAATAACTGCAAAAGTATGGGAGAGACTCAGGGAAATTGCTCAGACTCTGTTCTCGACGAAATTGCAGTACACGGTTTTCGATTTAACTACTAAAATATCGAGTCTTGTACGAACAGCTTTCTTCATAAAATATGTTACCATTCTTCACACCTCTCTTTTCAAAGATATGCTTTCGCAGGGAATCGCACGAAGCCCGGAGAATATTGAAAGTAGCGTCTCAATTACTCTGGAAGACTCATCGTAGCATTCGAGCAATTACGAATATTACAAATTCTGCATACTTTCGGGGACTACTGCCAATCGAAACGAAAATACCTGTCCGAAATATCACCCCACGATCGAGATTATTGAGTGCAAACGACGCAAGCTCTGTCAGTATGGTTTTCCATGCATCGCTTACGTTGTATTATTGATTGCCAACGTTTTTCTGGTGTGCTCGATTTTGTACCCCATGAATCCGAGCTCATTCAAGAAGTTGTCACTCGCAAGTGATTGATATGTACGCGATCGTTGAATCGTTGCAAGCAAGCAACCGCTCCCATCGTGATTTGGATAGCTTTGGCACCTTTGTTGCTAGTCAAGGAGTTGATGTACAAATACTTTCTGCCGAAGAACCATTTCGTATTTATGCCGCTACCAACTATGGGCGCGATCCGTACTCATTTAATGCTAGACGTTCTCGATGATTGGAGTTCTCGACGAGACCAATTTCGGACGTGGTTAGTAAATACCACTGATGTAAGATAACAGTAATATAATGTGTCAACAGCAATAATAGAACGGACAGACATACCTTCCACCATGATTCTACTGAAGATTTGAGTGAGTTGAGTGAATTTTGTGTATCTGGATGTTGTCTACAACACTCGTAAGCAGAAAATAAGCAGATCTAAAAATACACAGTAAATTATAACAAAAGGAAGACACTTTGCAACTTGATTACAAAGTATTATTTGTCGAATTTCCCCTGTGGTACCTAGGGACGAACGAAAAGCGAATTATCGCACAGTAGGTGGTAAGATGTCGCCGTGCCAATGAAAATTAAAACTATGTGGAAAACTGGCCAGGCCTAAAATCCTGTGCTCTCAAGACTTACTGACGGTGGCATAACTCTCCAATGCTTCTTCCAATAGTAGCCAATAATACATAAATATCATCACAATGATTGTTTGTCGTGGTTCCTCTCCTTGGTCGTGAGGAAGCATGAGAGTCTTCCTCCTCACAAAGCTCCCCGCCTATCTACCTAGCAGACAACCCCTATTTCAAGTCAAACTCCAGATAGAAATATAAAATATATGGCTTTTCACCGGCAATCATTCTATATTATACCTGTGAAAAAGCCCTAACAGGCAAAATGAGAGAGCATACCATTAGTATTTAAATAATAGGATTTCAACTTTCAAACACGGAACTAACCTTCGCTTCACGTTTCAGGGCTTATATGTTAACCCTTTAGAATATTGTGCAGCTACCAGCGGAGTGTCTTTCCACATTTTGCCTCGAAGGAACGCGATGGTCAGCATGTGAATCTATTTCCAGCACGTGACAGCTAGTCCATCCCACTCTTCTACGTTGAGAACTTCCAGTGCTGTACTTCATAGAATATTTTGAGAATAATTGTAAACCCACCAAATCTCCGTTCATGAGTCTCTCCAAGTAGATTAAATAGACTTATCTCTCGACTCATCGCATCTAGCGCAGGATGTCACTGACTGGGTGGCACCCAAACTATGAGCCATTCTAGCCCTTCCGATCATTATTGTTGTTCCCATTGCTCTTCAATTACACTCGAGATTCCAAACCTAACACAACGTAATCAAGTCGATGATGGGGACACTCTTTCTCTCGCGACGATTCCTGGATCAGTGGTATTAGATGGATCCATAGCGGGTTGTATATTCTTCAAACGTGCGACCACGGGGTTCTACGAAAGGCAGAATCTCAAAGACGAGGAATCTTTTCAGGATTGGTCTCTGGTTATGGGTGTTCTGAAGGGTCATATATACCATCCTTGGAAATTCCCATTCATCTCACTTACGTGGCACTATGACCACGGAGTGCACCGATGGTTAGACATTGGTCGCTTGACGGTATGTACAAGAGAAGGTATATATATTAAGATCAGCCTACTTTGTAATTGAAAGCTCTAACGTATCTCAAGATGATCCAGCTGCTTCTTATATTAGTTCCAGACCGACAAAACGGAATATGGTGTCGAAAGAAACGGTTGATCTTGTCAAGGGCTGGTTAAGTAGCTGCCAATATCACCACGAGTTATGTAATGAAGCTATGGACGATAAAATGCCATCTATGATAATTGAGATCAACCTGCCAAATGGCTGTGAAGATCCGTCACTTCGACTAGTTCTCAACCCAACACAGGACCACTATGCTGCATTGAGCTATTGCTGGGGAGGCGACCAACCAATCAAGACGACAAGATCAACAATTAAGCAATTTTGTAAAGACTTACAATTCTCAGATCTCCCAGCAACAATAAAAGACGCCGTCTTGACTACATGGAGACTATCAATACGCTTTTTGTGGATCGATTCCTTGTGTATAGTGCAGGACGATCCTAATGTGGTGGAAAAGGAAATTGCCCTTATGCCTCAGATATACCAGAATGCCTACATTACGATTTCCGCTGCTCGGTCTACTGGCAGCCAAGAAGGATTCCTTCAAGATCGATCAGTACCTCGAAAGAATGCAAGTGTGTTTAACGTTGGGGTTCGATGTCCAGATGGAAGCATTGGATCTGCGATATTGTGTCATGAGGAATTGCAAGATCCCATTGAGCAACGAGCGTGGCCGTTGCAAGAGTACCTTCTTTCACGACGGGTATTGAAGTATGGATCTCACCAGCTAAGCTGGAGCTGCCAAGAAGTCGAAATTCACGAGAAAGGAGAAGCCCAAGATGATTGGTTCCTTGCCCGGGACGCAAACATCGGGAAATTTCGTAGAAGATTTATTAACTTCCAAAACACTGGCATATCGACGAGCGAGATCTGGGGGACAGTTCTGCAGGAATACACTTCACGCCGTCTCACAGAACCTAAGGATCGTCTGCTTGCAGTGTCTGGAATATCTACGGCAATAGGTGTTACTACCGAGGAAGAATATGTTGCAGGCCTTTGGCGTCAAAACATTGCCCATGGGTTAATGTGGTATGTTGAGCTCAACGTTCAGTCAAGACCCTCAGACTATCGAGCACCATCTTGGTCTTGGGCTTCCGTGGAGGGTGTTATAGATGGCTTCACCAACGCTGCCATTGATCCGGAACTCAGGATTCTGTCATGTAATGTAACCCTTACTCAGGCAACGGCTCAATATGGCTCCGTAAGCTCTGGATACATTCAGCTCTTGGGAAATGTGCGCCCTGCATACTGGACTGCTAATAGACAAAACCTGATAATCACCCCTAGAGAAGGATCTTCAGGCATTAACGGCTTGGCCTTCACAAAGCCAGATGCCGACGAAGGTGCAAACACGGGCCCAATACTCGTGTGGTGTCTTCAAATTCGCCCATATGAACCGAGCAAAGATGAAGGTCCGGTTGGGCTCATCTTAACAACAGAGAATGGGAGAGTATACAAAAGAGTCGGACTGTTCTATTTTGATCCCTTCAATTTCACAGACGAAGAACTTGGATTTTACGACTTTCATAGAAGGGTTCAACAGAGATGGGTAAATTCATGCCAGTTACGGCACATTCGCATTGAATAATTCTATTTTGCGGACTCGAAATCCATTGAGTAAATGACAGTCAGTGGTGCAAAATTGAAGGCGAAGTTGCAATGGGAATTGTTCAATGAAAGAGCAACGAGGGAAACTCCGAATATGCTTGTCAAAAGAGGGTTTTATTACAGGTGTCACCGAATGGGCTTTCATTGCTGGACATAAGACTTCACCTTTTCCATATCAATCAATAATTCGACATAGTGCTAATCATTTGGGGAACACTTATTAGATGGCGAATGGAAGCCAACTGCATGGATAACTCTGTTGCTTGTTAGCGCTTTTCTAAAGATCGAAGAGATTTGGGAACGACTCACCATCCTGGGAAGTCATTTATCATGATCTCCGTCACCTTCTCAAATAGCTCCTATCCCACATCATTGAAGTCGAGGGTACTTGGTGCTGGGAGACATACGACTGGCACGCCTGCCTCGTTGACGATACAGAAATTCGATGGTTGGTGTATGTTTGGTAACCAATCTTCAATTATCGTGGGGAAACCGTTCTGGTAGATGATTTACAGGCTGCTTCCTTTGCGGGCTTTTATATTTTTACAAGTATCTGGTGCTTGATGCTTTTCTCTAATGTTTTAACGTCATCTAATAGCCCTTTTCTCACAAAGAAACGACTTCTTCGTGTTGACAGACTATGTTTGTAGCATCTATGTATTGAATTTGCAATGGTCTGAATTTCGCCTTAGAGTATCTAACACAACAACCGTCTTGATCATGGTATTCCTTTGTCCGCCAGGTTTTTAGTTGAGAGACATGCCTGAGCACAATTATCAGCAGAATTACTCGTGACATTCTGTCTTTTGGGCAGGATCCTGAATACAGTATTCTCAACTACAGTTGCGTGCAATTGGTTTTTCTCGTTTCGCCTCTTCAGCCACTTTTCACGTACAGCGTGATTAAACCTACTTGCAACTCGCTGCAGGTCATTACTACGCAATCATGAATCATGTATGAAGATAGTGTCTAACCTTTACGATGGAAGAGGCGGTTCCACAGCATTGTCATCTTTGTGAAGCTAGCTTATGTTAAGCCTATTAGGTGCTCTATAAACCTAATTTATTTGTCGAGGAACAAACATTGCTGCGATAATAGAAGTAGCTCCTCTTGTTACTTCTGAGAAGAGAAGCACTCCACTGATGTATCTGGTTACTTAGCTGATAGTAGTTTGAAATCCGCTCACTTTCCCAGGAATGTGATTTCTTCGCTAGCCAATATTTAATGTAGGTTGTAAGGAAATCTTCGCACGATTTATCAGCTTCGAGAACCAAGCTATCATTAACATGGACTTTCAAAATACTGAATAACTCCAAGGACTTGTTCTTCCTAGTTCCAAGTAGAGGGCCAGAGTCTCGTTCCCTCCATCCGATATTTAGCTTGCATTTCACAGGTTCTCACTCTCTTAGCCAACGAAAACAACACCTTATTCTCTGTATACAAGTGCAAGATCGAGGCTATCAAATTCTCCACAGCGGCTCTCGAGGACGCAAACTCTGTTGAAGGAAATGAGACCATCCTAAGATTGCTGAGAAAGGATCCGCGCATTTTTGAGTCAAAGATACACTTCCTTTACAAGGGTATTGCTCATCATACAAGCAGCCCCAAAACGACGCAGCCAACCAGCCTTTCACCTAGTCTCTGACTTGTTATCATGTCTTGACACCCTCCGGACTTCAACCATATACAATATACCTCCTCCCGAAGATCCACATGCGCGAATACCTCCTTACTAACGCGTCGAAGAAATACTGGCTGACATACTAAAAGCTCTCGCATTAGAAGATCGATTTGGAGTCGACGAAATAGCTTCGAAGTATGGTTTCAAGCTGCTGCGTTTCTCAATGACCTTGAACGAGACAATCTCACTTATCAAATTTGGGGTGAAATTTATCCCGCGAACTAGACGCCAACCACATCATCTCGTTAGGCAGTCAATCCAAACTGAGCTCCCACAACTACTCAATCACTCCCTTTTCTAGACAGTCTTGCTCGGCGAAACATTCTCTTCTCCACTAGAACCACTTCTCCTCCAGAGTTCTGTCGCCTATGTCGTCGGTGTAAAATCATCGACTAGCAGCCTCCTAGCGAACCTCAGGAAATGTAGCCCTTCATGTTGGCACTATACATCAAAGCTACCTGGGCGGAGGAGTTTCCCCAATGATGTATTGATGATATTGAAAATGATGATCATAATGACTCTGAATCTGAAATGCAAAGCCTCTTAATGGACATGCACGCACGATAAGGTAAGTGGGGTGTCATCAACCTAGGAGATGTTATAGTGGTTGATGCTCAGTACGAGGGAAACACGGGAGCTGTGTCTGCAGCACGTAAATTCAAAGCAGATGAAGTTTTATATACACACGCGATTTGTTTAATCTGCCGAAGGTGGTGCGCGATGTGGAGATGGGTTTAATGTAAGTGAGAACGTCATATTTTGACCTAGGTATTGATAAATAAACTCTCTAGCAACCAGTATATAACAATATTCTTGTATTATGTGAAGGAGCTTCATAGAGCTCTGCTAGTTCCATCCGCAGGCGCTGCAGATTAGATAGAGTGAGCGGAGTAGTTAATTAACAGACGCTTGTCTCTTATTAAGGAGAGCTCCTGAGAACAGGTTAAATACAGTTTTTTTATAACTGACCGTGCCAAATCCACAGGTCAAAGCACCATATAACGTGACATCTTGATATAAATATACAGTAATGACAACATTTCTGTCATTATGGTATATAAAATGAAATTTTGAAAGTTTGAATTGACTAGTTCTAAGATCGAATATCAAGCTACCGCCCATGAAAATGCCATCTTTTGAACCAATCAATCCATACATAGCTGATTGATCACCATCCACTCACAGATCCTTTTGCACGTAAGTAAAGTTTAGCGAGCCATGAATTCCATTTCTGTTAACATTAACTCATCCTCCCGCTTTATCCACATCTCCCCAGCAGCTATTTCGATCGCTACCTACCCCCTCCAAGCCACGCTCGTCCCGGTCTCCGCAACTCCTCAATACTACCAATGCTCTCTTTAGGCCGCCCCGGCCGTCTTATATCCTCAATCCTAACCGGCGCTGGCAAGACGCGGAACTGCTCGTATCTCCCAACACCAAAATCCGGTTCCACCTCCCGCCCCTCTAATATCGATGAAGCAGACGAGAGGTTAACCGGGGGAGTGTAAGGCGGTGGATTTGTCGTCGAGGTAGTAAGGCCATATTTATTTGCAATGGAAGCGCGGAGCTCACGACCATTCTCTAAATCGCGATCGATCTGTCGTTCCTTTCTTAGGCCTGGCGCATAGAATTTCGCATTCTTCCCATTTATCCTTAAAGGTCGCCTGTAAAATGGCACTTTGCTTCCTCGTTCAAGTTCGCGCGCTTTTGCGCGTGCTATTCTTTTTGCGCGGTAACGCCACATCTGCCGTTTGCAGCAGCAGTAACATGTTAATCCTAGCACGAGGGTTACGAGGACCACTACGAATACTATGACAATAATTGCTTGAGTTGATAGTTTTGCGGCGGCTATGGCTGTCTCTGGTGGTACATATCGAGATAGTAGAGTTGGATGAGGCATCGTCCAAAAGAGGAGATAATAGATTGAAGGTTGGTAGGTGCTAGAAGAGTTGTTGATGATATTCTCTCTCTTAATTGTTGTAATAAAATTATGGGGTTCGATCTCTTTTCATATATATTAGGCTTGTCTAACTACTACTAGCGAGACAGACTAAGAAGTTCACCCTACTCGGACATCGGCATCAAACATAATCAATCATCATCACTGGTGTACGCACCCACCTACCACAAATAAGAACTTTATTGACGATGGCCCTATCCAATATCAACATGAAGACGCTGCTGCCTTCGTACTCGCAGTTGGACTCGGTAATCGGGGTATCGCGTGCGTGGTGCTGCGTGAGGCTTAGCGAGGACGTAAGGGGGCTGTGCTGGGGTCTCGCTCTCGCTTAAATTACGGGTACGACTGCAACTTAAAGCAAGTTTCGACATTAAAGTGTTTCGATGCGCGAATACATTATGGACACTATTAGGTACTATTTGTACAGGTTAGAGCTTTCCGAAAGGATCGGGAAAATCGGGAAAATCTAAGTGTTGTTGACTTCGACGTTGCTGGGTGGGAAGGAGTGTGATCTGAGTACTTATTACCCCCTCGCTGCTTCACACGATCAAAGTCCCAATGTAGTAGAGTAAAAGATTAGTATACTTGTGATGTGAGAGAGTAGCTAGTCTATGTCACTAACCCGACGGCGCAAGATCGACCCCGTGAAGGATATGTAAGCGTGGCTCCGAACCTTGGCATAGCTAAATAGTGACGCCTAACTAAAATCTTGGGCAACTTGCTTGTCTAAGAAGCAATAATAGAAACACTTAGAATAGCTGCGCGGTAGCAAGACCGATTGCTGTCATTGTTCAACTTCCATTTTGACTGTTCACGTAAAACTCTCTGTTAAAGTGGTGAACATGTTTAAATTACGCTCTGCAGCACTTGTGGCAGACATAAAGATGTGCACTCTGCTATTGTTGATGAAATCGCCGTCTAAAATTGGCCATGTGAGCTCTGCCCTTAAAATTGTGTCGGTAGGGACTGTAATACTGCAATTCACATAACAAATGAAAGAAAAGAGCCTGTACGAGGCAACTCAAAATGGTTTCGTAAATCGAAAGTTGGTAAGTAAAAGGGCGACAAATCACTCCTCCAGAGAGGGAATCAGCGACCAAAAACCAGCCCAGCAACGCAATCCGCACAAGTTCTATCCATCACTTGAGAGTTTGCCCCTTTCAACAGCTGGCATCCAAGGCCACTGAGGAGCATATGCCAGCTACGACATGCAGGATTCGCCGCGCAGTCCTTGGCGCAGTCTGCTGGGCTATTGACATGGTAGCTAGGCTTGACATATTCCGAGTGCGCAGACATGAGTTTACCGCATGCGATGCCCATCTCGACATCCCCGACTTGTCGATGAACGGTTGCATCGGTACCTGAGTGGGAAGTTAGTGTTGAAAACTGGTAATGAGTTATAGGAAGATGAGCAGCTTTACCCAAACCAGGGCATGTTTCTCCATCCTTGATTGCTTTAGCCTCCGTCTTCCTGGCAGCTTCTGGGACTGCAGCAACAAAGTCGGCGCTAATGCCAGTTGGTGAGGCTTCGGTGATACCGACTAAGTCACATTCTCCGACACGAGATCCCGTGAAACCATAGTATGCCGAAAGACATTTCCTTTCTTTGTCAGCTACATCTTATCACAGGCATCGTTCGACTCACGGTTCAGCACTACAATCCTCGAGACACTTTTGTAAATTGGCAACGTGGTATCCCGGCTTTACCAGACCATTGTTGTTTTTGATGAACTTCCCACAGAATAATTTATAATTCTTTCCTCCGGCCTCTTTGCTAGTTCTTCCGTCGTCGCCAACGCCGGGACAGAAGTCGTTGGTGGTAATTGAGTATTCTCGATTGACTGTATCTACGAGGGCACTTCCTGTAGAGCTATCGGTACTGTCCATACGACTTTTTGGGTAGCATTGCCCGTTATAGAAAGATGATGAGACACAACCTGTCTGCTTTGCGCATTTATCTGCACAGTCTTTGACATCAGTTCCAGCAACGTTGGGAAGCTGGACACCGAAGGAGTTGACTCCACATAGAACTTTGAAGGTGATGCCGCCAGTGGTGTAAATAGTGTTGTTCTTGCCCGGGCCTAGAATCATGTCAGCAGTCGATTTAACTCATGATGCGTCTACAATCTAAGCGGATGGAACGCAGCGGAGGACTTACAAAGTGAAGAAATAGCAGTATCGCAAGATCCGCAACAACTACATTTAAATCCAACACCAGCACCACATTTACAATTGAACTCGACCCCAGCTCCACAGCACTCCCCAACCTTATACTTGCTATCCCACGAATAGGTAGTCCCAAAAGGACAACACTTCCCCACCAGGGAACCCGGATCGAAGGAATATTTAGTATCCCCAAGACAACATCCTTTCTTCCCCAGTGGATCTGTGTACGGCTCGCCGAAGATGCAGTCGTCATCTATCGGTGGCGGAGGCGGCTAGCAATAACAATCAGACGAGATGATACGTTGGGAGATGACTTACTAGAATGCAGGTAGACCAATTGAGACCATCGGCGCTCATGACAGCGAGGTAGCCTGGTCTGTATTTTTCGCATCGTGCATTAGCTTCAGTTTGCGTAAGGATACCGACGGCAGCTTTTGTGAAGCCAAGGACCAAGAGGCAATTGAGAGCTGAAACCATGATGATTAGCTGACTTTCTTTGTTGTTGTGATAAAAGTCTCTCTGGAGTCTTCCAGCATAGTGAAAACCGCTTTAATATATCCTTCTAGCTAAATGCTGAGGTCTTGAGAAGGTCACACAAAGGATCTTCAACGAAAATGACAGCTGATCACCAACATCCTGTATTCTTGAGCTCCACAATTAGATGTCTTGTAGTTCTCTTATGGGATACATATATACGGAAACCCAAAGAAATAATGGCTAGTAAAAACTACACAATTCTAACTTAAAATCCGACAAAAGAATCCCCTATAAGCCTTCGGAAAGTTGGGGTTTCAGGCAATGAAGATCTCGGAAGCGAACTCAGACGAACTTCCAGAAAGCATGTCTTTCCTGGAAAGGTCAATCTTGAAAAGGAAAGGGCTCAGGACATCTCGTACAGATCAGAGGTGTTGTGTCAGGTACGCGAGGTCATTCCGCGAATGATTGTGGAGTTGCAGGTTCACAATAGATACGTACACTAGTACCACAGTGTACAGGGTTACCATCACACAAGAAGAATAGTATCTCACCAGACTATCGTCGTGCTGCTTCGAGTTATCTTCTTAGCAGAACCCGATATAAAGTGTTTGGAGTATATAATTTCAGTGATTAATTCCAACCTTCTTATAGTGTAATTTGATACTAAGTTTATGGCTGTGAAATACAGAGTTTCAGGCGATCCTAACATCCATTCCCATTTCTATGTGTATATGTGATATTCCTTGCTTGGAGTAGCCTTCCCATGACTTCGTCGCACAAATAGCTAACTTGAGTCCGGTGTACAGTACTACCTAATGCAATAATGTACAGAGCTCCACACTTTTATATTTCTAAAATGTGGCGTCCTTACAAGTGCCTTTTTTAGAAGTATATAAGCCGCACCCCCAAGACATTCTCAGCTCACAACGACATCCACACTCTCCTCCTAAAGGCCTGATTTGCCTAAAATCTCTCTCTCACAAAACATGATCTCCAAGCCCATCTTCAAACTCCTTCTTTCCCTCTGGTTCGCCTGCACAGTGTTCGCCCTCCACCCTCGCAATCTCCCACCATGCAGCGATAGCCAACAATTCACCAACAGCAACGGCATCAAAGGCTGTTGTCCATCTGGAACCACCTTCGACGCCAAAGCCGGGAAATGCTGCCATCCTCCACCCGTCATCCCATTCTGTGCGTCCCCCTTTCTCCCCTTACCCTTTCCCCTCCACTTTCCCCTGACAACAGCAGGCCCCTCTCACAACAACACGCTCTACACCACTGACTCCGTCACTTTCCGCGTTCTTTGCGGCTTCAACTCCTTCGGCATCCAACAGGCCACCAGGCCAGGTGTCGACGTGAAGGACTGCGCGGAGCAGTGCGCGAAGGTGGCGGATTGCGTATCGTCATCGTGGTATATGGGGGTTTGCTATCCGAAGAGTAGTGTGGATAGTCTTGATGGGAGCGAGGCGAGTAGGAATGTGGATACTGTTAATCGTGAGTGAGCCGGTGGCGAGAGAGAGGAAGACGTAGTGAGATGGGTGCAATGCCAACTTTGTGTATCTCACTCACAGCCCCTAGCCGTATGGTGAACTATTAAGATATTACAATGGGCCGCTAGAATTGCGAACTCTATAACCCTAAATTTTGCATAAAAGTACTTCTTATGCTTTTAAGATAAAGTAGGCTCAATCGCTGCATACCCTATCTATTGACCGTCAGCCTTTCTCAGTTGAGTCGAACACAATACATATCACGGGAAATACAAGCCCATTGGAAAGGATCACTTCAACCTGGTCTGCTAGTGCAGGCACACGGTGATATAGTGCGATTTTACGTACCACAGGCAACACTGTAACAAGCACAATAAGATACCAGAGTAGTCTGATTGGTCAGTGGATATGGCATATATCTAGTGACTACTTGGATTGCGTAAGTGTATGTATAAACAAAGGAGCAATTTGATCGTCACCCATGCTTTATGCCTTTATAAAGCCAACTTCTCAGTCAGGATTTGTTTGAGACTTGAGGATTAATATTAGGCTCATGGCTCGAGAACAAGACTCGTATTAAGGATTGGGTATATCGTACAGAATATATACAAATTATGATACATCATCATACATCCTCTTCCCAAGTGACAGCATCGTACAAGCGGCGGGTATTGCAGACTTTCCTGTATCCTTCAGCAGAATCTCCACATTGTTCCTCGTTACTCTTCACTCGTTCTTAATCAATTCGATCCTCAAGTTTAGCATCGACAGGAATTTTCCCCTTATCCGTCTTCAACTGATCCAAGACCTGCCTATTCCGTTGCTCCATATTACTGAGCGGCCCAGTCCTCAACTTCTGTCCTGGATAAGTCTTTCCAGAAGCCATAAATTCCTCATCCGGAACCACCTGGATGACTCTGATATGATGCTTCCCCTTCCGGAGCATTAAGAGATCATCGTAGACGAGATACTTGGCAGTATTTTCAATATGCCAGGCCTGAATCTTCGTCCAACTCAGTCGCTCGGTCAATGGGTTGGGTTTTCCCTCGTGTCCTGAATGCGCGATACCGCCGATGAAAGCACCAGAATGCTGAGCTAGTCGATGGCCCTCGCTCGCTGAGGCAGCAAGACCGGCGGCAAAGAGAATTCGGCCAATGCTTAGAGTTTGGATTACGGAGCGAGGAAGCTGGACGTTTACTTTTGGTTTGTTGTTTAAAGTGACGTATCCAGCTGCGGTATCAGGATCAGCCTGAACTTCAAGCATAGCAGGTTGATCTGGTGATTTGTTGAAGAGGAATCGATGCTGTTCCTCGGTAATCTTTGCTTCGTGGGGCCCGTGGACTATCTCTACAAGTTCGCTAGCTAGCTTGTGCTGTGCTTTTCTCTTCGAAGGGTCGACCATGTGCTCTTCAATTAACGCATCGATCTCTTCTATAGGTATAAATGTCAACATCTTCAGATATTTTCCCACATCGGCATCTGAGGTACGCAAGAAGTACCCATAGAACTCAAATGGACTGGTTTGATCCGAGTCAAGCCAAATAGCATTTCCTGCACTCTTTCCAAATTTCTGGCCTGACGATGTGGTGAGAAGGGGGACAGTGAAGCCTAAAGGATCGCCCAGGGGTTCTACTTTCTTCCGCATGTCCGGATCTACATGGGTTTTAGATATATGCTTTATAGCATCAATGCCAGCGGTGATATTGCCATATTGATCAGCACCCCCAATTTGCATATGTATGCTTCTGCTTGAGAACAAATGCCACCAATCCCATGCCTGCATAAGAGGGTAAGTAAATTCAGCAAAGGACATGCCGTCGCCTTTGTTCATTTTGTTTTTGACCCTATAACGTTAGTATAAACTTTAAAAAGGGTTCAAAATACCCACGTATCTCGGGCAAGCATTGGGCCTAATCTTACTCCATGGCCCAAGACTTGTAGTACTTCTAGGAGGGGTAATTTATTCCACCATTCGTTATTATTGGAAAGTGCTCTCCGCATCTCCCAAGGGCTCCCTTCGAAGAAACCATGTCTCCTTCCATACGAATCGATATTCACCATGAATTTCTTCAGTTGAAAATGCATGTTGACCATATTCGACGCGCGAACAGACGAATGTTCCCGTTCTCGAGTTTTCAATCGGTCCGTTGGGTCTCCAATTTTTGCCGTGGCACCTCCAAGAAGGGCCAACACAGAATAGCCATGAAGATACATCCAAGACAGCGCCATGAATGGAAGGAGATGCCCAACATGCAAGGACGAAGCAGTCGGGTCGATTCCAACATAAGCTCCCAGTCGATTGTCCGTTAACCTAACTTCAAATTCTGCTCTCTTCCTGCCCCGTTTAATCAGCTGGTGGCCACGTATCGAATCGAGTTCCATACCCCGTTATCTGATTGACCAGTCCTCTTTCCTCAAGAATCGTAAGCATGCTTTTCTTCTTCCCGATCTTGATTTCCGCTGCAGTCTGCGCCCACTTGTATTCTGCGTCTGCCGCCTTAGCTAGGTACTTTTGTCCAACCCATCGTCTTATTATTCGACTCGGGCCTCTTGCTGCTCGAAGAGTGCATCTTGCACAGACGTAGAGGTCGGGTCTAGTAGAGGTTCGTAGGAAGGGTGGAGATGCCATGGGGGGCGGTAGAATTTATGGAAGCATCAAGATTTCATTGTGGTCGATATCTATTGGAGAATGGAAGAGTCTGATATTCGGTGGTGGTGAAGATGGGCAGAAAGATCGTTGGCGAGATTAATTGTCGTTGAAGATATATCGGATTATAATCTTTCTACCCTAGAAAAAGTTTCCACTACGGAACGCGCAGCGAGACGCGGCTGTTGTTGCCTCGAATTCAAGGCCTGATATTTACGACGCGCGAGGCCGAAGTTCGGAGCACGTGAGCAGCAAGTTACACACCCCACCATACCTACGCACTTCGTCAGTCCACGTGCAGCCATAGAGATCGCTTCCTTCTACTAGTCGTTCTCTCTTCGTGCATGAAGCAGGAACTCTTGTCCTGTGCATTCTCTGTGCATTCCCCTTCCTCGCTAGACCATTCAATACCCGGATTACCGCCTGCGTGTGTTGGCAACTTATATCCATACTTTGATTTCTTCCTCTTCTTCTCATCTTCATTTCTTCTGTATGTAGATACCTCTTTACCCTCATCGTTGTTTCAAGCCTAAAAGCAACTTCATTTGAGCCCTTTTTGTCTTTTTGACTTTTGACTTTGAGTCTTCTTCGTACCTTCTGCGTCTATCCTCCCCAAATATTTCACGGTTGGACTGCAACTTCCTCTCCATCATGACTGAACCAGTCTTCATATCTGGAGCCGATGGTAACGAAGTCTTTCAGGCGGCGTATATTCCAAAACAAAAGCCACCAACACCCGCAGATCATCCCAGTATGAAGGCATATATCTCCACGTTCCCATCACTGGGTCAAGTCACTATAATTGACAAGAATACGACTTTATTCACTGCTCTATTAGAGGTCGATTCGAGTCGTGCTTCAGATCCTTGGCAAATCTCACTTTGGCATTCGGATGGCTCAGAATGGCGCGAAGTCCCCATGGAACCACTCAAAAAGCCAGCACAGCCAACGGCTCTTCAGCCAGCAATGGTTGCCAACGGGACTGTTCTGACACGCCTATATTTCACTACTCCCCTGGCGATACACCTCCCAACCAATTTCACTGTCAAATTTAGAGCTTCTCCAGAGGAATCATGGAAATGGGTTCCTGAGCATCAGGGATCTCAAGATGGCATAGTTGTTATGAGGACAGTGACGAATCAAGAGGAAATCTCCAGCAACCTGGGAGACTACGTGGAAGACTTGAATTCAGACCTGAAATCGAAGAATTACAGAAGTCAATCTCCAGGAACAACCCTGTGGGCTGTTGATGCAGCTATTAGAGCCGCAGATGGCGAGAAATCGACTATCAAAAGTATCAAATTTGGACTTCCTTGGGGGAAAGGAAAACTTGAAAGGTAGGCGGGTATTTATTGTTACCTCTTGATTTGTCCTTCTTCATCTTCGTGAATTTCACAATAATCGAACACTCAAGCACTCTCGTTTCTGTGGTTACAGTGCCAAATATATGTTCTGACACTGATTAGATGGTTCGCACTCATTCGAATCTGGTCACCATGGCTAGCACCTCGTCAAGGCAAATTCCCATTCATCTTGGACAAACAGGCCATTATGTGTTCGTTTCTCAGCAAAACTGGCAAGCATCTTGTTCTGCTGGCGATCAGTGGAGTCAACGATATCATGACCTTGTTTGAGAGTGATGAAAATGGACACGTTGTATTGAAAGTATGTTGATCATGATAATTGCAAGTCTGTCCTGTTGATCGTCGTAGGTTCGTAACGACGGTTCGAAAGATGCCCATGCACAGATTTTGGTGGCACTTGGAGATGATTTTGAGTCTGCCAATGCAGCGGTGATGTATCATGCTAGGGGTGTTGTTGCTGCTTCACAAATAGCAAGTGGCGAGGTGCAGAAGGAACTTGCTGCATTGAGCGAACCAAATGAATCTACGAAAATGTGGGCGGAGAATTGGTATGACGGTTTAACATACTGTAAGTGAAACATATACCCTCTTCTACCAACGTTGACGGTTTCCAGGCACATGGAATGCTCTTGGCCAACGCTTGACCGAGGACAAAATTCTCAAGGCTGTGGAGACTCTGGCAGAAAACAAGATCAATGTCACAAACTTCATCATTGATGATAATTGGCAAGCTATCGACTATCGTGGCCATGGACAATTTCAACACGGCTGGTCTGAGTTTGAGGCTGAACGAGAGGCTTTCCCTAACGGCCTGAAGAATACAGTGAACAAGATTAGAGAAAAGCACCCAAGTATTCAACACATTGCGGTTTGGCACGCAATACTCGGATACTGGGGAGGTTTGGACCCAGAAGGAAAAATTGCCAAGACTTACAAAACAGTTGAGGTTGTTCGCGAAGATGCAAAACGACGAAATCTTCCACTTGGTGGCAAAATGACTGTAGTGGCCAAGGAGGATGTGCCTAGATTCTACAATGACTTTTACCAATTTCTGTCTGATGCAGGGATTGATGCTGTCAAGACCGAGTAGGCTTGTTCCATCCATAAAGGTTCAAATCAGTAGCTAACTCTCACAGCGCCCAATTCATGCTGGATACTTTCGTCTCGGCCAAAGCAAGAAGCGATCTTATTGCGACATACTTAGACGCCTGGACAATATCCACATTACGGCACTTCAGCATCAAGGCGATATCATGCATGTCACAAACTCCTCAGATTCTTTTCCATTCCCAACTGCCTCAAACCACGCCTCCATTACTTGTTCGCAACTCTGACGACTTCTTCCCCGAAGTTCCTACTAGCCACCCTTGGCATATCTGGACAAATGCTCACAATGCTCTTTTCACACAACATCTAAACGTTATCCCTGATTGGGACATGTTCCAGACTGTGCATGACTATTCTGGCTTTCATGCTGCAGCTAGATGTGTAAGTGGTGGACCAATCTATATTACAGATGTGCCAGGTCAACACGATATGAACTTAATTGGTCAAATGACTGGTCCGACACCAAGAGGAAAAACTGTCATTTTCAGACCAAGTGTGATGGGCAAGAGTTTAGATCAATACAACGGGTATGATGACGATAACCTCCTCCTCGTTGGAACATATCATGGTACGCTTCCTCTATCCTTCCGCTTCTACTACTAACATCTCCGCAGGCGCCGCCGTAACAGGCACAGGAATGATCGGATTTTTCAACGTCTCCGGTCGCCCCCTCAGCGAACTCATACCTCTGTCAAAGTTCCCCGGCGTAGTTGAAGCTCAACTCTACGTGATTCGTGCGCATTCCACAGGTCAGGTATCCAAGCCTATGCAAGTCGTTGATGCTTCTGCTCTCATATATATCTCGCTTGGCGTCCGTGGCTACGATATCCTCTCTTGCTACCCACTCAGAGGGTTTGTTGATGAGAAGCACAAAGAGACCACTTGGGTCGCCAACTTAGGACTGCTAGGAAAGATGGCGGGTGCTGCTGCGGTGGTTGACAACAAGATCACGAAGCTGGAGAATGGCAAGATCGTGATTGATACCAACATCAAGGCTCTTGGTATCCTCGGTATGCTCTCATTCTTCCTACTAATACCATTGTGTTTGCTAATCATGACCAAGGTCTCTATATCTCCATCCTGCCAGCGATATCCTGGCAAGACAGATTCATGATCACAATCTCCGGCAAAGTCCTTCCAGTCCACACGGTCAGTACTAGCAAGGTTGATGAGCATGTTCTTGAGATTGATGTCGAAACTGCGTGGAAAGAGCTGGATCTTGAAGCTGGCTGGAGTAACGAGGTCGAGGTGAAGATTTATATCAATCCTGCCCATTAATTCAGTACTTCCATAAATAGCGAACACAAAAATGACGGCCAGGAAATCACGAAAACGATACATATCGCAACACCCAGGGGTGACATAAGATATTGTGAAGCCTTCTTTTGAAGCTAAATGGGCTTATTGATAATGGCTTGTTTGATAAGTCTCATGTTCATCTCGAGGGACAATATTCCATAAGTCCTTAGTTCCAAATCGCCTGGGCCCGAAACCCCATTTCGTTCTCACGCCTCAACTCACACCCAACACCCCCAAAAATCTCACCAACCCATCCATACCCTCCCTCCCATACCAATGTCCTAACCCCTCCTCCTCCCATCCCTCCCCCTCCTCAGCCCTAACATTCAAGCTCAGCTCCACAAACACATCTCTCATCTCCCGTCCCCACTCAATCCTCACCTTTCTGTCCCCTCCTCCATGCGCCATGAAAACCGGCGTGTCCATCTCGTTCCTCTCCTTTCTTTCAAACCCGAGGATCTCAGCGAGTTTTTCAGTAGCTCTTTCTCGCTTCTCAGCAGCAGCAGGCGAAGAAGAAAACGCCTCGACAACTTGTCGCCGGAAAGGTAACCACCCACTCATCAACACCAAACCCGCAACCTTGCCGTCGAGACCTTCACACTGCAGCATCCCTCTTAACAATAAAATCGCACTCATCGCCGCGCCTTGGCTGAATCCTCCAATGACCAACTTCCCACCCTGGCCCAAGTTTTCTAAGATTTGAATTTCGTGTTTGATGAGAGTTACGAGATAGGCTGTACTCTCCCTCATGCCAATAATCTGCTCCGCCTCTCCGATCATCCGATCTGAGAAATCGTGGATGTCGAACCATGCATTTGTCACCCTGCCATTAAAAACCGTCGTCTTCCGTGGTTTTCCAGTGGGAAAGATGATTTTAATATTAGGCAACTCTTTCTGTAACGTCGTTGTCGTCGCCGTTTCTGGTTTTAGGGATAAAGAGGTGGTGGGAGGATGATTTGAGGGTGTAAGGGTACATGAAGGGAAAGGGAAAGAAAGGAATGTATCAGCGAACTCAGGCCCCGAAGTCGACGTCCCATGCAATAGTATAAGTGTATGGTTATGTTCTCCACTCAATGGGAGAACAACATGGGGCGTTGGATATCCCATATCCAGACTGGTATCCTCAGGTTCGGCATTGGTGGTGAGGGACAACATTTCATTCCATGGTATTTTCACTATTGAAGTAATGGAGTAATTCTTCGGACTTGAGAATGGTGACTTGTGCTGTCTCTCTTGGCGAGTGTTGTTGGCAAGATGCCGTGCTTGCATCGCATTGCATTGCAGCACTTCATTCACCGCTGCCCCCACTTTGACTTCCGCTTTCGCTTGCATTGTCTATGACTCTCCTATGCTCACAATTATAGCACAACTTTCGGGATCAAATAGTCAGAGTGTGAGAAAGACAATTAGAAAGAAGTTGAAGCTATATCTCATTAACAGCAGGAATTAAGCACTGAGTTGTAAATTGAGCGTGATGGGTGAAAATGTGTTCTGAGAACAGGCCAGGGAACGGAAGCAATGGCAAATCTAATATAATCACCACGACTAAATGTACTCACCATGTGAGAACCCTTTCTATTATTTTTCTGCAAGCGAAACTGAGAGACCATCCCTAATTGACCCATAAAAGCAAGATATACACCCACATTAAAAGCGCGAGCTCTCGTGTATCCTCAACACCACGCTAGCAAAATCCCCAGCTCCAAATATTACACCCTTTCCTGGCAAGATTCTCAAGCAAATCCTCCGCTCCACGAATACACAATCTTACAAACTCTCAATAGCCTTCATCAAAACATCCATCCCTCTCTCCTCAACCCCCATCGCCTCCCTCAACAACCAACTAACATCACTTTGAAACCCAAGTGGTATATAACAGCCACTCCTCGCCTTCTCTAAACTCTCCTTCAGCCGACTAGTATGCTCCCAATCCCTCGCAGCGACTTCTGCACGATCAATGACTTTGGTGGGGATCCCACACATAGCCGCGCAATGCATACCGAAACTACCTTCCGCAACGCCTTCTTCAAGTTTGTAGAGGAAGGTGACTTGGCGATTATCTTCGTCAACGTGGATTTGCATGCGCTTCGGCGCGATTTCAGGATGGCCAGCGAATTCAGTGGCTAGAGAGTGGTAGTGAGTTGCGAAAAATCCTGTGCAGCCAATGTGAGTGGCGACGTGATGGAGCACTGCTTGGGCGACGGCTACTCCATCGTAGGAGCTGGTGCCTCGACCAAGTTCATCAAGGATGACCAAGGAACGAGGGGTGGCTTCCGACAAAATCTTCTTCGTTTCAGACAGCTCGACGAAAAAGGTACTCTGTGCAGCGAATATGTTATCATTTGCTCCAAGTCTGGACATGATTCGGTCTACTGGTGTCAGTGTAGCCGACACGCAAGGAACGTAACAGCCAATCTGCGCCATGATCACAGCGACACAAGTCTATTATTATTGGTTAGAGGAAGAGTAACTTGACGGCAGAGGATTGAACATACCATTCGTAAGATCGTTGATTTACCAGCAGCGTTAGCACCAGTTAGAAGATTGATATTGGCCGCTTGACCACCAAGCTTCACATCATTGGGAATGAAGTCTGTCACATTCGGAAGCATACAAGGATGCCGGAGCTCTTCAAACTCGACAATGCTTCGTTCATCTTCGACGAAATGTGGTCTGCAGCTTGGTTCTCCTAGTGCCGATGATGCTGCAGCGAGACTGATCAGACAGTCGAGTTGAGCAATGACTTTGATTGCTTGTAACCATGTGTCATAACTCTCATCGAATCTGGCATAGAAACGACCTGCCACCTGCTTGACGATTTGACCATGGGTCTCCTGAGCTTCTTGTAGTTGGCGAATAAGCCCCCTCAGCTCGGAATTATAGTAGCGTTTAAGTCCACCAGCAGACGACATCATTTGCCAATCTTTGGGAACTTTGATCGCTGAGGGTACCTCGATCTGATATATTTCTTTGCCCAGATTCTTGAAGTTGATCTTGTTCGTATTGCCGCCTAGCTGCTTTCTAGCCTTCTTGAGGAAAGTATCCAATTCAGCCTCGATATCTGCAATTGCATCTTGGCTGGCATCAAACTCATCTTCAATGCCTCGTTCAGGAACGAGAAGCTTGTAGTCTCTAGCTTTCGTCCGATCGAAGGCTGTCTTCCACCACCTCAGAGGCTCTGCTAGGTCAGGCATCATCTTGATCAGTCGATCAACGATGCCTTCACCTCCTTTGAAAGATCCAAGTAAACTCATGGTATACTCAATCTGCTCAAAGCCATCGAGTACTCTAACAAAATCGTCTGGCTTGCACACACCTGCATGAACACGAGATATCAATCTCTCCAAGTCAGGCATTCGACTCATTGATGCAATAAATTTGTCGCTCAAGCTGCGGTCCGCATTGATCATATCTACGGCATCGAGTCGCTCATTGATCCTCGCTGCGTCGGCGAGAGGATGGCAGACCCATTGCCGGAACATTCGCTTACCAAAGGGCGTTACGCAACGATTGAGCAGAGTAAACAAAGTGCCATCTGAGCTGCCGTCAAAAGTGTTGGCAAAGATCTCAAGGTTGATGAGAGTCTGACCATCTAACACCAATGTCGATCCTTTTTGGATTGGATCGTACAGAGAAAAATTGCCTTGGCTCAAGAGATCCTTTTCAAGCTTAAGTGTCCTGAGATATCGAGTCAATGCACCAAACGCAGACATGAGTAATTCATTGTCTCTAGCTTCCTCGAGGACGTCTGGCCAGATAACAGCGCCGTCGACTTCAGGGAAGTAGCCACCACAATCAAGCTCGCGAATAGCAACAGAGGACGGCCAGAACTCAGTTGTGGCTTTCAAATGGTTCCATATCGTGGTTGGACCCGTGTTATTTTTCAGGATCCGAAGAGCTTTGGTGGAGATAAAGGATTTTTCAAGTAAAAGCTCCTGGGGTCGAGTCTGGGCAACCAGCGTCTCGAACTTTGTCAAATCAACGTCGTCGACGAAATTTGACAGGAAGAATTGACCAGTTGCTGTATCCACGAAAGCCACACCAAACGCAGGCAGGTCATCCACAATACCCTCTTTGATGGCAACGCAATAAGTAGCCATATCATCTTGTAGCATGCTTCCCTCAACGAGTGTCCCTGATGTCAGGACACACGCAAGTTCTCGACGAATGATCTTGTCGACTTTTCCTGCCTTGCCCTTCTTGTCACCGTCTGCCTCACGCATCTCCTTGCCCAAAGCAGATTCCATTTGGTCAACACGAGCAATCTTATATCCTTTGGCCACAAATTGATTCGCCCAGTGATCAAGAGACATTTCCGGGACTCCCACCATGCGCATATTAACGCGGTCTGTGAGCTTCAAATCGAACATTTGGTGTCCGATAGTTGCATCATTTTCGTATAGCTCGTAGAATTTCCCTTTTTTGAAGAACACAATTGTATCAAAGAATTTTTGCTTGATCTCCCAGTACTGCTTTTCAAAGGGCGAAAAGTTCGAGAAAGCGACTGGCGGTATATAAACGGTTCGTGGATCGTAGTCTGGATGTCCAATGGGATTCCTGTCGAGATCTTGAAGATTTGCCAACCACGAATATCGTTTCTCGGGCTCGCTCTTGTACGCCTTCTCCTTCCCTTTCTTGTTGGAAGTGGGCGTCTTGGGAGCACTGACTGGTCTAGGTTTGAGTGGCTCTTGGTTGTCCGGATCGTACTTCCATTGCTGAGCAGTTGAGGTACTGGGGATTTCCTCGTCGGCAGAATCATCATCCTGCAAGAGTGCAGTCGGAGGAGAAACATTGGAGCGTTTGCGAGATATCGCCGCAGTGGATGGACGCTTGCGCTTCTTCGATGGCTTCACGGGTGCATCAGAATCATCATCAACTACAAAATCGTCCATCTCATCTGCAATTGGTGTCAGCCTTGCTACTATCCCATGTAAATCTGTACGCCTTACCATCCTCATCCACCGCTCCATCTAGCGCTGCAACAAATGTATCTTCATCCTCGTCATCTGTGGGTATCTGGGCCTTCTTCGATGACCTTTTCCTTCTGCTGTTTATTCCCGCTGGGTCGAAGGCATCTTCATCCTCATCCTCGTCGGACTCGGCGTAACTGACGATCTTCTTCGCCTGTAGAAAATATGTTAATGGGTGAGTTTAACCGCAAGGAGGAGTGCATCACCTTCCGAGCTGGACTACTGTCAAAGGCCATCGCGCTCTTCTCGTCGACCTGCTTTAACTTAGCTAGCGTTGCAGATGACTGCAGAGCTCCACCTACCTCCTCAGGAATTCCCCCATTTTCATTCTCTTGTGAGCTAGACGGCCCAACCGCGTCACTGCTGGGTACAGGCGTGGAATTTTTGATAGCTGATTTCCTAAACGCTGGCTTCTTAATCGACGAGCTTGGTTTCGGCTTGGCCATTGCATTGGCGGTACTTCCTGTCTCGTCGGTTTTCAGTGCCCCCTTTGATGAGTTTGGAGTAGGCGTCCCTACAGCAGGCGACTTCGTGAAGAAACTGTGTATCGATCGTTGGCCTGCGGCAGATCCAGCGCTGGAGTTCTGCTTTTTGAGGGAGGGTGTGGGACGAGCAGGCGTTACCGCCGTGCTGTCAGTCTTCTTGACCATGATACTGACAGAAAGAGGATTTAATCTGTTTGGGTACAATAGTGGGCAAAAATTGTGTTCTGAAGTCGCGGATCAAAATTACTTGTGATGGTCCAGGAGTAGAAGTGATGGAGCTTAACACTTTGGAAGACGCGTTCTAGCGCGTTTTGACGACTGTTGGTCCGTGCCACCCCGAAGTTAAAGTGCTTGCACGTGACTAATCCAAGCTTCACCCTTTCTTTCTTTATCTCATGCATCAGATCCCTACTCAGTTTTTTTTAGGTTGTTTACACACCTATTCAGAAGGCGATGAGATGATGTTTTCTAAAATCCCTCATGCTCATATCCATAGTCCTGGCTGTGTTTCTTGTATCGCATGTCAAGAGCAGAGCATTTCAGCAGCCTCATACAATACATTTATAAATACACAACTACGATAGCTACTTGCCACCTCACTCTGTTCTTTGAAATGATGAACCCGAGAATATTTACACAGTCTGCATACAAGCAAGCAATAGAAACTCATCATTGTCGAACTAAACGCCCAGCCTTCGACGCTCAAGCAGTATGGATTGGAATGTAGAGAACCACTTTCATAAGTAACCGGCATAGGTATCGTCCCCATATACTACAGCAGCACAAACATAACTTCTTGTCGCAGGCATTTGGCAAGAGCAACCTCCTGTAGAAACGTCTATATTTTGTTGCGGCACAATATTGCTCTTAAGTTGCATAGGTTTACTTCTTGTGCCAATACCTCTGTCTCTCTTCGTCTTTATACTTGTCCGCTTGAGTTGTCTTCACCACTTTCTCCACTCGTCTCTTCCTCACAGCATCGATGGTATCCTTAACAGGTTGCCTACCCGACTCTCTCCTATCTTCTCTTCGGTTACCTCTCTCTGCGCTAGCCATATCCACTGTTTTCGGCTTCGAGCGTTCAATCTCGTGGTAATCTCTCCCCTTCCATCTCAAAACCTTCAGATTTGTCATTCCTTCTGCGATCTTCTCCGCATAGTCTTCCCTCTCCCGCCTTAGTTGATCTTCTCGAGCTTGACGGAGAATTGTTGTCTGTGGCGAAGGTTGCGACGATTGCCCGATGGGTACTGGCTCAGGAGCAGTTGGGGTAAACGAACTCTCACTCAACACATCCCCTGGGCGGCGCGGGCGGGCTGTATTTCTGATCATGGTTCTTTTAGGACTTCTGGATTTGACTTGACCTTCGCATACCTGGTGAACATCCATTTTCTCTGGTGATTGTTGCGACGACTTTTTGCTAATTGGTACTGCCTGTGGAGCAGTGGGCGTAAACCAAGACTCGCTAGACACATCTCCTGGACGGCGTGGACGAACTGTATTAATTGGTATTGTTGGAACAGGATTCCGAAACTTGGTCTCTTCTTCGCGGGCCTGAGTAACATTGATTGTCTTTTTTGAAGATAGCGACGCTTGCTTGATATGGAGTGGCTGTGGAGTAGTTGGCGTAAATGAATCCTCACTAGTAGAGTCCCCTGGACGCCGAGGACAAGCAGTGTCCCTTGGCATAACTCTGACATTCTCTCTGGTGTGCTTCGATCTTCGAATCACCGATCCCATATTCACAACAGAATCCCGACTACTCGATTTCGAATTTGCTGATACTATTGAACTTGTACTAGCCAATCCGCCAGCTGCGCGCTTGACACACTCCCCGTACTCACTCCGAGTCAGCACGAATCGAGCTCTCGTGCCATTCTCGAAGCTTGACCTCCCAATATCATATTCCCCTCCTACCAAAGCCTCTGTCGAAGCTGGCATAACCCTGGTACCGCGTCCCTCGCTTCGTCCACCTGTCATGTAAACATGCCTTTCGCCTCTCTTATCAGCTTTGATCATCCTTAGAGCTTTATCAACTGGAATCTTCTTCTTCCTACTCAAAGATTGGCCCATCTTGAGATACAGACGTGATGAGAGATTGTTGAAGAATTGAAGCCTTGCTTTATCGCTAGGAATCCTGTCGATTTTCTTAACAACCCGCTCATCGAGTTTCAGTTTGTGCAGCGGATCATCATAAATACAATCACTGAGATGCGTTGTAGTTCGTGAGCTCTTGCTGTAAGTTTTCCAGGAACTGCTGCCGCTTCTTCGATTTCTGCTTCCAGGGGATTTCATGCCGAGGGATCGAACTCTGTACCATATCTTTACATCAATGTCTGGCCTCTCAGCAAGCCCACCATCAACCAAGGAGACAAGTGAGTTTGTGTCATCGTTATGATCATCCTTTGTGTTAACAGTTTTATTGCATTTGATAAGCCATTCGGCGACTTTTCGTGACGATTGTTCCATGACGACTGATGAAGGATCTAGATCGCTTCCTGACAACTCTGGTGGTGATTGTCTGCTATCATCCAATTGCTCTCTCACCGGAGGATTAGAGCTGACCTCCGACACCTTCCTACTTTCCTTCATCATACTTCCGTGGCCAGATTTTCGTTCGCTCCTGCCTACGCCATCTCCCTCACCGACCTCCCTTCTCCTTCTCTCCGTCCTCCCACCCCTCCTCAACTCATCCTGACTTGACTTTGACACGTTGTTACTAACACTTTCTCTCGGTTCGATATACGTCTTTAACGCGTCCCACCTCCCTGTACTTCTCTGCGGCGGGTGTAATGGCATATTACACCTGATGTGCGTCAACTCTTTCTCCACATCGTCCGCCATGCTCTTTAAGACCGGATTAAGTATTTTGCTATTAGCAACAGTGAGAAGGTCTCGGAGTTCTAATGTTCTGTCATGGCGCCAGAGCCAGAGATCACCGAGATGTGGCTCGGCATATTTGTGGAGTTTGGCCAGGAGGATATAGATTGGTTTTATCAGGTTGGATTCGAGAGCCTGGAGCTTTTCTACCTTCCTGCAGATGTGACACATCTTGGAACATATACGAAAGCGCGATAGTTGGTGTTGTTAGCGCGAAGAAAAAGCATGTTGGAAGTCAAAAAATGTGGCTCGTGAATGGTTCCAGGATGTGCTCAATTATTGTTTAAGCCGCACATACAAATCAAAAAGGACTACTGTCACGATTGGTAAATCACTTGAAAATGTGAATCACCCATCTTTTGTAGGGTAAAATGAATTATCCTGATTGTTAGTTTCTATTCAAGCGCTCCGGTGCTTAGCATAAAGCATTCTGTTAAGCGAAAACATAAAGCTCCACAAATTGTTTTATGAGAAGATCTGGCCCACTAGCTAGGTAGCTGTAGATCTCTTATTGTCGAGAATCATCGGATGAATATGAAATATGTGAGAACCTAGCCTTTTATCACAATGAATTGAGTCTATTCACGTCCCACCTCTTACTTTATCATAGAACCTTTCTTTTTGGCCAGGTGGTAAGGGCATACTGAATTCTATATTTCTAGTGTTTTTATTGTCGAGAATATATTTGCCAATGAAAATTATCGAAAAAATTCAAATATATCCATAACGAGCGACTCTCAACCCACGATGAGAAACCTCGAAATATTAAGTAAGCATGCAGCTGCCTAGTCCCAACATCTCGACGTAACAAGCTGTGGTAGATTTCCTGTGTACCATTATAGCCCGCTGCCGATTATTACTGTAGGGCGAGAGTTGTTGTCCGCGTGGCCGTAGAAGATAGCTGGGATGTAGAAACTAGAACCGGTGAGGTTGAGACGTTGGCCGGGAACTTCCAGGAGGGAGGTCATTTGTGTGAAGCTATCGTACCGGATATCCCTGTATTCATTGAACCTAGGGTATGACCAGCTCGCGTGGCTGTAGAAGTCTGCAGAGCGGAAGTAGGTTGATGCTTTCAAGAGCGCGTCACGGGCTGAGACGGGAGATTTCGCTACGTTTATTTTCTGGCTATGCATAAGACTCGAGTTACGAGGTCAAGAAAACGCTTGTGAAGCTCGCCGTGTCGCCAGGCTCGATGCACGCTCAGCGAGGAGGACTTCATCGATGTCTGCTCCTCCTCCATAGGTGGCGGCTAAGGCTCGTATAATTTCTAAGTGGAAATCTGAGTTGGTGCTGAGTTGGAGCATGATAGTTGTGGCATTTGTGCCGTCAGAAGTGCTATTCGTCGAGGGTAGTGTGCTGATGATTTTTGCAGAAAGCTAATTTCTCGTCAATATAGGAGCGCTAAAGTGGTAAGTTCATAGGATATATACACTTGATGCTAGGAGCATGAGACTCGTAAATAACTTCTAGGACTGTATTGGGATAGGCTGATGGAGGAAGAAGGTTATTGACTGGTACCCTGCTATGAAGTAGCGTAATAGGCAATGCTGGGCTATTGTATACGGAGGTACATCTTTCATTACATTTTTAGTGAGCATAGCCCACAATATGAACTTGCTCTTCTCATCGCAAAACGTACCCGTGCTACGTCTTTTGGCCATATTATTATTTAACGGGCATAACACTTCTCCTGGCCAGGGGAATTTCCCCGCGACCATAGACTACAAGCTGCGGCGATAGGTGATACGGCATTGTGGTAGATACTTCAGCCCTGTGAGGACGATTCGCAGCATCTAGAATACCCAATTTAGCATCTGCCTGGGCGGAACACCATCATTCGAAAAGAAGCGAACATCTCAACATGCCAAGTTCAAATAAGCAATTATCAGAGTGAGACTTTGAGCAGAGCAAGTGAGCCTCACCAATGCTGCGCAGAAATAAATACGTCATACTTTGACATCGAACTTTCTTAGCTGGGAAATAGAAGATGTTCTCGTATGGAGGTCAAAGTTGTGCTTTGCTAAAAGAAACAAGGAGAAGTAAGCGGTGCTACCAAGCACCCAAAAGATTTGATATGAACTTTTCTGCAGATAGTAAGTTAGAGGAAAGCTCAATGCATATATGTGCTGTAATGGTTCACCTAGGGAATGTTACTAACAAGAAGAAAATCTACGAAAGATACAGGATGCAATGGCTTGGGCCTCAAGCACAAAATGCAGCGCAACGAGAAATACCGGAAGAACATGACGCTACCTGATACATAAGAAAATGTAAATTCGATTTCTAAACGACGTAGAATGAGGCAATGGCCGCTAGTCTCGAATTCGATCGCTGTCTAGTGGGTATCAGTCTATAGTACTTCTCGAAATAGAAATGAGTTGCGCCTTTCATTGGAATTGCGTCTATACCCAGCCAAATGTCGCATATAAAACGGGATAGGAAGAACGCGAACCCTAGGATTTACCCTCTGCCTTCTTCCTCGCATTGGCTTGATCCAGCGCAGAAATGAGCGCATAAACCACATCTAACGTCGGAGTCTCCACACCCTTCTCCCTGGCAACCTTGAGCGGATTCCCAACAATAGCCTCTACCTCCATAGGCCGCATATGAATTGCATCAGCAACCATACTCGGATACACGCCTTTATCCGGTATCCTTCCAAACACGCGTTCAAGGTGCGCCTCAGCGTTCTTCTCAGTAATATCACTATAACCCGCAGCCTGGGCAATCTTCACAATTTCCAGCATAACGGTTTGTATCATCCTTGTCGAGAGCGCGGAAGCAGCCAGGAAGTCAATATCCTTGCTGAGAGACAGAGCGCAGATCGGGTTCCAGGATCCGTTTGTGATGAGCTTGTTCCAACGACACACTTGTACATCTTCGTAGACATGTATTGTGCCATTTCCCGCTCTGAACAATTCTGCTAGCTCAGCGACTTTTGCCTTGTGTGCTGGTGGTGCATTGTGGGGGTATGTTCCAACTTCAATTGACTCGAGATGACCGTGAGTGATGATGCCAGGTGCGATTTGTGTGACTGGGAGGTATATCACGGTGGATATGATCGCGTTGTTTGGAAAGGCTTTCGCGTATTCTTCTTCGATATGGATGCCATTCTGGCAGAGCACAATGGCTGTTCGAGAACTGATAGCTGGGCTGATGATATCCGCCGTGGATGGTTTCGAGCCAGGCATTGCCTTACTGCATAGTATGACGAAGTCCCATTCAACATCCTTTGCTTCCTCTGGTGTACGCACAACACCTGGTCGGATGAGTATCCCTTGCCCCCAGATTGCTGAGTTGATTGTAAAGCCATGCTCTTTCACAGTCTCATAGTTGGAACGGCATACGACTGTTACTGAAGCACCAGCTTGCATAAGGATATAGGCATAGATACTGCCAACGCCTCCTGCGCCGAAGAGCAAGATCTTAGGCATTGTGGAGTTTGGGATGTAAAGTTCGACATCTTGCGCGATTGGGGTGTTTTGAGAAAGTGGGATGGATATAATCCGCAGAAGGCGTCGGCAAGATATCGGCGTGGAAGCTTGACAAGAAGTTCGACTGGCGAGCTTCTCTCGGGCCGAAACAATAGCCGATGATTACCGACTTGCACTTATACATGACCCTGAACCGCCTATGTCAGAATTCATGTTCAAGGAAGAGTTACCAGTAGATAAATAGACGATCGACCTTTTTGCTATCGGAGCAGCTACTCGGAAAGCCAAATGCCCAACTATAACGACATCACCAACAGGCAATTTGCCCATCCAGCCCAATCCAGCTCACCACCTATACCTTCAACAATGTTTCCCTGAAGGGGAACAATACACATAATATCCATCATACCGAATTTTGCCATCTCCTATAAGCTACATGCTCCCAAGTTGTAGTTGCACGATTCCTTACAACGTCAAAACATTCTTCCCTGATCTTATTGTCCACCCCAACCCTTCGCCTCCAACACTCACATCTCTCAGGATATTTCTTTTTCCACTCAAAGGCCCCTGGCCCATCTCCAAGTCCCCAGCCTGTCAAACTCTTCCTTATGTCATCAGTCCCAGCATCGGCAAATCGGTTGATCATTTCCAGAACATACAATGCCCCAGCGGTTATTTTCTCGTTCATGCTCATTTGATACTCAGGTGATGATAATGGACAAGGTATGAAGTTGATCTTCATGCTACAAGATGCCCCGTCCATGCCGTTGGGTCCCGGAGGATAAATAAACAGATCCTCGCATTCATGTGCCGCATATAACAATCTACCGCTATCTCCTACAGTGAGTTCTAGCATTGTTTTTATGAATCGGCTTAAGTGTGGTGTTACTAGCGTTGTAAGACAGAGGTGCCACCATGGCAAGTGTTCAACGTTTCTTTGATGGTTATCAATGCAGCCAATACTAAATATGGCGGTCGTGACGTTGGGTATACCGCGCAGCTTGGAAATTGTGTCAAGGTAGCTTCCGAGTCCCTCCGATTGATCTTGTTCAAGAATTATTAACCGTAGATGGCAAAGCTGTTCGCATTCTTCTAACACTTTACAGGCGTCTTTGAGGCCAGGCAGGAGCGACCCAGTGTCACTTGAATCATGTTGTGAAGCATTCTCCGCTGCCTCCGAATCTACTATTGCTAGGTCTGCAACTACCAGGTGAAAATTGCGGGCCTGACAAAGAGAACGGATATGAAGCATCACTTTTCGTATGGTCAAAGCACCTTATTCGCCAAAATCCTGACATTGCTTATACAAAGCAGTATCCCTAAGGCTGTGTCGACCATGTGGAAGTCCATTGAGATTATCTTCGTATCTTGAGCAGGCAAGCCGAATTTGAAAGTGACCATGGCGCTGAGGAGGTATTTTATGATGCTAGACGATGATTTTAAGCTCGTTGAGCCGGAATACAAGACCAGCTATACCTTCATGGACTTTTTTGAAATACGCAGCAGGGAGGTTCGGTGACTAATTGTATCGATCTGATGTCGCGAGCCAGGAGCAAACGAATCAGTTCGGTCGATGTGAAGAACGCCTGGAATGAAGGGTTCACTTTGCTAACCTGAAATATTGCTGGCACGACCTTGCTAACAGGCGGGCAATGACAGATTGAAGATCTCGGCCCATTTCTGGGAATGAAATGGAACAAGTACCATTTAGCGACTAAATTGAAGAGAAACCCGAAATGATTCAAACTTAAATGGAAATGAATAGAGACGAGGTTGAGAGCAAGATATCTAGCATTATTGAACAAACTGGTTGAGCAAATTGAACGATAGACTGTATTTTACACCAAGCTCTTATGAGCACCCAAAGATTGAAAGTCAAGATGGCTATCGAAAGTTATCGGAGCAGATACAGCCGTGAAGTTGCCATTGCTTGATAACGAAAGCCAATATCGCACGATTTGCATTGCGTGGTCAGTAGGATGTCGGTGTAGGACTTCCTTTCTTTGGATTATGCTGGCAGTACATTGCAAGGTTCAGCAGAGTGGGAATGACCTATACAGAGTTAGTAGGGCAGTCGAGTCTACAGAAAGATTGATTTGCCTTGGGAAACGAGTCTACCTGGCAGCACAGATCGGTACCTATAAGGCACTCCGAGTCCTTCTTGCCTACAATACATCGTGGTCAGCAACCCAAATCTGTGCAGCACAACAAGCAGGAAATCCTCACAGTATATGCCATTGACACTGTTTGAATTCAGCCGGTAGCCAATGACTGGTGCGAGCTCGGTGAGGAGTGGGACGTCGCCGTTGAAGGTCGATTGGCAACAGAGACGAGAGCCTTTGTTAATGTTATGACATTCAGATGAAGGAGTTTTTGTGGTCATCTCCGATAATGGAAAATCTAGCAGTGGCATGCCTTGCAAGATGTGTCCGATGAGGCCAAGCTGTGGAGCGGCAGCGATTGTATGGAAGATGGCCGCAAGGAATAGAAACAAGAGAGCGGGATGATTTGCCATGAAGAAAGCCATTGCAATTATGGTAGTGAGAAGGGTCAAATTTCAATATTCGAGCAGATGCAAGAATAGGATCAATGAAGCAATTTAGAGAAATGCGAATCAAATTAGGAGTAAGGTGATGGTTGGTCCTGGAAGCCTTAGGAGTGTAGCAAAAAGGAGGAGAAGGAAAATATAAATGTGAATCTAAAGTCAATGTGTATATTATATGAGCAATCAAGAGGCAGGAGCTATCAAAGGCTTCGGCAATTTCAGAGAAGGAACGCTTCGAACTGCTCAACGAGACCCGAGAGCATGCAGTACCGGGCAACACGAGAGGATATTTCCACTTGGATTAAGGTTATTTCCTTGGCATTGGAAAGTCGAAGCGATTACAAATTTAAGTGTTAGGCAACACAGATACAGCATTTTTGAGGCCATTCGGACGATGATAAAGGGGTCTTAGACAATTAGAAGCTAGTGTTGCCCGCAGCATGAGGTGAGGACGGCAAATTCCCATCACAACCCCTACATCTTGGCATTCTCCCATCTGTTGACGCAGCACGATTTATTTTCTCGCTTATGTATTGAGATTTAGTATCATATAACTAAGTAATCTCTCTGTATGCCTCTGCAATTCATCCTTGCATCCTTCTCTTCTTGTTCCCCCCTTTCATCCTGGTTAGGAAGCCAGCGTGAATACTGTAACCTGAATGCCGGGCTTGTGTAACAACAGTGCCGCGGCTGTAGACTGACTCGGACAAATCTCGATCGCGCAGTATCAATTGTGCAACTTTGCACCACCTAGTACCAGTTCCAAAGACTCGTTTTGTACCACATGTCTACTTCCGGCTATCCTGTTGAGCTTGGCTGGGACCCAGTGCAACGAAGCGGACCATATGGGAGCTTGCAGAAGAGGATTCAGCCCTTGGGTTGGTAATTTGTGTTTCTGCATGGCATCAACTTGGGACCTTTGCCACGAGAGATTTTCCTTGCTATTCAATTCCAAATCATTTCCACCTTATCTTCTCACGTTTGTTCACGGCTCGCTTTCCCATCCAGACCGTGGTTGCTGTGGCGTCTTCACCATGCCATCTGAACTACTGGCAAGGTGTTCTTGGATATTCGTATTCAGTTGGCTAGAACTAGACTATAGTCCATTGTCCAATTACTCAGAGCTGAAGATCTCACTGTGCGTTGCCTTCCACCTGATCAAATCTCAGAGCAAGACCATATGGCTCAGACCACAGCCTTTCAAGGAGGGACAAACTCGCGTGGACTTGTCCGAAACTCCCAGATTTTAGGAAACATTGCCCCTCAGATGTTCAACACCACGCCGGTATCTTAGCGCCCCCTCGTTTTGCTTATAAGATCGGTTCTTGTTGGTCATAACAAACTTTGGTCGTTTCTAATGCGGTTCACGAGGGTTGGCATATTAGGTCTTTGTTATCACAATTACAAGTGTTGAATGTCTCCATACTCCTCATCCTGAACTCCTGCAAAACACAATTGAAAGACAAAGTCTATCTCTTACATCTCGGACAATTCACTACATTAGAGTGTAACCACTGTGCTGTTGGCACCTGCCTGTACTGGGGCATGGTCACATGGCTTGCTAGGTTTTATCTTGCACCTGGGCAGCCCTTTTATGCATCTAGAACGGGCCTTTGCTACATCATTGAGATATGAGCCGCCCCTTTATTGGAGATATATGAAACATCGGATTGTGCTATTCGTTCCTTCCGAATCTTTTTCAAAATTGGACCCATGTTACCCGTCAAAATCCTTGCCTAACAAAGCAGGGGAAAAGTGAAACGGGCAATTCACGTTTGCTTCTAGCAGGAGCAGCCGGCTTCTGTACACACTAAGACTCTTTCACTTTGTTCATCATCCGGTTAATGTTCCCTCCAATCGTAGGCCTGTCCTTCTTATTCACTGTTGAAGTGAGAGCCACTAGAACAGTTTCGGTCTATCAGCTACCAATAGAAAAACGTGAAGGTGTAGTCTGTGTCTTCGAGCAGCTGGACCTGTATCCTTCTTATGTCTTCCCACTCATAACCCTCGTCTTTGCCCACTTCTTATTCCCTTCAATCTTTCCCTCGCTAATCATTAAATCGTCCTGAACATTGCAAGTACACACGATCATATTGCTGCAATCACAATGATCTCCTTCAGCGGCACACACTGGATACTTCTCTTGGTCGCGACGATTTTGCCACTCGTTTACTGGACATATCTGAGACTTTTCTCTCTCCATTCTCTTCCATCAAACCTCCCTTGGGCCGGCGTCCATGATGGCGGTATCCTCTCTCGCCCTCGCGCCACACTTCGAAGCCTTTTTGGCACTCGTGGTCTCCTCGACGAATCGTACAAAAAGGTTCGTTACACCCATCTCCAGTTTCATGGCCATACTAACGTGACCACAGTATTCAAAGAATGGAATGACTTATGTCTTACCCAACATCTTGACAGGTCCCGAGGTCATCATTCCACTATCAATGATGGATTGGTTATTGCAACAGCCGGATAGTGTCCTCAATCAAGGCGAAATTAATCGAGACTTCCTACAGGCGGATCACACTATGCTCCACCAAAAAGTCGTAACTGATACCGTTCATGAGGATGTCATTCGGAAGGAACTAACCAGAAATCTTGGGCATTTCACAGGCGACGTTATCGAGGAAGTCAATTTCGCCTTCAGAAAAGCTTGGGGTGTGGACACGAAAGAATGGAAATCGGTCGGCGCCTATGATACCATGACTGAGGTCATTGCTAGGATCTCGAACAGAGTTCTTGTCGGCCCTCCATTGTGTACGTACTCGACTCTCCCCTTGAGTGATAACCCTAACATCATCTAGGTCGAAATGAAGACTACTTGTACCACTCTTCAAGATTTGCTCGTCTCGTCGTTCTCGAATCCGCAGCGATCTCCGTATTTCCACGTTCCATGAGACGGTATGTTGGCCTTGTGAACATTTTGGCATCACCGCTGATCTCTTTAGTTTTGTTGCACCAGTTGTGACCTTCATGGATTACCGACATTACCTTGGCATGACCAAGTACATCATGCCGATATGGAAACGGCGAACCTCTGCTCCAATCCAAGATGATAAACAAAAGGTACTTTTAAATCAGTCAAGTTCTCCCAACGCGAACTTTTCTGACCACGTCCAGAGCGATTATGTCCAATGGTCTCTGAATCATGCAAACGATAAACGTGATCCCGAGGAACGAGGAAGTAACATGATCACAAAACGCCTCGCTGCTATCAGCTTCGCCGCAATTCAATCCTCGGTCATAACGTCGTGTAATCTAATATTCGATCTTGCTGCTTACAACGGCACTTCAAGCCTCTTTGATACCATTCAAAAGGATATCTCGGCTGTGCTTGAGACAGAGAACGGCGCCTGGAACAAGGCCTCGCTATCTCGAATGACCATACTCGATAGTGTACTTCGTGAGAGTATGCGACTTGGTGGCTTCGTCAGTCGTGGCGTTCTGAAGGCTGTTGTTGCCAAGGAAGGTGTGAAATTGCCCTCTGGAGAGCACTTACCATATGGCGCCAAGGTTGGCATACACACCTACCCAATCCATTATGATGAGGAGATATACCCTCGAGCACACAAGTTCAATCCATTACGATTCTATGCAACCAATGTTCAGGATAATGGCGATGAAAAATTGAAGTACTCGAACAGTCGCAACTCTCTTGTTACCACGTCTTCTCAATTCATGGCCTTTTCTCATGGTCGACATGCTTGGTAAGTCTATACTTGTTGTAATGTACATGCATATTCTAACACATCCTAAGCCCTGGTCGCTTCTTCGCTGCTCAGCAACTAAAAATTGTCCTCGCATACATCGCCACCAACTACAAAATCGAAACCCTCGAGGCACGTCCACCCAATGACTGGTTCGTCGGCAGTTCCGGTCCCCCTCTAAACGCGACCATACGTATTCGCCGCCGCGAGAATACCGTCTAAAGGACATATCGATCAACACCAGATGACCAACAGCGCATGTGAATTGCCTCGGGAGGTATGCTCTCATAATGGACGATCTGCGCTTTGTACTATACTTGCACATTTGCCTTGCCGATGATATCCGGATTTTGGAGCCTGGACTTTCCGCTCGTGTAACTTGTCATTTTGAATCAATCTTCTACGTTTTGGTGGCAAGAATCTCCTGGAGTTAAGTGGTCCGGTGGGAGATTATGGGGTGGTGGGAAAATCACCTACATGTCACTTTCTATTTTTGGTTACACGTTGGGGGTCACTTTGAACTTCAAACCTTTAAGGCATCATTTTGGGTGGTTGTGGATTTCTGACGCTAGAGGCTGCGGTAAATCCAAGGTGGTGGTTAGTCGTGGCATTTGCATAGGCGTGCGTGCTTCTGTTATTTCCTTTGCTTTTTGACAGGTAGATGAATGGACATCATACACGAAACTTCTTGTACTCTCTTTCATAAGGAGGACTTATGAAACCCATTTTAGAGGCATCCTAAGTTGTTCTGCCAGTGTATTTCTAGCATTGAAACTACCTACCCGCAAGCCAGTGGTAGATGTAAACTTTTGTACTTCCGTTATCACCGCTTCGTTCCCGACTTTGACACCATTGGGTGCTTAAATTTCCTTCGGTCCTCAAACAGCTTTCATATGACACTAGTTAAAGTCCTATCTTTAGGGTTGCATTAAACCACAGGTCAAAAGAAATGTCAGGGATCTTTCCCACGCATTCCAGGAGACAGCTTTGGGAGCGTGTATCCATCTACCAACTTGTATATCGGTGAAATCTAATGTACACGGATAATCCCACCTGTAATATAAATACAGGATAGAAGGTAAACGTCAGCGCTGTCATTTGTATACGAGGGTGAGTTTGTTCTCGATTGGCTGTCTCACGTTAGATTTTGTTTGCAAGTTGCGCCGTGAGAACCTCTTACCTGAGCTGTTTCTCTGATCAGACTTGTTTCTATAGGAGTTGAAATGGTACGACAATGTTAAGGAGGGCTGTTAGTCACTGGGATATCAAAGGGAGGTTGACCTCAGTCTTGATTGGTGTTCTTTCCTTTAGACTTACAGGATATCATATGTTTTGGTAGGGGAAGTGGTGAGGGGGAGCTGGAAAAATGTTAAGAGGCGACACGAGGTTTCCTCTGACAACGTGGAAAGCGCGACAAGAATAGAGCTTATACTTCAGATATACACTACCGTCAACTCGTCTAACAAGTGGTTATTCTCGTAGATCTTTTATTTAAGTGCCATCCTGCTAAGCCTTTGTCCCTGCGCTTTTTCATACAACCACTCAAACTTATACCATACGAGCATCGTGGTGGGTGGGACTCGCTATTGTTATAGGGTTATGGCTCTACGTGATTTCATGGGTCATCGTGGCTTTTGGTAGCTAGGGTTACTATTGCTTGTGATAATGGAGGGAAAGAGATTTTTTTTCGAGGACTATTTAATTGTCGGTTCTGATGTGGGAGGTTTGGTATGTAGAGCATGATGGGATTGAGAATGATTGCGAGTGCCAAATAATTCTACGTATATATGCCACTCTGCCTCTCCAAACATCCGCTACGTGTAAAGGGAGGAAGCAGCTCTCAGCATTTATCGATATTGTTTGACTTCTAAGTCACCGACTTCCAGAGGAGGTGCATTTTTGTTTGCGTAAATATAGACAAGACATATTGTGAGGATCACTTCATATTTGGAAACTCCGAGGTAAGATCGCTGATGATGAGCATCCGAACCCGATATTTTCCCTCACCGGGTGATCTGTGAGGTCATTCTCAAGCATAATCTTGCACAATAAGTGGTAGTTCGTAGCCCATGATATTTCGACTTGTTCACATTTCGAGATCTCCACCTAAAATTCAAACCCATGACCGGGACAACATAAATAACAAGCATCCCTCCCATCTAAGTCTGGTCCTCGCATCATTGCTGCCGCGGCCATGGCTTATGTCCTTGTTTCTAAAGCTCTGCTCCCTTATGGGCCTTGACACAGCATCTCGTGTTTGAATTGACTAGCCTCTTTTCTCGGTTGAAGTTGCTATTTGTTGATAGACAAACTATTGTTCCTAGCTCTGCTTTTCATTTTCAATGCTTGCATCAGTGTTAGTGCGCTCAAGCTCACCTCTGGGTTCATTAGAGATTGTAGGTCTGCTATTTCCATGTCTAAAGAGGAGAATTGTAGTCCAGTTCATGATATTAGATATATTCTGCATCAATGGGAAATCCACTTTTCTGTTCCTGTGAAACATGGAGATAGTTAAGGGCGCATATTCACATACTTGACAGAATCTTGCATGTGACAAGCATGTGGACACTTGGTTTGTTGAAATCAAGCGGCATTGACGATTGCACAGGTACATGATGGATCTGAAGTTCAGTTCACCACTTTGGTGCAGACCGGTATCATATTCACTTTCTTTGGTTTGTTTTTGTTCTGTTAAATTTTTTGTCATTGGTCAATATCTAGGCATAACTTTAAGAATCTTTCGCATGAAGTCTAGATACATGGCTGATATATTTAGCTTAGCCCGCGAAAAAAAAACAGGTCGTGAATTGCAGATGACGAGTAACTTCGGTTATCAAATTGCCTTGAGCGCCATGCGTTTGGTCCTCAAAAATTCATAGTCTACCATCGATCCTCTCACAACCTCTTCGATGACCTTTGCAATCTCCTCGCCAAACTCAACCTTCCACTTCCCAGCCTCGACATTAAGGTTGAGTCTTGCTGAAAGTTTGTTCTTCTGAATACCGCTGGATTGTAACAGAGTATCCAGCATAAGCTGCTCAGCTTTATCAAGCTTCTCGAAATCCTCCTTCGGCACGCTTTTCCATTCGAACTTCAACCTTGCTGGGTCCATTCCCATCATTTGCGCATATTGCTTAACCAAATCTTGATTGTTGATAACATCGTCGGCATCAAGAACTACTGGCCAGCTAGCCTCATAGCGTGTTCCTTTCAAAGATTTGACATAATATTCGTACATTGCCCTTGGCCATGCAAGTGCAGAAGCGACTCTCAGCTCAGACTCAGCAAAAGATGTATCAAAGACACCTTCACCTGCGGACAGCTTTCTGTACATACTTGGTACCGCGAGTCCAGGGTGTCGTATCAAGAAAGTGGGCAAGAAGGTTTCCAAGAACTCATCTGGCATGACCATCATATTCAGTTCCGATTTTGTTTGCTTTGGAAATGCGTCAAATGGTAATTTTAAGTCCCAAATGGCTGGACCCAAGTCATCGCCAAAGGTTCTGGCACGTGCTTGCGAAGGGGAGAAGCAGAGAAAAGCATGTTCTTTGATGAAAGCGATCTTTCCGGCGGAATTGGCCTCTGAAGCATACTGGTTCATGTTGTTGAGGCCTAGCTCGTAAGCATCGACGATCTGTTTCTTCACGTCCTCAGACCAGCTCGCGACGGACTTGTTGCGGATTTTCAGAGCCCAGGCTTTCATGTTAGCGGGGAGGAAGTAGTATCCTCCATGCCAAGCCGGTAATGCTACGTCTGGTTGCTCTTCGAGATTGAGGATGCGGACGGTCAAGTTTGAAGCTGAACGCGGCATAGTAAGGAAGAGGAAGCGACGCTCTCGATGGGGTGTGGAGGAGTGAACATTTAAATTTGGTGTTCTATTAGAAGCCATAACTATTAGATTTACTATTCGGGGAGTGAGAGGTATTTGAATGCCTGGTTGTGATGGAGGGAGAAGTTGAAATTTGGAAGGTGAAGATAATGGAGTTTTTATATTTGAAGCGATTGATGATTTTCTTCGCAAAAAAAAAGTTGAATTTTAAAAGTTGAATATGGCCGACTGAAAGGTTGGGTGAATAAATCGCCGTTGTACTTTGGTGAAAGGAATTACCGCCGCCTTTATAAGTACTCGCCTAGTATTAGGAGCTAACTTTTTTTGATACACTCTTCTAACACTATCACTCCTACTGATTTTGTGAATGCAGATCATTCTGTTTCTGGATTCTAGCGTAGTGTAACGATTCACGCTGCCACGCTAGAGCTACTGTGTTAGTCAGACAACAAAATCTGACACAAGAACGCCTCCAAACATCCCACTGTGGCCCAATCCTATGGGTCAATAGTTGTGAGAATGATGAGAAGTGGATGCCAAACTGTCGTTGAATAAAGTTTGGCTGTTAGAAAATGCGTTATTCAGTTAGTAATTAATGTCCCAGCAATTTTCTTTGTTTCCTTGCCAATGAATACCAGGCAAAGTGCAAATCTGAGAACTAAGTTTAGAAGAATCCTTCTTCATTTCGGCTACGGGTGGTAGTCTCCAACTCTGTGTTCGTGTAACGTTGAGGTGGTGATATCATATGGGAATGTTTAAAATTGCCAGATGTCAGTTGACGCATTTAGCGAAGTAAAGATGATAGCTGACAGAGCATTTTAGCATCAACGACGAGAATTGAATCGACGAGTTGATGGTGTGTTCAAACATTTCAATTGAGTGGAAACCGCTAAAGCGAGTTAGAAATTCACAAGCGAGACCCACGCGTATGGAATCCAGGGACTCGGTGCTCAAATTAAGGAGTAGATATGACTGAGAAGACAGCATAAAGTACTAAAGTAGGCAATATTCCAATACTCAATATGTGTAACTCGAGATTTTGCCTTCATTTCACTGCCGAGGATGACCACGGCAATTTCTGATGCTACATGGGATAGCGCTTAAATGTATAGTGTATAGAAATTTGAGGGTATTTTTGTTGCAGTTTCGCGTTCTGAAATTTGCGTTAGAGATGTGAGAGAGTACTAAGTATGAATCTTAAATAAACTAATTTTAGGCACAAACGCACCGACTACATAACATTGCTACAATGCTCCGTTTCCTTGGCAAAGGCTTCCCCTTTGTCCGCTTACTGTTGGCGACAAAAGATTTTCTCTTTTGCTTGATAGTTAATTTTCTGCATGACGAGATATTCAAATAATGAGCCCGTGAATCAAATATCTTTTATGGCATCATAAGAAATTCATGCCCAAAAAAGATATTTTGGTCACGTGAGAATGTGGATGATTCCAAGTTGAACTTCAATTAGTTTAGACTCCATGAAATATATCTTCCGTGATTCCAGTGATGTCAGATACTGTACCACTGTACCTCCACTTGATAAATATGACTACAGCTCCATCAATTAATTGCTCGCCCTTGTCCGCGGGACTGTTGCAAACTATGAACAAGCAATTCATCTTGATAGCCATCCCCATAAATATGGACAAATGACGGGTTTAAAGATTAGTGCTACGAAATCTACTAGGGCATGAGTAATCAGCATGGTATTTCTGTGGAAGGATAGAGATGGAGAAAGGATCTTTTGTCAAAGGCAACGTATCACACCAAGCGAACGGTTAAATAGCAGAGAGACTTAAGAGCAGCGTTATTTGCGAAGTTATTTTGAGTAACGAGAAGCTTCAATTTTGTGAAACCTGGCATGGATACTATAGATAAAGTAAGCCTCTCAAAAACGAGGCAGTCTTTTTCTGGAGGGACATATCGCAAGCAAAATGAAGCTCAAGAATAATGGACATATTAGATATTTTTTCTCACGAAGAATAATTACACGAAGCAATTTACTATTGCAGCTCACCAGGATGGTGCTCGTAGGATCTTCCTCCGGGTTAGAGATACAGAGTTGACAAAGTGTATAAGGCTACATCGACTTAAGTTGCTGCGCTGTGTAACACAGTTAAAGGAAAGGCTGTCTGAATCAGAATCCTGAATTATCCAAGTGGTCTGGGCATTCCAATCAGAACCTGGTTCTTGGATATCAGGGCGCGAACAATTCTGAAGGATGACCACCCTCCTGCACAAGATGATGCCTGGTTACAAAAGCATATAGCCGGAAAACGGAGTGCCCGTTGGGATCGAGATGCATTGTCGTCAATGAAATAGAACGGATTGGTATATGTTTCAAAGAGCACTGGGGTATAATTCCCTGGTGGAGATAAACTGGATGAGGATTAGCATCTGTAGTCGTCGAAATATGTTTGGTGTGGCTCAGCTGCGACCCCTGATTCTGCATTCAGCTTCGACGCATGCACAATCAAGAACTAGGGTTTGAACCGAGAATTTTAATATGGCAACAGCCGTTACCAAGAGCATCCTGTGTGGTATGGACGGAAATGGTTCAAGGCCAGTCGTTACTTAGACTGAGACGAATATCCAAAAGGATCTCACCATTTTTGTCCGCGAGCCCTTCATAGACGGTGCATCTACTCATATATAATGTCAACCGATGATCTTCAGCCGGTGTTGGAAGCTTTGAGCGAGGAAAGTTCAGCAGGCAAGGAACGCAGCATTGACGAACAGACTGTACGTCAAGACAAAATAGCATCTGATGCCCCGCAAGCATGGTTTCAGAGCGATCCAAACCTTGCCCCTATCTTCATTGCTCGTGAAAACGGCATGCATATCGATCACGGTGCCTTAGATCAAGCTCCTGAGCAAATAGATCCAATATCGCCGTTGTATACTGTCGTCAACAGATTCCCGTCAGCATCGAATGAGCTCCCAACAGAAAGAGTAAACTCAAGCACAGGCGAAGACTCTGGGCCACGAATCTGGAGAATGAAAAAGGCAACGGCTCTGAAAGTAGTAATCCTAGTGATGTTGATTGTATCAGCTGCCATAGGAGGGGGAGTTGGAGGCTCAGTGGCAAGTCGGAGGAAGAACAAAACGAGTAACAGAACTGCTCCGATTCATTCGAACACTACAAACTTCCCCGCCAACACAACTAGAACAGTGGAGATGCCTTTCAATGTCCAGACATGGGCCACAGCGAACTTCACTGGTCGATCGCAGATTTTCTACAAGAGCGGATACTTCCACACAAGCTTTCCGGCGAAGAGCTACCGCTGGAGCCCTGGAAAATGGAACAATAGTATGCGACTTTGTACCATGTCCTTCTGCCAAGGTGATCATCAAATTGGGTGGTGGGGTACAAGTGAGCATGATGGTTCAAGTTTTCAGCCGAGTTGGTATGGATGGCAGTATGGCGATGGCATTAATATTGTCTGTCGCAATGACTTTGAGGATCCTGGATGTCCTTCAAATGCAGACGCTTCATCGTTTCAAACGGCGCCTATTATTAAGACAACGATAACACCCACGCCAACACAGACTGAGCTATCAAGCTCTACATCACTGCGAGTCGGGCCCGTGACAACTACAACGAAAGCTCCGCTCAGCGTGGGATGAGAAGGGAATAAAGGTGGGATGACTACCTATATGTGCCATTTAGCGAGTGAAATATTGTTACCTGAGATTGTTGGAGTGGAAATCGCGTTTGAGCGTTCACGATATTACTCGTAAAAAAATCATTCGTTTTTAAGAGATTAAAAAATGACTGAAAGAACCTAGGGGTTGACTCAGTATACCACGAGATGAAAAGACGCGAGTTTGAAGGGAACGTAATTAAGTTTAGTGAACTGTGGCGCGATAATTTGATTAAGTTGCAATTGGTGGTCTATCATAAGCAAGGGTCGCATATACCATTCGGTCTTCGTGTGAATCATATTCAGGTTTTGGGTAGCATGGATCCAATTCACGTTGTCAGCTTTCTTATCAAGGCTGTATTAGGGCTTCTTACATCGCCAAAAAAAAGGGTTCAAATCAGGGTCTTCGAGTTCCCAATCATCTAGGAGGTGTCTCCTATAGCACCAAAAACATCGAATTTCATTCTTTAGGGGCTATCTTCCCACAAGAAACAGAAGAACTTTGTAGAAATAATGATATTAGTAAATAAAATTGTCATTTAAGTTTAAGATACCTACTGCTATTACTTTTCCGAAGTATTTTATCGTTCAGGAAAGGGATTCTGTCCCTCTAATATAGTGTGATCATCTATATATACTTGCTCCTCAAATTCCTCAAAGTATTTGCATGCTAGACAAATCCAGCGAACATGTTGATCACAATCGTAGTGTTCAGAAAGCATGAGAAGCAGGCTATCCTCAACCTTTCCATCGCAGGTAGGGCAGAATCAAATAACAGAAATTCTCTCATCATCACTTAGATGCGGTCTGCGGCGAGACTGCATGTCAGGACGGTCCCGTGCGCGGGGCATGAAACAGCATTCCTGAAGACATTATTAAGCATCCTCGAATTTGCCGTGGAGCTACAAACCTCGCAGACATTCAAATCACACCTAAGACATGGAAGGCCATTCGTGAAGTCGCAGGTGAGGTTGCACACACGAACCTCTATTTCTTCATCACTGTTAGCGCGTCCCTAGCAGATGCGTGGAGGTTGTGCAGTGCCGTATAAAAGTTCGACTTTTTGACGTGCCCAGAGGCCAGAACCACTGCACAACTCTTCTCGCTTCAGACGGTTAAATATGTTTTCAGGTCTTTGAATCAAGTTATGTACTCCCCGTGATGTCCAGGCAAGATGGAGGATGTCGGGGGTCGTGAGCTTGCCACATAGCGCTCGGAGTATCTCATACTGAGACAATATACCAAGGAGGTTTGACATGCCGTCTTAAATGGTAGGTTATTTTCTCCCTCAGATGAGCCGCAGACGAGGGGGGTGTGGAGGCTTAGGCGAGGCTAGACGAAGCTTCGAGGAGGGGAAGTCTGACGTAAGCGAGCGGAATATTGATCCTCCGATGGAATAACGGTACTCCTCGACGTACCTCATCATTTTGTCTATTCAGTACTTGTTCCATGACGAAATTCAATATATCCAGCCGCCAAATTATTGTGAATCAGCTTTATCAAGAAGGGTGGGTTATATGAAGCATCAGGTTTTAACCACGAGCTTTGTACCTTTCCCATCGGCATCGCGTATCGTCACCAATCTTCTCCTAGAGACAAAGATTACTGACCCAAAGTCTTCAATACAACTCCAGACCCGAGGCTAGCCTCTCAGCCCGGGCATTATGAAGCGCTTTCAGATACCCTGGTCATAGCAAGCTGCATTTCTTCTACGTTACACTTTGTCTACCTTTACTTGTGTGTCGAGCAATTTTACGATAAAATTTCTCGTAAATTTCTCTGCTCTCAATTTTATTTCTTGTCACATTCACAAGCCATATTCTCCTATCATTTAAGTGGATTTACCATGTGTCCTGAGTATTCTGATTTATAAAAACTCTACGATTTTTTGCGCGCTATTAGAGCAACCTGGTGCTCTTTTGCTTTTATGCTACTGGAAATACAACTCCGAAGCCCGTTTGTCATGGTTTTCGTCACACCATTTGGTAGCAAGTCTTTCATTTCTTCGCTCCCGGGCTACATTTCAGACAGGAACATAGGTTATAAATTTACCTCTAATTGCGGCTCTATCCTTCCGTCTCCCCACGTTCAATTGCTTCTTGCCAAGACATTCTGTGGGGTCAAACTGCGGCGTCGTTGAGCTACACTCGCTTGAACCTATTGTTTTGAGCCAATTTTACGGAGATTGTCCCTATTAAATCTGCTTTTCCTTAGATACCTGGCTCCAAGATGACGTATTGATACTGCGGGGTAGTCTAAGTCAGACTAGCCGCGTAAGTGTGGGAGGTTAACAGGAAGATTTCTCTGCTGTTTTGCGGGGAAATATATCCTGGGTCGGGTTCGGTCCGACTACTTTTCACTGCTTATCGCTTAATTCTGCTGTATATACAGTCTAATTCCTTGGATACTTGGCATAAAATTCATGGCTGTAGGAACCAGGCCTATATAAAGGAGTCTGTCAATTCCTTTGTTCATTCATGTTTCTAGACCGAACTGCAGGAAAATAGTACGGTTTGAATTATCTGAAATATGCTGAAACAAATTATTCGAGCTCTATTCCTCAAATACTTTCTCTTTTCCGGGGTAGACTGTCAGTCAACCTGCAGCAATGAAACCAATCTGGAAAGCTTGACTGCTACTACTCGTACTGGCATCTTCAGAGGTAACCTCAACGATACATATCCAGACGTGAGACAATTTAAGTACATTCCATACGCAAAGGCAAGTCTTCCTCATGATATTACTCTTTAAATTACTGCAAACTCACTCGTTCAATAATAGCCTCCCGTGGGCGATCTACGATGGCAATCACCCCAAGATTTGGACAGCTCGTCTAAGCTTTATGATTCGACGGTATTCGGCCCATCATGTCCGCAATTTGTGACCGCTGTTCCTGCTGTCTGGTCTCTCAATATCACTGGAAACCTAATTGTCAATTATGGCCAAAGCTTGACAGCTGGTGAAGTTGCTCAAAATTCTGCAGAAGACTGTTTGACCCTGGCCGTTTGGACTCCTGCAAATGCTACCTCATCTTCGCACCTTCCTGTAATTGTCTATCTCACTGGCGGAGGTGATGTCACAGGGGGCATCAATATCCCAACTCAATTGCCTGCCAATTGGGTTCACCGTTCACAAAGCCATATTGTCGTTACAACCAACTATCGTGTCAACATATTTGGATATCCAAATGCACGAGGATTGAATCAGACCAACTTTGCCTTACAGGATCAACGCAAAGCCGTCGAATGGGTCTCGGAAAACATCGCAGCTTTCGGTGGCGATCCATCCAAAATAACTCTATGGGGCCAATCAGCGGGAGCTGGTGCAACTGATATGTACATCTTCGCCTGGGCAGAGGAGCCGTTAATTCGTGCCTCAATATCGAGCTCTGGAGTTGCACTTAAACGGAATACCAATCCTGACTATGCTGGGACAAATTTTACATTCGTAGCCAAGTCTCTAGGTTGTGATTTTTGTGATCCGCAACTCGAGTTGGAATGCATGCGTCGGGTTCCCATGCCACGCATCGAGAATTTTGTGGGTCAATATCAAGATAATTCCACGCTATTGAACACATCGCAACCTGCGATCGCATTCACTCGTCAAAGTAAGCTTATTTACCATGCTAATTGTAGTTATGCTAATGCTATATTATAGTTGATAACAAATACGTCTTCGCCAATTACACACAGCGATATGTTGATGGCCAAGTAGCACAACTCCCAAAAATCATAGGGACGACATCTCGAGAAGCCTCAGCACTTGTTCCTTATCCAGTCAACAATGCATCATCCGGTCCATCAGAACAACTCATAAGAAGCCGGACCCTCAGCACCGTCTGCGCTGCTTACGAGACCGAAGTTCTCCGTGACGAAGTTAGCTTGCCAACCTGGCGATATGAGTGGGCCGGCAACTTCACCAATATCTCACCCGTCTCGTGGCTCGGTGCTTACCATTACTCTGATCTGTACATGTTATTTGGCACTTACCTTATTGCTCCAGGTAGTATTCCACCTCTCGAAGCCCAGACGTCTGAGCTGATGCAAGACTATTTCCTGGAGTTTGTGAAAGACCCAAGTTCTCTTTCGGCGAATGGGTGGCCTGAGATGGGGACGGGTGAGTTTAGTGGTGGGAAGATTGCAAGATTTGGTGCTGGTGGAGAGGCAGTGCAGATTGTGGATGGGGATGTGGTAGAGGGAGCTTGTCATATTCCCGGTGTTGTGTATGATACCACTCCATATTGATGGGAGAGCCGCAGAAACTTTTCCTAAAATCCGTTGATTACTCTAATTGCAGAACACTATAAGCTACAATTAATACTCGGAAGGATGGCATTCGGGCTTCAAAGTCTAAATATTATTTACATCGCTTATTTCACAAAGTCAGAGGACATTTTCATCAATATTTACTGGTAAATGAAAATCAATCCATTAGAGGATTTCAGCTGAAACGTCTAGTGCCATCATCATTAACAACAATTGGCTGGGACTAAATCCAACTACTTGAAAGTCTTTACCTCTAGTCTCGGTACAGGTTTAGGATTTTTATGGCTTTTACTGCCCTGCGCCTATAGGTGCTCGCCCATTTGCAAATCCCCAACATCGAGCTGCGTCCTGGTAACGTTATGCTAACCCGCGAGCTAATTTTTAATTGGTCATAATCTTTATCTTTGCTCATTAGTGGTCACATGTATAAGTGAGTAGAATAAGCTCGGTTTATTACCTAAGGCAACTTAATTCTCGTCAGCGGAACGCCTGGTTTGTCTAATGCATAAGCATTCTCACTTTCTGATCTCCTTTTATGCCTAACCTTTACTAGTTAGCTAGCATAACTTCCCTGAAATTTACAATCCACAAGAAAACATATCCTCCCAACCCAATGTAGCTATATATATCATGAAGCAACCAAGGAGTCTAGAGAATTTGCAGCATTTATTTTTGTACAAGAGCAGAAGTCAACTTTCACTTCTCAGATTTGTTTGGTGCTAAATCATGAATATTGCTTCTACGAGCAGCCTTCACGGGGACGTCAGGTATGGAGTCTCTCACAGGCGAGAACCAATCAGCGGCGAATCTAGAATGCGAAGCCAATAATATGATTTCTTCGAGCTTCTAAGAAAGACTGCAGAGAATCGATACCGCCATATTAAGGCTTTAAATCTGCCATTTGAGGCACGTCCTCGAGGCTTCTTCCCCTCGAAGTTCTTTAATGAGCAGATGTTGAGGTCTTGGATATATCCTGTGTGCAGGAACGAAGCGGCAGCAATGGGTACAGAGGTCGCGTCAGGACCAGAATAATGGCCCTACAAGCCTATTTTGCACTCCGATACGAGAGATATATGTTCTTCCTATGATGACAAGGATGGGGTGCTCGAGAAGCTTGGTGGAAACGAGTGCCTGTGAGGTGGAACAGTGGCTAATGATACTCGGAGTATTTTTCTGGGCTCGGACTCGGACGGCTATTGCCCCGATAATATAGGAGAGTACGGACGCTCATCACCGTCTAAAGTGACTTTGGTAATTCCTTTAGGATTTCCAAGTTATATTAATTCCTGAGGAAGTTTACAGAAGGCGCTCTAGCAAGGTAACGCTGGCATAATGGAAACTCTGACGAAAAGGAAGCACAGTAGCGATTGAGTGTATAGAGGCAAATTCAAAGATTCCATTTCAGAACACGTAAGAGCTTCTTACGGGCACATTTACTGATATTTCTCGAAAGCGCGAACGGGGCCGCCATCTACAATCTTATGTACTCCGTGCTGACATGGTTGCTGGAAGAGAGGAAAATGACGAAAGAACTGCTGTAGATTAATTAGCTGGGCGGACGAATGTAAACTTTCTCTGGGATCCTCTTTAGACAGCGAGCGCTGTGAAAATGCACGCGACAAGGGGATTCATGTGCGAGCGGTACTCCGAGAAAAACACAATGCAAGGTATGCATAAGACACCCGAAAGTTATAAGGAGAGAGGCTGGAGACTTGTAGTTGAACATCCTGGATTTTCTGAATATGATGTCTAATGCCATCGGCTATAGCGGCCGATGACTGTATCTACCTCCGACTGATTATAAGTCTTTTCCTCTAAACTGATTCTAGTCTATGGCTGATAGTAGTGTTCCAACCCTCCAGCTAGCTTACTTGATCGTAATCTTCATCGTCACTCATTAATGCTGGAATATTTGGTGCGTTGTAAATCCTCTACTAAAAATGTGACATGAACGAATATTACAAGTCATAACGCCAGAAGCAGGGTAGGCTGTTTCAAAAGGAGGATGGGTTTTTCGGCATATGGATTCAACAGAAAGCATGAAGAAGCTGGGATGTTTAACTGGATATAAGCGTTGTTCCCATTTGGACGGCCTCTGAAAATACATTAGTGGGATAGCGATGATTTAGAAGACAAAATTGTGGCCTATTTACTTGAGGTCATAGTAGAATGAGCTTAGTGAGAGTGAGTACTTCTCTGTCGCTAATGACGTCCTTGAAGAATAAATCACCATTGCTTGGGCGGACGTTCCTGATGCGGACGTACGTAAAGATGAACGTTGAATATGAGTAAGAGATCGCAACGTATTTCACAATAGGGATGATACATTTGAAATGCCCTTAGGGAGATGCGAGGTACCGTGTGTAAGCTGTAACCATCTTCAAGTAAGCTGTGTTATGAAATTAGGAGAAAGTTCAAGTCTTGAGCAGATCCCTGGTGGATAATTCTGATCACATGACTAAGCTCAATTTAAGTGGTCTGTGCACAAGCTCAAGTGGGATGTTTGCGGTGCAATGTGATGGGAAGAATTTCTAGTAATCTAGCATTATTTTGTCAAAGTCGACATATTCCCAACTCTTCTATACATTCTGTCTTGTGGATGACTCAATGAGAAGTCCTCTGCTGCTGCCGCCAGCAATTCGCGCATCAATTGTTCGGAACTCGTCTTTTGTCGCAGTTCTACAACTCCATCCCCACACTCGTTGTCACTTCTCGACGACCTCGAAACCACTCAACGAGGAGTCAAAATACGACAAGGCAATCGCTCTCTTGAATACTTTACAAAGTAATCAAGTAATACGCGCATCAATAGCCGATGCTCCAGGAGACAAGAACAAAGATGCAATCCCAGAGATGCTGGAATGGCTGCGCAAAGCTGGACACAAACCTGCAGACCTCACACGATCTGGGATGAAATACATACATGTCGCAGGCACGAGTGGAAAGGGAAGCACATGCGCCATGATTGAGAGTATATTATTGCAGTACCAGGCAAGGGCAGAGAGATCTGAGGACGGAAGTAGGAATGCGCTGCATAAAATTGGAACATACACTTCTCCGCATCTCGTGGATGTTGTTGAACGGATACGAATAGATGGGAAACCAATTTCCAAAACTATCTTCGCTACTCGTTTTATGGATCTATGGAATCACTTCGAGAATGTTGCTCGGGCGGAATCAAATGGGCTTCTCGATATCAATGCCGGTGACATACGACCTGGTTACTTTCGATTTCTCACAATTTTGGCTCTCCGAATATTCTTGGAACAAGGTGTGACGACTGCCGTAATCGAATGTGGCATTGGAGGAGAATACGACAGCACGAACATCCTCCCTTCAGAAGCCGTCTCAGTAAGCGCTATCACGAAATTGGAACTCGATCATGTCGAAATGCTCGGAGGAACAATCCAAGAGATAGCTTGGCATAAGTCGGGAATAATTAAATCACATGTGCCGGTGTTCTTAACTAAACAAACACGAGATGCAATGGAAATCATCGAGGACAGGGCTCTTGAGAAATCATCTGAACTCAGTATTATTGCTCGACTGCCGGCACTGGATGACAGAAATATTCGCCTTGGCCTTCTCGGGGAATTTCAGAAGGACAATGCTAGTTTGGCAGTCGCAGTTGTAGCCTCGTACCTCCGTCGACATGTAATCTGCAATGACAATGTTCCATCTCCAGAAGCCCTACTAAGCGGTAGTCGGCTCCCAGATTTATTTGTAGAAGGCCTCGAACTGGTCAAATGGCCGGGCCGATGCGAAATCTACAATCTAGGTAAAATGGAATGCTACGTTGATGGAGCACATACAGAAGATGGTATTAAAGGGGTAGCAGCTTGGTTTCGCGACAAAACGAACGAAGCGTATCAGCAGAAAGATCCTCCAACAGCAACAATATTAATATTTAACCAGGATGAGCGTGATGGAACTTTACTTCTTCGATCTCTTCTGACACATATGGACGTTTACGATACTGCTCTGAGTTGGCGTTATATGTTCCATTACGCCATGTTTTGTCCCAATCGAGCTTTCCCGGTTGCACCAGTTGAATCAGACCTCGACCTGACAAAACAAGGGGCTCTCTTGAGAACGTATCGAGACCTCGACCGGAACAGTTTATCTACAGTCGTGGGTAGTGTTGGAGAGGCTATGCGAATAGCGAACAGAATCTCGGATGACCAAAGAGAAAGGGTACTTGTGTTAGTCACCGGAAGCTTACATTTAGTCGGAGCATTCTTACAGTATCTCAAAAACCCCAACCGCCGATTACGAGTAAAGGAATGGGACGAGAATCACACCCGGCCTAGACGATCACGAAGGCGGCCGCGAAGCGATTTACAGGTGATGAAGATTATGAGAAGGAAGAATAGACGTAGACCAATTGTTCCTTAGAAGCTTGAGGTGATGTTTGTCATTTCGCGATAGCGTAGGAGTTTGAAGATACCCCTGATTTAAACAACAAGGAATTCAAATAGTGTATATAAGGAATATGTCTACATTTAGTTAACACAATACTTCATCATAATGCGTCTACGCCTTCTAGAGCGCCAAGTACAGTGCCCACAAGGTGAATGCTACCTGTGACGAAAACTTCGACCCCATTACTATCGTTCAGATCCCGAATGCACTCGAAGGCATCTGGGATGCAAGCCACGACTTTGGTAATAGAATCGGGTGCCAAATTCAACTCCCTCCATTTTGTGGCGAACGAAGTTTGTAATGTGAGTTTCGCAATGGCGTCACCATCGTGTTGCTTGTTGACAAAATCTGGTGGTATCTTGTAAGCCTTTGATGGTGCAATGAGAGCCAGGACAATTTACCTTTCTTTAGATGCTCGTGCTGACTTAGGACGGTTGGGGTGAAAATTACAAGGTCGAATTTTGGGATCTTTCCTTCTTTGGCGGAATTCGAAAGAGTTTCGAGAAGCTCCATGGCTTCTCGGTGGCCTTGCTGATTAAAGACAAGGACGCGGGTTCCGGTTCTGCTCGCATGGTTAGTGGGCTTTTGTAGCGATGAAGTTAGATATCCACGAACTTCTTTGATGTTTCCTCGCCATACCATTTGGTAGCGAATTGAATACTATCACTCGTATGTGCACCATCAAGATACCAAGTGACATTCCCTTCCTTCTTCACCTCAAACCTCCCCCTCCACACCATTTTCTCAATGCCATCTTTCAACTCCTTCGGCAGCGGCTTATGAGGCTTTCTCTTAAACCCCGGATCCAACTTTTCAAGCACACTCTCCGTCAAAGCAATCGCCAAACTCGCATTCTCATACTGAAACCCCGCATCTGGCTTAACCCTCACTCCCCTCAATCTCTCATCCTGTCCCCTCACCTCAAAACTCCTCACCTTTCTCTCCCCGGCCACCTTCCTCAACACTTCCTCCGCACTCGTCAGCTGAGTAGCACTATAGGAAGGTACGCCAGACTTCTGAATTCCAGCTTTATGCCACGCAATCTCCTCTACGGTATCCCCAAGCTGAAACGTATGGTCAATCCCCAAAGTACTAATCCCTGTCACTGCCGGGAAATTCACGATATTCGTCGCGTCGTATTCCCCACCTACACCAGCTTCGTAGATCGCTACGTCAACGCCTTGTTGGATGAACACGTGATAGGACATCAGCACTAGGAATTTGAAGTAGACGGGTTTTTCGAAATCGCCCAAAGCGTCGTAGATTTCGAAGAAGTACTTTGTGAATAGGGATCGAGAGAGGGGGATGCTGTTTACCTTTATGCGTTCTCGCACGGCGATTAGATGAGGGGAGGTGAAGAGGCCGATGGAATGGGGGATGGAATGGGTGAGGCGGTATTGGGAGAGCATAGAGTCTATGTAGGCGCATGTTGAACCTTTGCCTTTGGTGCCGGCGACGTGAATGATATTTAACTTTACGAGGTCATCTTGCTAAAGCTTTATGTTATTACATGGTTTTATGAAATGGGAGGAAAGGGATTACAGAGTAGCCGATTTTGGAGAGACAGACTCTCAAGTGGTCATTTGCGAGGGGATCGAAGCGGATGCCGGCGAGGCGGCGCTTCGTGAGTTCTGCGTAGGTGGTTTGGAGGGTGTTGAGGGTGTTGATGGCATCCTGTATACGTAATTAATGTAAGCACTGATGTATGAGAGACGAAGCGAGGGAGTAAGGGAACGAACATCATAGGTTCTATTTTGAACGACGGAATGCCATCGCCTGTCTGATTGACGGATGGTTGTAAGTGAGTTGTAGTCCTTCAATTGTTTGCCTGTTCGCCGGGCTGGCGATTGGCGAAGTGGGATCTTCATAACATTCTAAATACCTGTTTCTTGCAACCAATGGAGATGAGCTTGCCGAATGTTTTGAAGGTGGTGAAATTTAGCGAAGATGGTATCGCTTAGTCATTCAGCCGGATTATCATTTACCCACCCGCTACTCACCCTTGCTTGTCACTGTTCGACATCTTTCAACAGACTAGCACCACCTCAAGATCTCCTCATATCTAACTCGTTTAAAATTTAGCAATTAAGCGATAAGGCAAGGAGATCAGATCCCGTGTACGGTGTTGTGTCAAGAAGCATTTACCGCTTTGCTATCCGCTCTGCTACCCGTTCAATTTCTTCTGCTTGTCTTAACTCAAGTAAAGGCGTCAAGCAAAAGCGTTGCCATTCGATATGGCGCGATTAAGCCACTCCGCTATCGCTTTCAGATCCCAGCCGCAAATGGGCGTTATCCTTCAAGAATAGTTGCGGTAAGGATGCCGGCAGCTCCATAAGTGGGGTCACGGAGTACGGAGTTGATGCTTTTATGGGACAGAACATGGAAAGCTTAAAAAGGAGAAGTTCCTCCTTGAACATGGATCTCTATATTCAGATCATGTTTCTTTTGGGGTTGCATCAGTATATCTAATATGAAGGTGAATGATAGGGATATTGAAGAGCTGAGGCCGGTGCCTGTTGGAATTGACGTCCCAGAAAAGGTTATGTTTGAAGAGTTAGCTCCAGTAGCCATTATCAGATCTGCCGCTGGGAGTGAGGCAAAGGAGGTTACGATTCGACAGGTGGCGCCTCTGGTGCTTGTTTTGACAGGAGCAACATTTCTTAATGTCAGTGGATTCACAACCTACTGTTTCTCGTATCCAAAGACTAATCAAGACTAGACTCTGTCTGTACAATCCGTTGTTATCCTCCTGCCTCAAATCAGCTCGGACTTAGAAATTCCATCAACCCGTCAAGAATGGGTCGTCTCGGCCTTTGCTCTGACCTCTGGCTCTTTCTTGCTGCTTTTTGGGAAGCTCGCTGATGTCTACGGAAAGAAACTGCTTTTTGTACTCGGATGCTTCTGGGTTACTGCAACTGCTCTTGGGTCTGCATTTTCGCCTGTTGAGGTTTGCATCTACATTATGCGAGCTTTGCAAGGCTTGGTACGTCAAGTATTGGGAACTGACTCCTGGGGATCTGCTAATATCCATGAAGGGATCTGCACTTTCCATACCAACTGCTTATGGGATCATTGGCTACACCATCCCACCTGGTCGTATCAAGAACTACGCCTTTGCTTTCTGTTCTGGCGGTGCGCCCACGGGTCAGATCATCGGTAACCTCCTAGTAAGTAAAAACATGAAAGCGTTATGAAGCATGGCTAACCAAGTCTCTAAGGGTGGAATAGTATCTCAATATTCAAGTTGGAAAGTGGTATTCTTCATTGTTGCAGGCCTTTCATTCGTCGTAGGTCTTATTGCAGTCCTCGTGATTCCAAAAGAGCCCCCTAGGAAGGCAGCTAGCGATGACCAACCCAGAGCGTCAGGAGTTGACTGGATTGGAGCATTTCTGTTCACAGCAGGGACCCTACTCTTGCTTACCGGCCTTTCAGAAGGAGTTTCGCAGGGTTGGAAAACTCCCTATGTGATTGCATTCCTCATACTATCTGTTATGTTCCTGGCCTTTTTCATATATTGGCAACACTACCTTGAAAAACGAAAGATCACAGAGCCGTTGATGAGAGTCTCAACATTCAAGAATGCGAAATTCGCCTTCTCCATGGCTATTGTGTGTTTGTTCTCAGCTGGATTCACCAACTTCTTAGTCTACTCCACATATTTGTAAGTGTCATACACATAAAATTCCGGATCTCATCACTGATTCTGATATAGTTACCAGAACTATCAAATGCTTTCACCTATCCAGACTACCTTGAGGTTCTTGCCGCTTGGCATAGTTGGAAGTAAGTCAATACCTTCCTTCCGCTGTGATCTTAGACTAACGAGTCCAGTTATCGCTACCTTCGGCTCAGGCTATCTTCTTTCTCGACTTCGTGGAGACTTTATCCTTATTTTTGGACTAGCCTCAGCTGCCATCGCCAATCTCCTCTTCGCTGCCCCAATCCCACCATCGACATCATACTTCGCATACGGCTTCCCAGCTATGGCCTTAGCCGCGTTCGGAGCTGACACAATCTATCCATGCCTTGGGCTCTTTACCACACAAGCACTACCGCGGAAAGATCAAAGTCTTGCAGGAGCAATGTTCCAGACCGTTGCATCTATAGGAAGAGCGATGTTTTTGCCAGTTGCTGCAGCCATCCAATACAGCGTCCAAGACCAGAAACTTGAGCATGAAGGCGAGAACAAGGCAGCATATCTGGCTGGCTTGAGATCTGCTGAGTGGCTTTGTTTTAGTTTGATGGTGGTGTCGCTTGCCATGACTGTCGTTGGGCTTCGAAATATGGGGAAAATTGGATTGTTGAAGAAATTGGGGAATGTCCAGTCCTCGGAAAAGGTGAAGGATCCTGAAAGAGCCACAGCATCGTGATGCCCCTGCGGAAACCTCTTAGTGTAATTATAGCGAACCGAAATCAACATCCATACTGCATTAATGTTGTTCTGTCCTGGGTTTTGGCACTGGGCTTTTTCGAAGGTGCGTCAATTCTGCTATACAATATTGATCAGCGACTCTATCGGGTTGTCGCCCGGCAACCCAGCTAATCGTCCAATTCGGATTGTTCCAACTCGCTTGAATGTTCCTTTCATATTGGGTATCGGCAGGAGAAGTAAACACTGCTTCTCTGTAATTCTCGCGAAATTGATTTCCCGCAAGTTTGACGGCAATTTCTCATCCAAAGAGCGAACTCCAGTAGCCATGTTGTCACTCGTGCGCCAGTCGTGTCTGTCTGGACCTTGGGGGAGAGAGATTGTGCCAGTAATGGCGCGAAGAGTCAAGAGTGCCCCCTCTATTTCGCCAAGGGGATTACTCCCTTTCGTCTTTGTAAGGGCACCGAGAACTGTAATGTGTGAACTGTCAAATTGGGTGCCCGTATACTTGATAGGACCGTCCATCGAGATCCACGACCATGACGGTCCTCTAAAATTTGCTGGTCTTGTAGGGTTTTCAGTGTACCACAGAAGATGTTTCCAAAGCTCATTCTTCCACATTCCAGCGACATACTCATCTCCAAACGTCATCTGATATTCTTTCGCCAAACCAGAGAGAGCGGGGAGCCTATCGCTCTTATGGGTTAATGTCCTACTAGAGAAGTCTTCCACGATACGCACCCATAGATTCTTAGTAGTAATATGCTGTTGGCTAAGACTCTTCCACTTGTTTACCCGGACTCTGTAGCCGCACTCGAAATCGACCCAAGTCGGGCAGCGAAAGTACGTTTGTGTGGGTTCGAAGCTTAGGAAGTGTTTCGAAAGCATTTCTTCTTGCAGCGTCCAACCACGACTATACAAAGGCGACTGGTCCCGCCCACCGATTTCCCGGAATGGCATATCATGTGGTTCATGTGATAGATACAGATTGCACTGCACGCTGTACGGCTCATCATTCAAAGGCAATATGAACTTGCAGTATGGTTTGCTTGGGGCGATTCGCTCTGAAAACAAACCATCACCATCAAGTCCCGCGCCAATCGTCAAGCAGCTCTGGCTGTAATAGTCGCCCATTTTAATTGACTCTTCTTCCCAATCTTCTTGAGAATCTTGCAATATACACAAAGAGTCAATCCATAGATACTGCAGACCAATTCCTTTCACAATGGCAATAGTATCCTTGAAAGTTTGTGACAAATCGGCGAATGAAATGTCATCAATCCTAGCATTAATGTTGCCCGTCGTCGTAGTCATCGGATGATTGCCACTGCCCCAACGATGACTTAGGCAAACGTAATACCCGTGACTCAGGATGCCATTGTCTAAGTAGGTTTTTTGAAAATTTCCCTGTGCATCGCGCTCAGAGTGATAGAGTACCTTCAACTTCAATATAGGGTTATATGGGTCCCAGTGTGATAGATCTAATATACGCTTCGGCAATTCAGGCTCGAAATCGGCGTAAGCTCTAGCGTCTTTCATCCACCGTCGAATTTCGTAACACATAGTCGGAAGGTGGGCGGCCTGGGACAAGCGACGTCCTGGCATAAAATCCGCGGCAGGATCTCCTATACAACGTTAGAGGAATGACTATTTCGATACATGTCCAAAAGATATCTCTTCATACCTCGGTCGGTGTAAAATCCAATCGTGCAACTCGCAAAACATTTATTCCAATCATAAGGTCGCTTCTCTTCTTTTGATAAATTCCTCTTTATAGCCGCGGTAATTGCATAATCAGCAACGCGCTTCTCAAAGAAAGTCTTATCAACAGGCACAAACAGGTAGACTCCCCACCCCTCTTGCAATTGCTTCACATCTGCATTGGTGGATAGACCATCTTTGATCATTTTACAGAATTTGCAACCAGCTTCAAAACTTCGCTCCAAAGATCGCCAGTCTTCATGGTGCAGGTGTCCTCTTACTCCGTCTCCCCCGATATCTCCCATTTTATATCTATGCCATAGGAGGATGTCAAGAGTAAGTTTCTTGCATTCTCGGCATGGATTCGCGTCCTCCGACGGAAACATCTCCTTCTCGGGTACTTCGAAACCCTCCATCCGCGCAAAAGTCATGGTTGGTATTGGCGCATCCTTAGAGTATATTCCACGCTGACTAGGCGAAGTATTCTCCAAGGGCGGGCTCTGGGCCCCCTCCAGAGACAAAACTGAGAGAGTAGGCACTTGGTCGGTGTTCTGGTTATGGACAACATTTTTCTTTGAGAGCTGATCTTGACTTTGGCTAGTATTGAGGTCAAATGGAGAACTGATCACTGGAGTTGATATCTCAGATGCTAATTTCTGTCTTCCAGACAAGCTCCATCGATGTTTTCTCTCTCCCGAAGTGCGCCGTTCGTCGGCTCGCAACGAGCTCCCCCGAGAAAGAACATCTCGAATCCTGTCCATGCTAGCGAGATTTCATCATAGCATACAGGGATGGAGTATATCGAGTACACTTGAAGTATAAGTTAGAAGCAAGTTTATGAAATTTGAAATGCGACTAAGTAAAGTGGGGCAAAAGATCACATGAGGATGATGTACCCGCTTTGCGGATGACAGCCTTTGATTACAACAGGGGTTGACAGAATTCCGTGCGCACCCTTCAAAAACGAGCCAAAACACATCAAAAACAACATTCTTTACGGTTTTATAAATCCACGGAGTTATATTATAAAGGTAGCTTATATGATACATATATCTTCTTTTATTTCTCAAGAATAGATTTATTTAAAACGTTTGTTCTTAAAACCTATTTTTAAAAGCGCTATATTAAAGTATAGATTTCTCTAGTAAATTTAGGCGTAAAGTTAAGCTTTTGAAATAACTTTTCATGTAGCGAATTTTTAAGATTCTAAAGAGTACAAATTAGACCGTATAAAACAATTATAGCTCTGCTATTAATTTCGACAGAAAATATCTAGTAGTTAGCCTTTTATAAATTTACGAAGTAGTTTTTGATATGTTTTTGCTTGGTTTTTGAAAGATGCGCACGGAATTCTGTCAACCCCTGTTGATTAGATGGCTCGGAATTACTTAAGAATTTACGTAAGCTAGGATCTGCATAACTTGACAAGCGACCCGTGTTTGCAAGCAGTCCGTGTTTTCGATTGTACCCTCAAAATCACCGAAAAGCCTACCCTAGTAATCTTAATAATATTATATTAAACTTTATTATATAATTCTAGTACTATATTCTATATAGTTTGTAATGCTAGTATTAGTATTCTTATAAGATAAATATATCTAAAGAAGCTATAATATAAAATTAAGTTAAATTCAAACGATTTAGGGGCTAAAAATCATCTCTTTTTTACTTAAATAGCTATTGAAGACTATAAAAATTAAATTATCACTATTCTAACCAATAGATATTTCTACTTTTTATATATGAAGTTAATATCTTCTATAGTTATTGAGATTACTAGGGTATATTTTTCGAAGATTTTACTGTAAATTTCAAAAACACGGACTGCTTGCAAACACAGGTCGCTTGTCAAGTACGTTAAGTTAAATGCTCTAATTTCTCTGTTGATAACAGCACGGAATTAAGCAGCTTACAATACTTACTCATAGTTGCTGGGTTCTTCTATTGGCCCGCTAATTTAAGCAATTACAGCTCAAAAAGAAATTTGCCCTCACTATGACTTGAAGGAAATAATTTGATAGGGCAGATAACTGTTGTATTTATTAGATTTGTATACAATGTACCTAGTTTTCCTATTCTGAGAAAGAAATTTTGGCTCAACTCGAGTCAGGAGGAAAGATGTGGTAAGATTAGTTTTCTTAAATCACATGAGTGTTGAGCAAATTTCCTGAAATTCAACAGAGTACTTCAACTTCAAATGGAAAACGATAAAGACAGGATATCTCGTAGCTTTCTCCATGTGACGAACCTTTGCATAGTTTATCAACTTTGTAGTCACACTTACATAAAAGTCTCGCCGCTTTGTTGAATATAATGAAACTTGCTACAGTTATCGCATCTACAGTACTAGTCAACTGCTAATAGCCGAGAACCTTAAAAACGCGAAAAGTCGCGACCTCTAATCCTGATAACTTATAACTATAACTATAATATACCTCCACAACGCACCCCTCTTAGCTCTATAAACTCAAACTATATAGCTAAGAGGCATACCACGCCATACGAACAAGGGCAGATCGCTGGTGTAAAGCTTGCTGGCGCAGAAAATAAAGATATCGCCGCCGCCTTCGGAATGTCCTCACGCGTTATTTCCTGTACCCTCGAAAAAGAAAGATTACGTAACTAAGGTAATATCACGATTCGGCACTTAACTACCCTGTAGCTAAGTAACAAGTTGTGTGTTTGTAGGCTGTATAGAAGTATACGGGCTATCACTAGGTTACAAGGCTTAGAAGTCTTGCTCGTAATAACAACTGTATAATATAATAATAAGATTTAGTTACTATGTTTAATTAAGCACGAAGCTCCTATCTAATAGGTGAAAACCCAGACTATATACCTGTGTTTTAGTCTATAGTCAGAGCCGGTTATACTGACCTACTCTGACCGCTTAGAGGTGGTTAGACTGACCACCTCTGACCGTCTATTATTATATAACTAAAATACTAAGAAATCCCTAGACCGCTTACTAGCCTGTAATTAGTCCTTTTACTATAACAGTCTAAGGTCTCCTAGAGATAATTATCTCTTAAGCCTATAGTCTTAGAACTACACGTGATCTTATCCCGTAATTATAATACTATCCCCCTTCCGTCCTAGCGTGTCCTCACGTATAAGTACGACCTAAGGAAATATTAATATCTGGCTAACGGCCTCTTCTTCTTTTATTATAACCTCTAAAGAAACCCGTCGTCGCAGAGCCTTAGTTAATAAAATTAAACTAACTAGCCTCGACGCAGATATATATTACTCTTTCTGTCAGGCTAATAGCCGTCGCTATATTATATTATCTTCTTATTCTCGCTGTTCTGAGTACGTCCGTACTAGTCGCCCGAGCTATAATAGTAAACCTAAATTCCTCGATAGCTAGGAGGTATTAAGCCGTCAGGAGGAACGTCTCGGTAAAGAGGAGGAAGAGGCGATAGCGAAAATACTCCGATTACGAAAGTAAAGGAAGTTTATCTAGCGCCGGAAAAATAATATAATAGCCCGAGGTTTTAAAACTCTCCTAGAGCTAGATATAGCTGAAGAGAAAGAAAAGAAGGAGTAGGAAGAGAAGGATAATAAAATCCGACGGGAGGCAGAAGTACTCCGCCTAGCTACTACGCCGACCCCTCCTACAGACCCGGGTCCTGGCTTCGGCCTAGACCCTTCTTTTAACCCTTCCTTAGTTTTCCTACCTAATAACCCTTTCTAGGCAGCTTAGGATTTTAATAGTAGAACGTCTTAAGCTTCTTAGGGCAGCTAAGATAAGACTTTAGTTCCTATATATTTTCTAAATATAGGTAATCTAACTATTTAATTAAGTACTTAATCTTTCCGTTTATATACTAATAGTCTAAGATTTCTTCGACGTTATATACGGCTTCTTCTTAAGGGTTAATAGATTCTACTTTAGTAAATAGAGCTTTCGGGGCTCCTAGCGGTACTAGTTCTAGTAATAAAATATAGATAACCGGGTAGATTCTTATTATCTTTAGTAGTTTAAGTTCGTAGTTTAAACGTCCTCTTACTTCCTTGATCTTAAATAGTCCTAATTTCTTATAGTCTAGTTTATCGCTTAGTCTTTTTATTTTAATATTTTTTCTTAGGAGGTAGACTTTATCCCCC
>LLCE01000068.1:0-204983 GCA_001414415.1 Hymenoscyphus repandus | reverse complement strand
GGGGGAGAGGGGGGAAGAGCAGGAGTGTGGGTGGTGATGAGTGGTGATGGGTGGTGATGGATGGTGGTGTGTGGTGAGAGCCACGGTGCCCGGTCGGGCGATCTGATCAACCTGAACAGCCATTGCCAGCCAACAACACACCCCTCCCATGACCCGTCAACATTGGAGGCACCACATTGATACTGGTCTCAGACATATCACACAACTTCGTGAATTTGACGATTAGCCAGAACTCACTTCCGACTTGATCATTTTCCGTCTCAATGCTCGAGATAGATGCTCGGATAGATGCCAAAATAGATGCCGTGCTCTAGCCTATCTCCTACGCCTCCTCCGTGTCAATTAGACAGGGCCACGACTTTGAGAGGCCAATCGGTGGCCGTTTGTATTCCTTAAGTCGCGTCGGCGTTTAACATCATTCAAGGCAAATCTCTCCCTCCCGCAGCCTCGCAGCTCAAGTCTCGACGTGATTCTTGGGTGCGTGCCATGCTTGCTCGTTCTTGGTCCCTTGACAGCCTTAACTTCACTTGAGCAAGCCGAAGCAAGGTTCTCTGTGACGGCGCAGACCAGGACGCCATCAACCTTGATTATTTACTCCCTGTTCCGCTGCGGGTTGGTCTCACTACAGTACCTACCCACGACACCGTTGAACGTTGAAATCCCGCCGTCTCATATGGCCTGGCCTGGTTGGACTCGAATGGCGCGACGATGCTTGTGCATGGCACTACGAACCTCATGTCAACCTCACCTTAAAATGAGATGACCATATCCCCCAGCAATGAGACATTCACGGATCTCAGATGGACACAACAATGACATCAACTGCTTCCACGGAAGTTCCACGGAAGTTCCACGGAAGGCTTATGAATAATGAGAATATATGTACGATCTTGCTGACACTTTGTGACGAATCTGGCAATCGGGTCCTTGACACTATCAAAATTTATAACTCACGGCAGGATGGGAAGTACCGCCGGCATCTACTATAATGATTCTCCATCTTCTCCGCAAGCTCGGATTTTGTCAAAGCGAAGAACTCCCGAAGCCTCATTTCGTAGATATCTCCGGGCTCTCAAGCTCGATTCACAAGAGCAAGGGGGCACTGATATTTCCCCGAGGCGATCAAAATCTTATCGTTTCGTTCCTGATGTCCATTAAGGTGGTCTCTTGCGAATTGACTTTACTTTGACTTCATCGTCAACCTTATCGATCCTGTTTGGGAGAGTTGTCCGATGCTACGTTTAGACATCATGCCACTCCAAAACTCTTTAAACGACACATCCAAATCAGGTTAGGCTGGGAACGACATGAGCAACTCGTCGTTCTTGAGATCGCAGTAAGTGTATTCCGGTAATGTTTCAAAGTATCGGTTTCACGAAACGGTGGCCAAAGCGTGGACGCAGCCTCATTTCCAGAAGTTGAAAATATCTGGACCGATGTGTTTCAAGCCGTTCTATCACATTTTCAAGTGTGTATTTCGAGATCGCTGCAAGTTCGTCAACATCATGGATCAGATCTGCGTCTGAGAAAAGTGTCCGATAAGTTCTGTGCGATGCTTTCCTTGGGAGGAGGCTGGGAACAAGGACTCGTCTCTCCCCGCCAGCGATCAACGGGGTCGCATTATCAAACCCTTCATTCAAGGCAATCTCAGCGCCCCATTTGCCCCATTCAAAATGACCACGAGCAGAGTTGACTGCAGAGGTCTACCCACTTTCTAGACCGCCGTGGGACGACTTTCGCAGGTTCGCTGATATAGATCTCGAGATCGAATATACACCTCACTTCTTGGCCACTCGAATTGCTGCATAACATCAGTCTTGAAAAAAGCAAATTCTATTCTATTTCCTGCCACGTCGTCAGATATTCAACTAAAATCAACCCTTGCCCGAGACATCCGGTTTACAGCTCATCAAGCGCCGGTTCTCGATGCCAAAGATGTCTTAGATTCTGATATCAGAGTCTCCTCGGTCATATATTTAACTTTCCTCTCCACTCGTGTTTGCTCATGATGATCTGCATGATTGGCTGAACGCGTGATCCCAAAGGAGGCATATCAAGAATTTAACCGAGTACGTGAGATCCTCTCATTGGTCTTAAATTCTCCTAAAAGCAGCCATGGGCACCAGCTCACATGATCTGGAATAGATGTCAGCAAACGCGGTGAGGGAGTGGAAATCGGAGACGGAACCGTCCTTCCTTCCGCGGGCCAATCAAGAGTGTGACCAAGTCTCAGTTTCTCTATATCAAGCCGCAGATATACCCCCCTTTTCTGGAGACGAGTCACAGAGAGAGTGGACGCCTAGCGGTGGTGAAATTTACCGAGGATGTGAAATGTTTGGACAACTTGTGCAGTGAGCGCACGGTCGTTGAATGCTTCTTGTGTTATGTTTGTCGTTTTTCCTTTCTTTTGATCATCGGGCAAGATCGGTTTCATGGCAAGATGTCTTACTTTTCACGTACAAGCGTGATTATTGCGCCACTGCGTTTCTCTATGCGCAGGAATTGGCGAGAGACTACTGTAATTTTTCACATGTTGTTGTCTGGTTCTCGTGTACGATGACTTTTACTTTTCGAGTGATATGTGTGAGGGATGATTGGGTAGGTAGGTAGGTAAGTAGGGTCTCTCTGGATGGATGTGGACGGCATACCTATCACGGTTGAACAGCCCTCGGTGATATAGGAAACGCCACAATATGGGATTTTATGCGTTGCGGCTTTTCGAAGGATTGAGGGAGGTCCGATTCTCGAGATATTCATGCTTACTTTTGACGTAAATGATCCTTCCGGGGAGGGTAGATGCGATTCTTTATTTTTTGGTGTTTTCCTTCCGCGGAGCCGGGATGGGATGGTTGGGTGGGATTTGCTGTGCCCTGCCAGCGCCTGGATAGTTTGTCTGCGACGTTGGATTTTGGTGTTCTTTGGGTTTTCTGGAAGATTGCATGATTGCGGCGAGGGGAAGAGGAAGGGAGGGGGTGTGGTGGCTTCGGTGATATTTGAAGAGTAGTGCCATGCCTGAGGATGTCTGGTGTCTCGGTATTTTTGGGGGTTGATGGAGATGAGGATGAGGATGAGGATGAGGGTTATTTTGGATGAATCGGAGAGGGATTAGTTGAGCTGTGGTATTGCTTTCTGGGAAGTAAGTGATAAGTATCATTTCTATGAATAGAGGCAGTCGATATAATCAATACTGGTGGAAGACAGAAAGGGCTGGGGGATGCAACGGGCCGTTTCGTCGGCCTAGGGGGGGTCGTTTGTGTAGGGAGGGTGCGGGATAGGGGCTAGGGTGATGACGACGGATAGGGGTGAGAGCTGTTAGGAGGGCTTGCTGCCTAGGGTAAGTAGGAGGTAGGTAGGAGGTGAGATGTTAGGGTTATGGTTATGGTTATTGTTGGGGGTTGGATCGTGGTTCTGGTTACACAAAAACACGAAAAGTCAACATCTCAACCTCACACCAGTCCTTATATCTACAATTTGACACACGGAGATAGGGATGTATAGTAAACGAATAACCTATAAATGAAAGGAAAGATATCGTATGCAAACAAGTTGAAAACACACATGCCTGTGATTGTTTTCCCGTAGAGTAGGTGGACTGAGGGGAAGGGGTTCTCTTGGTGTTGTGAAAGGCTAGCTAGTGAGGTATTAGTAATTGCTTTTCAATCGAAAAGCATTGAATGTAATTACTCCTTGCTATTGTGTAAGTTGGCAAACCAGGGGTATATATCGAGTCGATAAAATCTTACATAAACGTAGCGCCATCTCTAATCCCATTCTGGAGACCTTTATATAAAGAGGAAGGTAGATATATTATGACTATACTTGATTTATAGTGTATGTTAGTTCTTGTTTTTTGCTAGTATATCATTAAAATATATGGAAGGTTCGAAAATAAGTCAGCGATAAAAATTCACACTTCTCGCATCGGATCATGGTGATGCTCACCATATGCTCTTTAGATTTTAAAATACCCACTAGACTTTAGAATTCTTCTCAAATACGAGCGAAGACAAATATATTGATTACTGTTTCGCTTTCCACGCACTCTACTGCTGTGAACTTTATCCTGACTGTGTTTGAAATCTAGGCTTACTGACGACAACTAAAATTGATGTTGAACAGAATAGGGAGTTTCCAGTTAGCGACTTTCTACCTGAGTGAGTGATGGATAAGGAGCGGAAAGACTGTGATACAAGAAATAGCGCGGAGAATAAAAGAAGTTTAAATATGAATTAATATATCAAGGTCAGATGTTAGTTCTCAAGTTTCAATTAAATATTGACCCAGGACTAAAGTGATTATATTAGAAGCTCAGAAGAGGAGATAACTATAGTAATTGTAATTTATAAGACTTATGGATCCTATTTAAGACTTGTTTTAATGTTTAGTTGTTATTTGTTAAATCCCTTTCACTATTTCTATATCGGTATTTTGAGCCTCATTGTCCAAGTTGAGTACATATTCTTTTACCTTCCATTAAGAAGAAAATACGACCGGGACTTTTCATCTGAATAGGACTTCCTTTATTACAATTCGGATTTCAAGATGTGTACATGGACGAATTAGGTAGGTCTGAAATAGATATCATCTTCCTATCTCTACCATTTATAGTTTCATATCCTTTAATAGTGCACGTCACTGTCACATACGACCACAGACTGAGGAGAATTGGGCATCCCGTCCGCTCTGCCATACACAAGCCTCAGATCGGTGGATTAGTAGTTGGGTGGGTGACCACCAGCGAATACCCACTGTTGTATGTTTTTGCTTTTTGCTTTTTGCTTTTGGGGGGGAAGGGTGGTTGGAGGAGGGGGACGAGAATTGACGCAGCTTACCTATTAAAACATCAACCACCACATTGAGATTGTAATCCTTGCTGGAATTTGGAGGGCTAGAGTGGGCTATTGGGGTGTGAATTTTGTTTTATATATCTCGTAGTTGCGTAGGGACACATGCCCTTTTTGTTATCCGTCGGAGACAAGCAGATCATATGAGATTTCCCTGAAGATATTACGCAAGTTAAAGTGAATTATTGTTGATGCTATGGGTATGGGGAGGTGAGTCAATCTACTCTATTTTGGTGGCTTTCACAGGTTGTTTTCGTTACTTAAGTGTGCCTATCAAGTTGTTTGCGCATGTCAACAAACCTCAGAGAAAACAGTAGTTCCGCGCAAATAAATGTTTTCAGGATGATCTTTTAGTGACGATCCATGGTCTGAGAAAGGCAAGAAATATCTACAGCATAGTTGACATATACAAGGTGGTCGAATCAGTGCCTGGTTGTGGTTGAAATAGAATGGCAATATTAGTCCCCTGGCGAGCCCTTTCTTTATGAACACGCAATTTGTACCATCGCGAGAGTCGCTGATTTGTGAAGGAGAGAATTTACGTGCTGTGTCTCCGTGCTGGTTTTCTTGCTTTGAGAAGTTTTATAAAATTGCCAAGATCTCAGTTGCGACTTTGGTATTTATTCAAGCAAAGTGACAGTGTGTGTTTGATAGTTTTGCTCGAGATGATCCCCATTCGAGAAGTTGGAAGTCCTCTCGGAGTATTGGTGGAGGTGAAGCCCAAAATCCGACATATCATACGCATAGTTTATGTGTCTGCCTTGAATCGTAATTTTTTTGGTACCACACCGAGATGACACTCCCCCCTATAATCGTTAAGCGAAGAACCACAACGCAGCACAAAACTTTCTGCCACACAATTCAGAATCACCAGTTTAGTGATGCAGGCTATACTTAGCGATGTGTGCATATGTTCACTCGGCATATGCAGTATTTTATTGACTGTGCCTCAACGCGGTTAATTACCAGCGTTCCCGAAGGAATGTGCAAGCGTGAAGCCCATAAATATGTTGGTAGCTTTCCCACCATTTCTTCATATCTCCAAATTTCCACCCTTATTTTTATTTAAATTCATTAGCAACAGATAGGCCTTGTACCTTAACATTCAAAATGTACCCCCAATTACGCCCAACAATAGTCCTAATCCCAGGCGCCTTCCACCCCGCATCCTGCTACGACATCCTCCTCCCACACCTCCGCGCCCTCTCTTTCCCCACCCTCTCGATTGCCCCTCCCAGCCTCAACGCCTCTCCTCCCTCCAATGTTACCGTTGCCGAAGACGCAATATTTATCCGTGATGCTGTCCTCAAACCCTTACTCGATGATGGCAAAGACGTGGTACTCTTTGCACACTCGTATTCAGGCGTGCCGGCTTGCGCTGCTCCGCTTGGTATGAGTAAGACGACGAGAAGAAGAGAAGGAAAAGAAGGTGGGGTGATTGGTGTTGTGTGTTTAGCTGCGTTTCTGGTTCAGGAGGGGGAAGAGGCGTTGGCTGCGCTGGGAGGGAAAGATCCAGTTGCGTTGAAGAGGGATGATGTACTTATTTATTCTCTTCCCATATAATTTACCCGGTAAGTGTTCTAACCAGACATCTTGCAGCCGACGCCAAACCTCTCAACTTTCTCCCAACCTGAACGCTTCTATCACGACTGTCCCACCTCCCTGGCCACATCTTTTATCGCAACGCTCCTCCCGCACTCATACCTTGCTTTCCACTCGCCATCCCCCAAACCAGCATTTATGGAGGCAGATTTTAAAGGCAGATTTGCGTATATCAAGTGTACGGAGGATCTGCCTGTGAGTTTGGGGAGGCAGGGGGAACTTATCAAGGGGACGGGAGTAGAGTGGGTGGAGAGGAGTATTGGGACGGGACATAGTCCATTTGCGAATCGGCCGAAGGATTTGGCGGGGATTTTGGACGAGTTGGTGGGGGTTTTTGAAGGGAATGAGGGAGCGGGGAGGGATAAGGGGAGTTGGGGAGGATGGGAGAGACTTCATGTTTGCTTTTTCGCACCGAAGGGGATGAAGTGAGAGAAGTCAGAAAGAATGGAATGTTCTTCATACGTGTATCGTGTATCAAAGGGAATAAACAGGATGAGAGAGAAGTTTGATAGAAAGTAAATATATCTCATCTTTATGTTCAGCATGGAAGAAGAGGGGTTCGGTAGGAGAGAAGTCCGAAACGTGTAGTAGAATCTCTTCTATTCACTATGAAGACTTATTAGCACGTTATTGGCTATATATAAAAAGCTGGAGAATAGAAGCAAAAGTTCTCAGGATAGAAGGCCACTGAGTACTGGAATATTTACTTCAACGGTTAATCCTCTAATGAAATTGAAGCAAACCTATTCACCTAGGGGAATAGTCCAAGGAAGGTCAACAGGCTGCATCTATGGCGGCATGCCGCCAGCTTAGATAGGTAAAACATATTTTTTGACCTTGTCTACCTCGCACGCTTACCTAGAACGAAGGTAGAGTGTACTCTACACTCTCATTTTAGGTAATTGTTCCTTTACGACAAATAGGGATGTAAACATCAGGAAAATTAGGTAAGGTCCTTAGGTAGGTATACAGGTGGAGTTATTCAAGAAGTAATATTTTTTGTTAGCTATTTCTGTCTTTAACCGTATCTTAATCAATCTCCAGCTAGAGCTAGCATATACTTAATTCTTATCTCTCATGTGACGATATTTAATAATCGTGAATATGTGAGAGAATTAGTCGGCAGTGAATCCTGGCATATGGATTAATGAGACTATATGAAAATAAGAATTATAGTAGCTCCTCTCTTGCTAGGCCTGGGGCATCAGCAGATTAAGCGTTCTTAGCGACTCGACGCCTCGTAAACGGAGGAACGGACTTTAGTTGCTCCTACTGCAAGCCACCAATTCCACATTATGAGGCACAGAAGGCACAGCGTGGCAAGCCACAAGATGAGATACGCCGAATGCCTATGTAATAGTACGTAAATTGGAAGTATATAATGAAGTACTTTCTCTTCTCTCTTATGATGAGCCACAGATTAACTCATCTTTCTTCCTCAATATAATTCGAAATACCCTCCAAAATCAGAAATTATTTTCAATATGCGCTCAACTAGTCTTTGGCTCCTGCCGCTCCTCCTTAGGAATGCCCAGAGCATCAGAGTCGAATTTAGCCAAGAATTTCCCAAGGGTTCTGAAATTGAGAACATGGCCCTCCGACCATGCGGCAGCGTTCTTGCCAACGTCTATACAACACCCACCATCTTTGAAGTCCCAGTAATCCCCAACGCAAAACCAAAACTCATAGCCACTTTTGAAAACGCAAAAGGAGTCTCTAGTATCGCCTACTCATCAACACCGGATGAATATTTCGTCATTACTGGCAACTTTTCTTTCCAGAATTTTAGCCCAACGCCAAATTCGTATGCCATCCATCGCCTATCTTTCGATAAACGCACCGACAAGCCGACGACTAAGAAACTTGCACAGCTGGACGCAATTTCACAGCCGAATGGGATGGTACATGTGCCGAACTCACCATATGTCTTGATTGCAGACTGTCGCGCTGGTTTCGTGTTTCGTTTCAACACCAAGACACTTGAGTTGACCAAGTACTTCGACCACCCGCTTTTGAAGCCAGAGGGAGATCTCATACTTTTTGGTGTGAATGGTATCAAATTCTCGCGTGGATACCTATATTTCAGTAACACGAATCAAAAGCGTGTTGCACGCATCAGAGCAACCGGCCTGGAACGCTCTCTCGTCGGTAATCCAGAAATTGTAGCTTCTGGACTGCCTGTTGATGATTTTACCGTCAATGATCAAAATGGCGATCTTTACCTTACGGCGAATGGCGACTCCAACACACTCAGCCTTGTGAGCAAAGATACCGGACCTACACCAAAAGTCTTGTATGGTGGACAGAATAGTACAGATCTGTTGTTTCCGACAGCTGCAATATGGGCGAAGGGTGCTGAGGGGCAATTGTTGGTTGTTTCGAATAGTGGAGAGACAACTCAGTTTTTTACTGAAAATTATACGGGAGGCGGGAGGCTTAATTTTGTTCAAGTCGGGAGGAGGCTGAAGAAGTAAGAGAGTGTGTATATGATCTAAGTTATTATGGAATTACTCTATAATGTAATATATATATTGAAAACTGAGTTTGCCCCTCCGGGTGGTCTTCTGGAGCCCTCCACGCACTCTGAACATACTTCGGTTGTGATAGATCTGCGAAACTTTTGAGAGCATTCGGTGACCTAAGCTCCTATAATTTCAAGTTGTATCGATCTTTGGAATACCACTATCGCAGTAGTAAACAGAATAAATTGGGCTAGATGTATAAACACCAATATTTTCTTTGCCTAGAGCAACGCGGCGAAGGCTTTCCACAATTTAAAGTTTCTGTCGTTAAGAAGATCGTGGTTACAGGAGCGATGGCCAGAGAACTGGTCTTTTCGTAGTGCCTGTAAAACCCCAGATCTGTCGCGTTATGTGTTCTTGCTGTAAAATGGAACAGCACTCAAGAGATTCGAGGACTGCTCATCGATCAAATCATGTGCAAGAACGCTCTCATACCATTGACCTCGCCAAGTACGGAAGCAAAATCTGTACAAGTCACCCGGAAATTTGGTGAAAGTTTTTTCCATCTTCCACCATTATCAACTAGCTGATATATAGCAGCTAATATGCAACGTTGATGCAAGATTAGTGGCCAGTACGTCTATGCAGAAACAAGCTGCCTATGAAGTCAAAAACCGTCTGGCAGCAGGATGAACTACCACAATATGCTAAGAATGGAATGGGGGCCCTTCTGCATGATTTGCTGCTCAGAGTTCCAGCCTTATCGGAGGTGGGAAGTAGAGAGAATGATTATAATCGATTGATAGGGAGACAAATCTGGCGTAATGACAATCTTCTCAAATATCCCCAGGGACTTTGGGAAGACATGAAATACTTCGACCGTTGTCTAGCTGGAAGTCAAACATAAATTCTCAAGTTAATGGAGAGCATAAAAGGGAACAAACAGCACAGCCTAGGTAGAAGAACGGTCAGAATCGTATGGGCTGCTGCAAGATGAGTAATTCTGTGTGAAGGTTATGGTAAGGAGAACGAGCTAAGCTTCACAACGAGTCTTTGATTTGAATTTGTGGTCCATGAATCTGTCGGTAAGTTCTCAGGGGTTTGACCGTTGACTCATCAAAAGCTTATTTCAGCCTCCAAGTTACAGCTCTCTCCCCTGCTTCTCGCTTCACATCGAAGTTTCTGAGACAACGCCAAGACGTATCCTTTTGTCACCCAGTAGCCAAGAGATGTTATCGCTGTTTTCAATTGCTTGGTACATCTGTCAAATTTCTCTTGGTATGTGATGAGAGGTGTTTGGATGGTAAGATTTAGGACAAGGAAGCTGGAGCCGCACTATTGATAATACTCCCAAGGCTATGAAAATCTGGGGACACGAGTTTCGCGAAGACTTGCTTGCCCAGTACGCTCTGACACATGGATGGATGCGAGTTGAGTTCGTATTTCGGTTGAACTTCGATAATGTACGTCCGCAATTATTTACACCATACAGACTGATACATGGCGTCCAAACTATGTAGAAAGTACATACAGTGCTGGCGATAGCAAGTCTTTTTTACCGGTTTTTTGCGACCAGTTTCAAGACATACTTCAACTTTAGAGTAAACGTTTCGAATTAAAATCTTGTCGATAGATATAAGACTCTTCTGCTACTTTGATGGAAAGTGAACAATGAAAATAAAAAAAGTAACTTGCCACTTACACCACAACTAATTTCAATGCAAACAAAACCTCGAAAATCAAAGCTTTCCCAGATGATCTCGCCAAAATCTTACCTTTTCCTTGCACCCCTCTTCCCATACCTTGCATACACCCAAGCAAATGACGATGGCGAAGGCGAATCGGACGATGATGACGGATCAGTAGGAATTACATCTTCTTTCACCGATCCTCTCAGTAACACAACCCTCCAACGTTTCTTCTGTGCTTGCACACAATTCGCCTTCGGCATTGCTCTCCCTGAACGCCCCATCACCGACTTTATCGGTCAAATGACCTTCCCAAGCACCGGAGCTGGATGGGGAGATATCTCTCTCACTGCTGACATGGTCGGACCCTTACTTCTCGCTGCATAGCCGAACGGAGACTCTGTCGTTTTTTCATATAGACGGGCTCAGGATGAAGGTGATAGCCCGCTTGTGTTTAATGGGGATTTTCAGATTGCGGAGATTTCAATAGGAACAGTCATGAATGGAACGCACATTCAATTCACATGGTTGTGTAGAGGATGTGTAGGAGAGGCGTAAGTGTTGGCTGCGCAGGACACAGCGGGAAACTTTGTAATGGGATGGGGTTTTGGAAGCGAGAGTCCGAATATCATTGGGGACTCCGCGTCAGAGTTGTCTGTTCATGATACTAGTATGTACTAATCTACTGCGTTTCCTGTTTGTTGTGACAGATTGCTTGTAGCCCCCCACCCTTTGCTTTCGCCTTAATTATAGTGCTCGCTGACCTTCCCTGGGCTTCAATGCTTTCACAGCTCAACTTGCATTAGACCGATCGCCTGAGTTTGAAACTTGGGCAGCTCTTGATTCTGGAGGACAAGCTGACTCAGCGGGAAATAGTTTTCCAGTTCTGATGCCCGCAGGAGGTACCGGTGTTGGTGCTACACCAGCAAAGAATGTAGATACTGTAATTGGAGTTATTAAAAAGGCAGAAGATGAGGCTTAGGACGAGGAAGATGATTAACAGTCTCCTTACATCTTCTAAACAAGGGGTCTGGAGTTATTGCAATTTGAACATGGGAATAGCGAGGAGTTGCCGAAATATAATTGCTAAAATGAGCACCGGCAGCTGATCTCAAACACAGGCCACTTGAAGGTTCACTGCGGTATTTGGTGATTTATACGATGGTAAAAATCAACTCCTGCCCTTAATTTGGCAGTAGTGAATGAAATAAAATAACATTTACTCATTCTGACTCTTCATCAATTAACCTCGTCATCTTCGGAAAATAACCCTCAAACGCCCTTCCAAATATGCAACGGCCTTTTGCAATCACAGAATACTCTTCACAGTAATTGTGGACTTTCTCATATAAAGCATCTCGGACCTTTGAAAATATAAGTCTCAATATCACCTCATTGGACTTAAGTAACATTCCGATTCAAGCTACCCCACTAAAAAGTTCCCTAATGGGCAACAATCAATCCAAAAACGGCTCCGATTCCGAGTTCAAGTCTAATGACAAAAGGAAGAAGCAGGCTAAATCAGTAATCAAAGGATACGCTCGTCGCAAAGGTGAACACGACCCAAGGAACTATGGTTGGGCTATCACCGACGAACTAGCCACAGGATCGAGATGGAAGGACAGCACTGATCTACCACCTGTTGGAGGTTATAAAAAGGATAAAGATGGTTTGACACAACCGCAGAAGAACAAAGCTCAAGCAGAAGGATTTGCACAGGGATGGGCTGCGGCTACAGCTCAACAGAGAGGTAGTGGAGGGGGAGACGCGGTATTTATTCAGCCTGGTGGTGGGTTCGTCAATACTACTTCACAGCAGGGGCCAATATAGGAAGTCAAAGTGGTATATGGTAAATAAATCGATGGTATTTGGACTTGAACTTCAGTAAAGATGTAACGGTCGTTGACAGTGAGGGAAAATAATCACATGACTCGTGAACATCTAATATGCAACATAGTGATTGATGTTCTCCATCCAGAGCAAAGAGATCGAGGGTAAACATCAGTAAATACAGTGCATACATAGGAATATCCGAGAAAAACTGCTCTGAGAGTCAAATCTTTATCAGCGTAGAAAGTCCAAATACAACTGTTATTCACAAGCAGTTTCTCACAAGTTCCACAAACTAATTATCAAGGCCACGTCTTTCCATTATATATCGTCCTCTCAGGATATACATAAAATCCACCTGCCGCAAACCTCCCGCACTGCTCAAAATCTGTGTTCAGATCACGCTCTTGCCCATGGACAGTGTCTGAACTAAAGATGAACGTGCCGCTACATGTCAGCCTTATCACCGAGAATATCATACTTAAGAGTGCTTACGTTCCACAATCGTACAAATGTGTGACATTGAGAGTAAACCCATATCTGCCATTGGGGAATAGTCCGAACCGCACGCTCAACTCCTCACATGGTTCATTGAAAGGTACGTAGTCATTGGCGAAGAAGTAAGCGCCAGGTCTCACGATATAGTGAGTTGTGTTGATACCTTGTGGTAAGTGGTTAGTTGTGCGAGGTATGGTAAGACTCTAACTTAAAGTATATTTAAATTTCTATGACCTACGTACAGTCAAGGAAAGGTTTGTGGGACAGGATGAGCATGCAAGGCTAGGTTTCCGTGGCAGACATTTTCCGTTGGTACATGAGGTATGGAACTTGGAACTGGCTGTTGGATGTTACCAAGAATATGAATGCTGCTAGCGCGATCGCTGCCCTGATATTAAATTTGAAGCCGGTGATAAGAGCAAGCACAAAACCCGCTTGATATCAGACAATTATTATGAGCGCGCCCCAAGTTACTAATAATATATTTAAAGCATATTTGCGTGTGTTTACAATTCCCAATTGGCCTAGGAGACTTACCAAGCTTGCATAGGATACGAGACATAATGAAATTGGTGAATCTATTTGTCACACATAGTTTCCATACTAGTGCATATCCTCCGCTGTCAAGTCGTACAGCATTCCCATTCTGTCAGATGTACTGACGTAATATCTACCGGGTGCTACCAGGCTCACGTAATTGGAGTGCCTTGCTAGAAAGAAATACGTGGAATGGTTGAATTGAAATAAATCGAAGTTCGGAAGATCAGATGGGAAGTCAGGTCCTAGTTGTGGTTTCGACTGCCTCCCTTCCAGCAAATATCCGACTCTCGAGCCACACTTACGGCAGCTGTGTATGCCAGCATGCTGCAAATTCCACAATGTGTAATTTTACTTTAAGTCACAACTAGCCATGACTGTAACGCGCATTTGGATACCACAGGACCTGTATCAGGGTTCGCTGAGGTTCACCATCACCAAAATTCCATGACAGAAGATGCTGTAAAAGCATCAGTAATGGTGGACGTGCACCTGTTAATTACAGCTTCCAAGTGTCCTTAAGTTTGCTATGGCTGTCAATGCGACGTATCTCTTACTGGCATAAATTCGAATAATGTCATTCGACATTAGTTTTCTGAATACTTATCAGATGAATCTTTCCACCCAAAAAGCAGCCCGTGGAGAGAACCGCAAACAAACTCAATTCAGAACTCAACATGATTTTGTTCATGGACCGTCCCGGAAATTTCATTTCACATTTCACACATGACGATCCTAGGCGACTTGCCATCTGCTGCGTTACCTCCTCGTGATTAATGCCAAACTCAGAGGGACAGAAGCCATACTTGGGGCGGTATTGGTCTACCCTGCTATGGAATTTTCTTTTGGACGACTCTAGTCCCTCATCCACTGTATGATTGACATCAATACGATGCTCTATCCTTGGAAGCCCATAGAGCGAGTGCAGCGGATTGCCAAACTCAAATTTCCATAGTTCGGCATTCTTTGACCCTGTCTAAACTCCTCTTTTTCTAGTTCCAAGTTGATAAAGGTGACTGTCATAGACTGGCCATGCTTGGTTGAAGGATCGCCTCCATACAGTCAGCTATCGATGGGGAGGCCCATAAACCTTGCCATCCTTTGGACCACTCAGCAATTTCGCCGTATGGAGATGCGTCGGGCTCATTTATTGGGGTGAGATTGGTAGGACTCGGTGCTACGGCAATAGTGATTCGCTTTATCGCGACAGCTAGCGAGAGCCAAATCGGCTTTGGTGATACCAAGGGAATAATCTTGATCTCCTGAGGTTGTTGATTAATTATTGAAAGGAAGTTGTCGGCGATATAAAAGAAGTGATAGGGATGTGGTGGACAGACGCGCCTTCATTTGTGCCGAGGTGCGCTTGACATGTCGCTTTCCGGAGCTTCAATTTTGATTTTTGAGCTTCCCTATCCACCATCATTGTTGTTTTTACCACCCAATCATCTCGCCTATCGTTTGTAGTCTTGTTCCTTAGCAGGGATGTCCTTCTGTTTTGAAGATTGATTTGTTCTTCTTGTAAGAGTCTCACTGGCAATGGCTGAAATTTGTGACTTTAAATTTTTAACATTCCGTGTTGAGATAGGTCATGATGGTCTATCCACTGCGCCGGTATTGTTTATGGGCTGAATAGATAAAGAGCTAATCCATAAGGGGGTTCAAGTGACTGCGAGCGGCTAGTGCCAAGCTAATGATGTACTTTCAATTGCTGTCGCGGAAATAGCCCGTGAATAAGGGTGTGGGGTAAATCCAACTCATCATAAAAGTATTCTACTCTGATATCAATACCTGAACGAGCGTACTTAACTCAAATATAGGTTCACACTGAGCACCTTCAACTCTACATGGAATCTCAAACGCTTGTAAATGATCCGATAACCTCTCAGCTAACGGCAGCAGATGCCTATCGGTTTCCTGGTTTGCCAGCGTTTCCATCGGATAATCAAATAGCACCCTTACATCGACTGTCCTTAACGAAACTTCGAAGCACTTCTGAAGAATCTCAGCGACTATTTGACTCTTGCAAAGACCTCGGATTCTTCTATCTCGATCTGCGTGGCGACCAAGAGGGTGAGCAACTACTCAGTGAAGTAAACCAATTCTTCGATCTTGGTCCAAAGCTGTATAGTCTTGGACGAGAAGAGCTGCAGAAATATGATTACAAAAGTAGAGGAAGTTACATGGGATATAAAGGATTCGGGAGTGCCGTAGTAGACGAGCTCGGTAATCTAGACCGGAATGAGTTCTATAATGTAAGAAAGAAAGATCCCAGACCTTAACATTCGCTGATAATCACAGATACCAAAAGATGACTTTTTGGGCATTTCACCAACGCCATTCGGCCATCCTCAAGTCATCTACGATCACGATGAACTCATCAAGTCATACATCAAGCACTCGTATACCCTCGTCAGAACAATTCTCTCCCATCTCAATACTCATCTTCACCTCCCTCCAAATACTCTTCAAAATCTCCATCAACTCACTTCACCATCAGGTGACCAAATTCGTATCATCAAGTCACCGCCTCAACCTGCATCTGATCGACGAACCGCCTTAGGAAAGCACACCGATTTTGGCAGCATTACTCTGTTATTCAATCGCCTCGGCGGCCTTCAGATCCTCCCTCCACCTTCACTCACTCCTGAAGGTCGTGAACCACAATGGACATATGTCAAGCCTCTCCCTGGCCATTGTATTGTCAATCTTGGGGATGCAATGGTGAAGTTTACTCGAGGTGTATTGAGGAGCAATATCCACCGCGTGGTAAGCCCGCCAGGAAACCAAGCAGATCATACGAGGTACAGTGTCGTATACTTCTCAAGAGCCAATGATGAGGTGCTATTGAAGGGCTTGGATGGCGGAGACGTCATTCCGAAGGCAAAGGAAGGCGAGGAGGAGGCCATGAGTAGTAAAGACTGGATTCTTCTCCAAGCTCTGAGATTGACTAGAGCCGATCAAACTCAGACCGAGGAACAGAGAAAGATATTGTGGGAGCAAAGTGGAAGGGGAAAATGAAGTACTAAGATTGCTAATAGTCTGATCTCTATCAGAAAATGCTCAGCATCCTGCAATGAACGAGAAACTGCCACATCCTATCAGAACACTACATACAGTAGGCTCTTGACTTAAGCCACTATGGTAACCTCATTTTTGCTTTGACGCACAAAGCATTTACTAATGTGCCATAAGAATATAATGAAAATAAGAGCGTGTATTCCACTACTCAAGAAATTTTCGTAGCAAAGAAAGTGTTGACTAAAATTGAGACTTCAAGTACTGGAAGGATGCAGAGGGCCACTTTTATTACATTGAGCTCACTTCCTTCTCCCAAATCGACAAATAATTTTAACAGCGCTGAGAAGGCTGCCCCGACCTCATCCCACCTTTGAATCATTCATTGCGCGCTGTCTCCTTCAGCAAAGTTTGATAGGCTTTAATTGGGTCTAGCATCACGACAAGCCGAGCGAAATCACGACATTTCGCTTGATGCGGTAAGCCCCGCTTCGCATCAACATTGAACATTGATATTTGACACCAGCTCTAGGAGTGAGGCGCGGAGCTTATGACTCGAATTTGACAAGATGTCAAGCTTTTATTGGCTTGGTGGCGTGAAGCTTGGATTCATGATGCACGTGGCGGGCCGTTGGAGGGCTCGGCGGGTAGTATCTTCTTAGTGGAGTGGGTGGTTCAGTGATATTTATCTCCGTGGAGTAGAATTGATGGTTGTGTATAAGCTCTTTCGATTCCTGTTTCTGTCTTTTTTCTTTGCCCTTGAAGTCACGCTTCCTCTCGCTCTTTGAGCCCGCTCTCTTTAAGTTATCTCCATCAGAGTTTGTCTCAATGGCATCGCAAGATCCCCATAAGGGAATTGGAGTCTCCTCCTCGGATCGCAACGATGAAATTTCCTACGCATCCTCAACACACGCCGGGCATGCAGATGACAGCTACCAGATCTACAAGGAGGGTAAAGACCGAGAGCTAGATCCCCAAGAAGCGAAGAAAGTTCTTCGGAAGATTGATTATAGAATTGTTCCTATCTTGTTTGTTACATATATGCTACAGTATCTGGATAAGAATTCAATCAATTTCGCGAGTGTGTATGGGCTCAAGAAAGGCACGAATCTGAAAGGACAGGATTATTCATGGCTTGGTATGTCATCTCCCGTTCTCTGCGTGAGAGTTTCTATTTAGATTGAAAGCTAAGACAAATAATTCAATAGGCTCCATATTCTACTTTGGCTACCTCTTCGCTCAATTCCCAGCCGGCTACCTCCTGCAGCGACTCCCAGTGGGAAAATTTCTGAGCATAGCTACAATATGCTGGGGGGTTGTGCTTATCACGACGCCAGCTTGTACTTCGTTTGCGGGAATGGCGACGAATAGGTTCTTGTTGGGTGCGATTGAGGCGACTGTTAATCCCGGGTTTGTGCTCATGATGAGTATGTGGTTCACTAGCGCGGAACAGCCATTGAGATTGGAGATTTATTATTGCACTAATGGGATTGCTACCAGTAAGCTTGGAAATTTCTTTTAAATTTCCACGGGTTTTCTGGGAAGGGGAGACTACTTGAAAGTACCTATCATGCTTCAGATGAGACGGAGCAGAAAGTGGTTGATCCCAAATAAGCGTGCCATTCAGATTGCTAGGAAGCATACGATTCTGAAGCAGCCTTTCGCAAGACTTGATATACAAGATTCTAATTGATTTCCTTAGTGTTTGGGGGTCTCATTGGATACGCAATAGGTCACATAAAAACCGGCCTCGCAAGATGGATGTACGTCTTCATCATCTTCGGCTCCGTTTCCATCGCATGGGGCATCGTCTCCCTAATCTTCCTCCCCGACCTCCCATCCACAGCCAAATTCCTCAGCCCCTCTGAACGCACCGTCGCCGTTCAACGAGTGGCCGCGAATCGCCAGGGCGTCAAAAACCACCATTTCTCCAAGTACCAAGCTATCCAAACTTTCAAAGACCCAAAGACCTGGATCTTATTCGTCATGGCCACGGGTGCGCAGGTCCCGAATTCTGCCTTGACAAGTTTCACTAGTATTATTGTGGGGAGTTTTGGGTTCGATACGTTGGGGACGCAGTACTTGCAGATTCCTGGTGGTGCGGTGCAATTCCTTGCTCTCATTACAGGAGGGGTCGTTTGCACTAAGTGGCCTAATAATTCGAGATGTATCACGATGATCGTGGCAAACTCTATCTGTATCCTTGGGGCGGGACTTCTTGTCGGTTTGCCTAGCAATGAGAAATGGGGACGCTTGGTGGCACTTTGGTTGTGCTATTTTCAAGGGCTAGGTTTCAGTATGAGTTTGACAATGGTGAGCAGTAATGTGGCGGGGTATACAAAGAAGCAGCTTACGGCTGCTGTTCTCTTTACTGGTTATTGCGTTGGCAATATTCTGGGTCCGCAAACGTTTTTGGAGAAAGAAGCTCGTAAGTTTACAATTCTTGATCATCTGATTGGAGTTTTGCTAATTACTTTATAGCGAGATATCACAGCGCGTATATTGCTATGCTGGTAGGCTATTCGGTCAAGCTCGCAGCTGTCATTTTGCTTTACATCTATATGTGGAGTGTTAACAAGGCGAGGGATAAGGCGCAGGCGGAACAAGGGGTGTTGAGTGAAGAGGAAGAGCGTGAAGCAGTGGAGAAAGGTATGTTGGATGTTACGGAGATTGATAATAAAGGGTTCAGATATATTCTTTAGATATATTCTTTAGGTGGTCCGTAGAAGAATTGAGATTTAGTTGATATTGGATGTCGTAAGTGGGTTTGCAATGGACAGGTGGACAGACAGAGGTAGGGTTTTTTGGGGATTTTGATCAAGGCCTTTTGAATTCTACCGATCCCCTCCTCAAATTGTTATTAGAGGTGTTTAATTGCACAATATATCACTCACGTGACTTAATCTAAGAGAGCAGTGGAATTCATCATTATTTCCGAATATATTTGATTGACCCTTTGCAAGCACATGATATTGATTATCGCAAAATCCCAAGACTTGGCTCACATATAATAATAGCTAGTAAGAAACAAATTAAGTTCACCAAAGCAAGCGACAAGATAGCATTCCTGGCTTTTTGTGGTGGCAGTCGCTTCAGTTTTAATCGTGCCTTTAAGAATAACCGATCTTACCTACTTACCAAGGTCAAAATAGGATTCCTCACATTTCCCCGATCTCTGCTACCGCCCGTAGTTACCATAATAGTCGGCCTGAATCCGATCGCGGTGCTTTTGAAAACTATGACATATAAGTACAGAATATTTATCACAAGTCACCCTGTTTCGCAGTATTTTCCTCCAAACTTTTTACTAGCTTTTAGTGACGCATCTCTTGACTGGCCTCAATCATCTCAACTTCAGCTTCTTGGAACAGCGTAGATTTTGTAAAATCCGCTTTCGAGCTACCGGTAGGATTGTTTTCCCGAAAAATCTCGATATAATATCTTGCCGCTGACAAGTTTTCGATCGGATCTGCGACACTTTCGAAAATCTTGAATCGCAGCGATTATAAAGTTGCGATCCTCATACGAGTATTTTGACCCAAATAAAGAAGACAGTGAGTGATAAAGAAAAGAATGTTGCCACGCAATCCCAAGAGATGCCACCAACACAGCCAGCAGCTATGCCACCCGCTGTGTACACAACTCCCCAGCTACGAAGACGTTGCTATTGCAGCTCACAATTAATCAGAAAGCAGAAGATATTGCGCCAGTCAACCAGCCATCCTAATTTACGTCATGGCAAGCCGAATTGAGCACTTCACAAGAATGCCTATCAAACTCCGCGACATAGTATGGAAACTCGTTTTAGGCGATGTTCCTGGCCAGGCTCTGCTTTTTTATCACTTTGAAAAAACAGCCAATTCAGCTGAGAATTCGACCTTTCCCAGAATCTCGCATCATTAACTGAATCCTTTGTCATGTACCTGCTTAGAGTCTCGAAAAGTGTGGATGAAACCGCTCACAATAGTGGATGGCAATCTGATACGCCCGCTGGTGAATCAACTCAAAATCTACTTCTTTCTCGATCAAGCACACAGTGACAGAGACCAGTTAGGGTAATCTAAGTAAGTGGTTCCGAATTTTATTGATCGATGCACTTTCACAACTATCTTGGCCATTTTGACCCTCCGACAGCGGACGGATTAATGGGAACTAGAGAGAAGCGGCGACTACATCGAATAACAATTTATAGGAGGATGTGTGGCTCTAGGGGCTTGCCGCGGCGAATTTAGAATCGTATCAGTCAATCTATGGAGTGGAACAAGCAGCACCAGCTCAACAGATAGTAGCGCACCAACCACTGGCACAGCAACCGCCTTATCAGTCAGTGTGTGGACTAGCACCAGCCTCCTTTGCCGCTGGACCTGTAAATCGAAGCAAGTTGACAGTGGGTAGGGTGGCAATAACTTGTCTAATAGCAGTCAAGAACCAATTTCGCCGAGCTAGGGGTATAGACAACTGCAAGAAAGTCAAGTCCATTTTCAAAATAACGGGATCACCGTTTATGAATTTCTGGATTGGGACAAACCTGCAAGATCCAAGTGCCTAGCAAGCCTTCCCATAACACATCTGCGCAGCTAGCGATCATCTTCTATACCTTTCCGTGCTTAGAAACCATTAAACTACTTCCCTCTGGAGACAAAACACTGTCAAAAAATGATCGCAAGCTACTTCGGCGTTTGAAATATGATGATAAAAGCTTCCGCTTCGAAGAGCATCATGGCTGTTCGCAGCAGGAGTTCGGGTGGGCGATACGTGACTAAACAAAAGTATGGCATCACTATTTTGGTAGTCAAGCTCGCGAGACTATGCCTAATATCATCGCAAGTTATCCTCGGGTTTTCAGGCTCTCTACACAGTATAATTCTCAACAGGAGGTCGTTGGTTTGCAGAGATCAAGAAGTGCTTCTGTAGATGATGGGTTGGAGGATTTTCCATGGAGGGTACCAGAGTTCGCGAAATGGCCCAGCATGCAACATAAACTCTCGGGATACCATATTAGACACCTCTTGAGCACTGCTTTGAAGTAACGAATCATCTCCCAGAAACTAATAGTAATGAATTTGTGAATGATGAAGTCTTGTGGAAATGTTACTACGAAGCTGTGAAGAGGTATGACGTTCAAATTGGCACCTGTCAGCCTCGTTTCTTCCCGAATGGTAATGGTCCGTGCACGCCGACTCCCGATCTATCGGACATCTTCTCCACGTCCATCTCAGCCTTCTGAATTCCCACTACCATAAATATACGTTCAACTCTCGTGTGCCTCTCAGCGAGGTTTGACTGTAGTCGAGCGACAGAAAGTGATAGCAAATAACGACTTTGGTTGCTATTATAATACAACTCTATAAGATTTACCTATTCTCCTTTTCAAGCCTTGCGGTTCACGAGAGTGTGTGTCAAAGAGGTACGTGCGATCATGGAAGCAAAGGCGGGACCAAGATTCTTTACCAGTTCTCAGGTGTTTGAAAAGTATTTTAACACTTTGACACAATAGCCGCAATATACTCGTCTTAGGGAGTCAGCTGTGATCATCGTCCAGCCCAGGCAGCCACTTTGTCGATGGTGGGATACTTAAACCACTACTGTTGTCAATGTGCACCGCTAATGCTCAATTAGATATTTCTAAAGTGATATTCGAGAAGTTTGATCATCGACTTGGTACTCATGGGCCCTTTCCCGGACAACGACCGCAATTTGGTCTCCACCGAAAATGACAACCATCACTTCGATTCTATCACCGACCAGAAGGAGACTGCAACTTCCGAACCCCGCCCCAAAGATATTATTGTCAAAGATTCTGGTTCTGGTGTAATCCTAAACTTAGAAGACTCGGCATCTCTGCCGCTTACCGAATTCATCTTCTACCCAAAACTTCCTGTAGAGCTTCAAAGAATGATCTGGAAGAACTATGTCCAAGAACTTCCGCCCCGATTTATCTCACTCTCGTGGTCTCTCAAACAAATATTTCCAATTCACCAAGAACCTTTGAGTATCTGTAGTGCCTCAAGAAGTGTCTTCCTAGACATATACGAGCCCATCTTCGCCTCTGAACGTGGTCGCACTGGGCATTTCGTTCGCGCGAATCTCGACAAGGATGTATTAATTTTCAAGTATGATATGGTAGTGCAAGACTATGGTGCTTATAATACGATGAGAGTGCGAGAGGGTGTGGCGGAACGAGTTAAGCATTGGGGTCAGTGGGCTCACGATTCGATCATATTTTACGAAGGCGAGGTCCCCCATGTTGTAGAACTGCACGGTCTTTATTCATTATTCCAAAACTGCGAGACAATAACCACTCTACATTTACCGCCATCTTTCCAGGAGCCTAAGCAATTTTGGAAGGTCAATGAGGAGAAGTTCAAGAACGGAGATTATGAGTTGAAAAAACTCAATTCGAAGTCAGCAATTGACAAGGTCCTGGATAAATCGAAATGGTGGAAGAAACAATGGAGACGAAATGTACCGCTGATGAAGTCTTATGGGGTGGTTCATCCAGAGACTTGCCCAAAACTTAAGCAGCTTAAAGTGGAACTGGTCTACAGCTGGGCTCAGATTCAGAGTGAAGAATGATGGGGATCATCTCAACACGAGAGGTACGACGAAAGTAAGGAGGAAGACTTAAGCTTATTGAGTTGTGCATGGTGGTAATTTGGGAGGCAGATGATATATTTGGTAAAAGACGAAACAACGCATGGAGTGGATCTGTCCGTATCGTACTACTTGGAGTTAGGGTTTGGCGTTCAACATGAAAATCCACTAATATCACTCATTACGCAATATTCTTGTTTTTATCGATTTGTGTTACTTGTGGGGAGAGGTGATGTTCCTCTCCCGACTTCTCATTCATGTGTTAGGTTGTGCCTGGGGGGAATCACGTGAATGATGAACTCCTAAATCGAACTTTACGCACAAATTATGCACCTTTGTATCTTGGCAGATCAGCCTAAAATCTCAACACCCCCGACAGCCTCATATATTGCAGCATACCACCTTACTCCCGAATTGCCTTCACCTGTGTATATTTAATTAAGGTTGAAAAAGAGTGCAAGTTTTTCTGTAGCAGCCCAGGAGCATTTATGATCATATGATGGAAGAATCAAGTAGTGTTCGTTAATCCTTTCTATGCACTGATGAAGTTCTGATACTAAATAGAGACACCATGATACCCATGCGCTACCACCACATGCAATTTGCGATATGTACTTCAGGTATCAGAAGATGACAGATGCTGCGGTTGAGGAGGACTTGGATGTTGTAGACTTCCGACGAGGATTGACTGATGCCCAGAGGGATCGGCTTGTACCTGTTGCTACAGTTCCACGTCAATTAATTGAGAAGGCACAAGAAGCCTTCCGAGAACTGATCGAAGATGGGACTATAACAGACAGTACTCATCCTAGACAATCTGAAATTTGTACCATTTATGAGCATCAAGGCTTTCCTGGTTTGTCCTTTCCAGTCTAGGAGGCCAAAAATGTATCGCTAAAAATGTACTAGGTTTAAGGATAATTCCAAGCCTCCTTCCACCAGAATGCCAGGTTATGATGGTTGATCGACTTTTGCATAGAGACTTAGCAAATCCGCTGCACAAGACCAACATTCATCATGACTACAACATTACCTATGCACCAACTGCAGCAAATGCAACTCAGCCTTCTTCGTTCTTCACTCTGCCTCAATCCTCAAAAGATCATGTCATGACACCACTTAATCCCCTTTCCAATCACAAGCAACTCAACACAGTTCAATTTCTGCAGAAACGACTTCGATGGCTCACTCTTGGCTCACAATATGACTGGACCACACGTTCTTATCCCACCGTCTCACCAACACCATTTCCACCTGATATCTCAAAGCTCGTCAAAACACTCTTCCAGGACGCATTCGACCCTGAATCTGGTGTTGTTCTTCTTTACAGTCCAAAGGACTATATGCCTGTCCACCGTGACGTCTCAGAAGAATGCCAACGTGGACTAGCGAGTTTCAGTCTCGGCTGTGATGGTCTTTTCATCATTGCGAGGGATAGATATCCCGGAGAGGATGATACCAATGAAAATAGGGAGCAGGAAATGGTCATTATCAGAGTCAGAAGTGGGGATGTGGTTCAAATGGATGGGGAGACAAGATGGAGTTGGCATGCTATGCCAAAGGTGATTGCGGGGACGTGTCCAGAATGGCTGGCTCAATGGCCTAAGAAGAAGGGTGGGAGGAAGGAGTTTGAAAAATGGAAGGGATATATGCAAGGGAAGAGGCTGAATATTAGTTGTAGACAAGTTTGGGGGTGACTTTCAGTGTAAACGAACACCTTATATGAGTCAAGATTTTTCTCTGAACTGTGCCTTCATGGTTTTGGGGAGGAGAATATTATTTTGTGATGTTAGAGTACCTAGTCATTTCAAGTCCGTCCATGGCGATACTCAAACACAAATCATTCGCCACAACACCATTGCCGGATTTTTGCACCGACAAACTTGAATGTCCAGTTCCCCCGCAATTGATCAACCACCATACTCATTCCTTCAACATTATGATACACCTCCTCACCCCCCCTCACCTTGCAAATTGATCCATCCATTCACCTATCACAGGATCGACAGACCGGAGGGTACCGTGTAATCCCCCCAACCGCGTCCTCTTAATCTACTTCCGTGTCCACGTCCCAGGCTCCATTCTTCGCGGCCTGTGTGGCTTTTTTAAGAGCTTTCCACCACCCTGTTGACGACGGCGATTAATCGGAAAACGAGGCTTTGTTAGTGGTAGTGCACCACGATAGGACCCAGAGTTGTCGTTGTCAACCTGCTCAGGTGCAGGAGAACCCTCCTCATTCCCTCTCTCTGCCACTTTTGACTCTCCTCTTTCCCGCTGGACGTCTCCACCATTCTCTTCTATTTCTACCTCACTATCCTCATCGTTAGTGTTTCCCTCTTGGTACTTATCATCGCCATTGCCTACCCCCTGGTTTCCAGCAGCTTGAACCAAGGAACAGTGCTCTGGATGGTCTGTATGTCGACAATTGGTACATGAACCGCCGAAATACTTCTTGCCATCCGGTTTCTCCACCACTACACACTCGGCCAAACGACCGCCAGGATGAGCACAACGGTCGCACTTTTGAAGTAGCATCTTTCCCACAATATAACCCATGCTCGCCTCATTGTATGAATATCTGTTGCTGCAGGGGTCGCTACGGAGTCGAGGGCCAACCTCGAGGCAAATATCTCTCTTGTGAGGCATGCGAGAAAGTTCTCTGGCGACAGCGGATCCAGATTGGGCTATCTGGATGACCTGAGCTGTGCCAATAGAGTCAACATATCGGATTCTAGCCTATTTGTTTAATTAGTTCCATAAAAAGGGATTATTGAAGTTTGAATGGACAACCAAGGAGAGAGTGCCATACCATCGTGTCGGAGCTTGTCCAACAGGTCTCGATATCTACGAAGGGGCCCGATATTTGACCTCTACGATGAGGCCTGATGACGTGACGCCCGTGGACTCGGCAATTACTGCACAGGAGGATCGACAAGAATTTCTTTGTTTTCTTTTACAGTTCGATAATCGAGAGGAGAATAGAAGTATTCGCGGTATGATGGACAAATTCGTCGTTGCATTAGCGTCAACCTCTTTAGAATTTCGAGATGCTTCGATACCCGCGATATTTGACCCAGAGGAAAAGGGTCATGCGGCTTAATGAAACTAGTCTAAGCTTATACTGCCAGTCGACCAACAATTGTCATTGGCTCTCGTTACTCAAGGCGATCGGTGCTATGAAAACAAATGCCCACAGTAGTTGATAGCTGATGACTGCCATTGGCTCATGATGGTCGCTAACACGCTATAATAACGGCTGTCATATCACAATAGCCACGAAATTAGGCGAAGCAGTGTCAAAAGTGACGTTGTGGCGAAGAAAATGTCTTATGAAGCTGGAGTGGTAACAGAAATAGACTTTCGATCTATTGAAATGTTCTACGAAGTGAATATCAAGGACTTGAAAAGCGAATATTCTATGCAAAGCACGTCATTGAAGCAACTAAAAGGCCGAAATATCACAAACACTCTGTTTTTATTCTTCTGGTTGGCTACGAAGCCGAATTCTTCAAATTCAAAAGTTAATTCTGCTTAGAAAACAAAAGTGCTCGGGCCACGCAAGACTCTTTATGGACGCACCGCCCTATGAATAATGCAGAATAATTTTAGCGTGAATGTCAAAAAGCCCGTTAGATAGGCTTGCTGCTGAGAGGAAGAACCTTAAAGGCGAATCTTTTGAATACATAATAAAGTGGTTTTCCCATTCCATTCATAATTTTCGGTTAGTGAAAAGGTAGCATCGGTGAAAGCACAAGTTTCTGATCAGGAAATGACATCCAACTCTTGATACAAAGCGATAGCCTGTAGCTTTTCGTTGTTCCTGTCAATCAACTCAAAAATGCCACAACGAGACTAAAAACATGCTTGTCTCAAGCCCAACCGAAGTGGTCTAATGCAGAACCTACCCTGAGTTGTCAAATTGACGGCTGCTATCGCAGGCTCAAGAGAAGTTGCCCCATTGAAACAGTGAATCTCAGCTCTCAATCTTCATTCAGTACTTTTAACTTTCAAGCCTAGCCACCCTATAACAAATGTCCAATGGTGGGCGAAGGAGTTTGAGCAAGTTCAACTCTTCCTGCATACAAAATGACCGCTTTCAAGAAATCGTTTCAAATGTTGGCTTTTGCAAAGCGAAAATTTACTCTGGTGAATTAGTTGAAATTCAAGATTACACCTGTTTCAGGACAGGCTTGTGGTTGTGTGGCTATATAACTCTTGCTCTCGGTTAATCCATGACGCGAGAGCATCCACCCAATTCTTTTATGATATCCTTTATGTATATCACGTATAGTACTCGAATCTAATATTGTACATATTTTGCGATAGTCATATGCTCTAGATTTAATGTAGATCGGCTTGGCTAAATCATTCTCTATTGGCTAAGAAATAGTCAACGAGGTTCGCCATGATTATTCTATAAGAGACATAGCGTCAATTGGGACTAACATATGTCGTCCTTATAGAGGGGTTTTCCTTCACAGCCTTGATATCTGTTGGAACCCACGCGAGTCAAGTTTTGACTATTCTTCGGCTCCACAGAATTTTAGAGCATGTACTATTTACTTAATAGTTCAATGAATTTATTGATGCCCAACTGTTCTGAAACCTGGTTGCCAGAGCAAGAGATTGACAGATCTGCATGCAAGCGAGGCGAGGTTGCGGAAAGACTAGAATAGTCCGTCGTTGCTAACGGAATGGGATCTATGCCCTTCACAGGTTGAATCCCGAGAGTAGCTTGCCACAGCCGCTGACATGCCGTCCCAACATCCTTCTAGAACTTTGAGGTTGAGAGATTATTGTATATCTGAAACTTTTAGATTGATTTTGCGTCCGATTTTCTTGTATTCAAACTTGCTTGTACAGAGCAATAGTTGTTGACCAACGTTCTCTCAGGCAGAAGGTAAAAGCCCTTGAAAAATCACCATATCCCGAGAAATTTTTTGCGGAAAATTCCCACTTCTACGAGAGCTGTGTATGATTCGTGCGTCTATCAGACTACCACAATCTAGTTTCCTTGGGTGTTAGGTGTCATGTAACCGAGCTTGGGCTCTATTGACGACGTGGAGTTCAAGGAAAAGATACTAGGTAAGTGTTCAGCTCCTGAACTAAAAGTTGTGGGCTGAAAGGCCGTTGTTAGTGGAGGTAATTGTGGACCAATGACATTTTAGTGCGTTTGGTGTGGGGAAGCGGAGATCACAAGCAAATGTGCTAACCGAGGACTTCTAACTTTGCCAGCCGCTTCTGGGCAGTGCACCTCTAATTTTACATCTCAAACCACGAACATGCTACAGTCCAAAGAAGATTGATGATTATGGGTGTATTGACTTAGTTATTACTGATCTAATGGTTCAAATTGTGTTGCAAAAGTTGTTCTTTGACTGTCTGTGCAAGGCCAGGAACTAGACGAAGCTACAGTACTATCCCGTCTCCCGGAACCATGAAATTCTCCAACCGTCAGGTCGCATTAGATTCTAGAGCTAGGCCGCCATCTCGGCCCTACGTTGGCTCAAACCGACATCCGTCCTCCTTCCTCGATTTTTGAGGGAATTCGCAAGACCTCATTCCACAAGAAGCATGTCCTCCGAGATTTCGTTGAAGCCACATCATGCCGGCTCCCCGATCCGCAAATCCTGGTGCAAAAGAATGGTTTCGTCGATAAAATCCCCAGAGTTCTCGAGAATTCCGGGGGGAAAGAGGGGTACTGATGTATACCCCTTGATGGATAAAAGCAAAGGGGAGGTCGGCCCAGTTCTTCGGTCACTCATCCGACGTCCCAGTACTTTGGTATCACGATGCTTGTGGTGAATATTTTCTTCCTTGCTTTTTTGAACATAGGGTTGACGCAAGCTGGGATTGACCTTCCTCATCTTCTAGCAGAGGTACCGAGCTGCAGTGTATGTGTGTTCCTTAAGCTGTGGTGTATGGATAACTAAGTGTTGCATAGCAACAATGTACAAGCATTCTTGCGACGGCAGGATGTATAACTACAGATCTTGTAAATACATTACCGCAGTGTCTTTGTCCAAACAACGCTCTACAAACAGAGCTTGCGATTTGCCTTGAGACGGCCTGTAATGAGAGAGAAAGGGCAGGCAAGAGTCCAGCAATCATATTTTTCCTGGTGGACATATTCTAACAACGTTGCTAGTCGCCTCTTCGATATTTCAGAATGAAGTATGTGTTGGTCATTCAGCTCAATCGAGATCCAACGAAATTATTCTTCATACGGCAACTCAAGTGTCTGTAACTTTGGGATTTGTTGTCTTGCGCATAATTTCGAGGCGTATGGTCACTACGGGACTCGATCGGGATGACTGGGCTGTTCTGATCTCTGCGGTCAGTCATATATCCACTAAGTTAAATAAGAAAGAACTCACCAAAACAGATCTTGACTGCTCCGATCGCAGCAATAGTCATTTTCAGTAAGTCTAACAAACCAAAGCAATTTTGATGGTTGAATTTAATTATGCCAACAGATGCCAAACATGGGTTTGGTAAGCATTTTTGGGACATCCCAACCAAGGACATCTATCTTATCCGCAAGGTAAAGTTATCCTTTAGCATTATCTAAAACAATACTGATTGCCAACGAAGCTATACTACGTATGCCAACTCCTCTACGTTCTCAATCTTGCGTCTGCCAAATTCTCCATCCTCTTCTTATACCAGCGCGTCTTTGTTGGCACTCGATTCCTTTTCATCGTAAAAATGACCATAATATTTATGGCATTGTACACGTTTGCTTTTCTCATGGTGGTTGCATTCCAATGCATCCCAATTTATTCGATCTGGACTGCTTCAATACTTGCCAAGTGCATAAATACACGGGCATTGGTATACACGGGGGCCGCACTGAGCATCGTCGAAGACCTAATCATTATGTTTCTTCCTATTATCGAGTTGAAAGGTCTGAACTTGGACAAGAGAAAGAAAATTGGGTTGACTATCTTGTTCGCTTCTGGTTCGTTGTGAGTGTTGTCGCTAGGAAGGAGCCAAGTTCTACTGCTGACCAGGAGTCTAGAGCTTGCGTCACCAGTATGGTCCGCTTGAAGTTTATTGTCAATTATGGCAATTCGATCGATTCCACCTGTAGGGCTCACATCTTGAAATACAGTCCAACTTTGCTCATTGTTCTAGGGGATAATGTCGATGTCGTAATATGGTCGAATATTGAAACTTATACGGCCCTTATATGTGCATGTCTGGTTTGTATGCGGCCCTTATGGGTCAGAGTGCTCCCTCGCATGTTCCCATCTTTGGCACGGAGGTATCGAAACAGTGCTACTCCAAGGCCAGTTGAGAGCTGGAGGCTAGGGGAGAGATTTGCGGCAAAGCTTCCACATGGACAACATGGCCTCAAACTTCCGGACGAGCCCCAAAAACATGACCAGTCTGAGCAAGAGGTTACATCTGGATCAGCTAAAGTACCAACCCTTGATAGTACAGCCTCCGAGATCGTCATACGGATCGACTCTATCAATAGGCAAAAAGGCAATGAATAAGATCGACTAAATTCTTGGTTTGGATGACCTCGCCGTCCTACCCTCCCAATCACCGTAAATAATATTCCGAGGACCCATTTACAGCATGTGAAGAGTGGTGCCCACCAGCCTTACTTAGACATCTCCGCCCACGACTTCCAATTGTCGTCAACTGGACCTGGAGCCTCGCCCCCCTCTGGGTTCTTTTTCGGGCTGGGAATCGCTTTTGCCATTATCCCTAGCGCCCTTTTCTTGACATTAGGATCGGTACAGTTCGTGGCAATAATCGCAATAGATGGCCATACTCTAGAGTCATAAAATGATACTAGAAAGCGCTCGCCTTCAATCCCCTCATCCTGGGCCATGGCTGCTAGCGATTCTGCAACATCAATGAGCTCGCCAAATGTGTGAAGAGGTGCTTCCTTCCTATTTGCACCTTGCGGTACATCCCAGAGCCATATGAGCGATGATAGATACAGCAGGCGCATCGAGTTGATTGATTCATTCTCGTTTCGTTTGAGTCCACTTCCGAGGGATGAGAGGAGAGCGTCGAATTTGTACTTCCACAATTGAAGCATGCTATTATGCGCATCTTCTGCCGCCTCGAACTTCGATTTTGTCTGGGTGTCCGTTGATGTCTCGCTGAGAGCAGACCCGTTGCGGGCAAGACGCATTCCATCCGTAGAAATCTGCTCTATCGACCTCTTTGCGGTTGCCAAATTTTGGAATTCGTTCGTGGGAGGTTCATCTTCATCTTTCAACGATGTTGTTGGTCTCGCCGCAATATTAGTGACTTGATGTTGATGACCCATGGTGTCGTAGATAGCAATCAAGCATGCCTCCAACGACCCTTCGGCCATAGGCTTCCCCTTTGGCCGTTGCTTCTTCCACTGCTTGAGAATGTTGCTTCCGGCTTGAAGATGTACAATTGAAGTTGCCAGGTTACCCCATAGAAAGTCGATAATGATATATATTACACAATTAACCAAGGCATTCTCGTCCGCTCCGGGTTGTCGTTCACCAAGTTCTCGCGCCAGAAGAGCTACAGATCTACCATAGTGTTGATATACAACATTCTTTCGAGACTGTACAAGTGATCTGTCCATTCTTGGATCGTTCGGGCCCGCGCTCCTCATGATCGCCATGTTTTCATGGGTCGCTGCCATTGCTATCACGGCGTGCCGAGTAGCGGATTCATAATGCCCTCTTCTGGGTACATGATATGCCCAGAAGCTTCCCCCATGCCAAGGCGTCATAATCTTAGTGCTGTGGCCTAAGAATACATTCCAGTATCTCAATTCCTGAGAAGAATAGTCAGGGAATTGAGGCGGTGTTGGCCGAACTCTTTGTTGAGCTGAGAGCCTCATGATAGTAGACGCTTCAGTATTCGACACTTTAACTGATTTTGCCGAGTTCTTTCTCTCTGGCTTTTTCCTCGTCTCTGGCAATGAATAGCCATCACAATGGCGGCCAGTTGAGACGCATCGATTACATGCCGGCTTGGTTTCGTCGCATTTAATCCGCCGAGTTCTGTTAACATCAATTAAACTCCATAGAATGTTAAAGTTTCCTGTAAACTCACTTGCAGGTCCTTCTGATGATTAGTCAATAGCCCCAACAACGTTTTAGTGGTTCAACTCACTTGCATCCCGTCCTTACTTTGGATTTGCTGCCAACGAAAAATTTGAAAACTGGGGCCTTCTTGGCGTTTGTTAATTCTGCCATGATGTCCAATTGCTCTCCATACGCAAAGCCCGAGCTATTTAACGTCGAAATAGTCAGAGTTATCGCTCCTAAAGATTATCGAAGATTGATAGGCACCAGCAAGTGGTTTTGCCTTGTCGACAAACACGTTGCGGCGCAGCATATTTAAGTGATTTGGTCTTAGTGGCCGTTAATCACAACAGGGGGTCGTCCTTAGTAGACTTCAGGGATCGCGCCATGAACCCCGCAATGTCGCTGCCTTGCAGGTGGTCTCAATTGATGAATCCCAGTCTTTGGGGCTCAATATCCGAATGAGATATCAATGATATAGAAAGCCGATAGGATTTCATCTTTCTGCTAAAGCGTTGCTCGGAATTGTTGTCCGGGAGGGAGGAAGGATACAACAATAATGCTTGGGGAAGCGCCTGAAAGACTGATGTCCAATTGCAGATCTCGACAATGATGACGCCTCCTAGATAGGGATCGAGAGTGAATGCAACCGTTATATGCCAAGAGATATATTATTGGTCAGATTCATATGTTTCAGAGATCAATGCCGGAGTGCCGGGGGCCATAGGCCTATTTTAGGGCAAAGGCACAAATCTGTCAGCAGCTGATCAATGTTTCCAGAGAGGTTTCCACAGCCTCAGAATTACGACATTGATCTACAATGCAAGTAAGATTTTCTCCCAGCCTTGAGAATAGTTGCCACTAGCCTGACTTAGTACCACAACCCCATTTAGTACGAGTGCAGACAACACTCTAGCATGCTACCATGTGTACAGTACGAGGTGCATTGCCTTAGAGACCCAGTGAAGTGTTTGGGCCGCCTTTCAGCCACCTTTGCTACTGCAAGGTACAGAGGAAATTTCCTGGAATAAAACCCAACTTCAGATGCCAGGAGGTTCCAACCGATATGTGAACTTTAGCTGCATATGTCTCTAGCAATGAATTGATGAGGCTCATCTCCTTTTGGGATCCATGTCTATGCAAACCAACCTCATTCGATTATATCGTCCGTGCCAAATCGGCATTACGATATTTATTGATGGATTTATCATGTAGATGCCGGGAATAGCTGTCGAACACCCTTACCCTTTTCCTCTTGGGATCACCAGCTTATCGCAAGCACAGCTAAATGCGGGCAAAAAGGGGGCCTTTTAATGAAGAAGGCTATCGGCAAGAACTTCCAAGATGAGCCATTGATCATGAAATAGAATGTTTCCGTTCCAACGAGAAGTCACAAATTATCATGTTGCTTGAGAAGTGGAGGCGGTGGAGTTGAGATGATGCCACTTTGTGAACGGGCTCCCGGCACTGCAGGAAAGCGGCGGGCAACCTTAAAAAACACGGAGGTGACCCTGGTAGACGGTGGATGTGTTGGTCGAATAACTACGTAAAGTTTACTTCTCAAGACTGGCAGTGATTTTGGAAATAACTTTCATTAATTGTGTTATGAAGAATCGCTTAAAACCAATCCAGAGAGTCGATGTTCAGTGCATGAATCTAATTTGTTGAAGGGGAACAATGAAGGAAGAACTTTAAGCACAAATCTCTTAAAAATTGAACGACCTCCGGGTCGCGCAAAATCTCCACTAAAAGCAGGGGGCACCATCGGTCCAAGGCAAAACCCCTAGTAATTGCGTCGTCTTTCCCCGTTGCACACGACTCGCGAGCCTCTTCCAGCAACACCTCCATTCCTTATTCCGACTCCGTGTCCAGTGCCTAGACCAGGACACCGTATCCCTAACAGCAATGAGCACTTCACCAGATCCTACGTGAGACGAAACTCTATCTCGTGTCATAAGCCTATCAGCCCATCAGCTTGAAGCCTGGAGGATCGGTGAGGATTCAAAAGCCCTCCACAGTGGCCGAATGCGATTCGCGAGACTTGCGAGGATTCGATGGCTACCTGACAAACCAGTTCATAGGAATGGAGTATGAATAGTGATCGAATCACAATCTGTTTGAACCTTTTGGATGGCGGTTTTTGATACTGCTCTGATCAAGTGGTCAATGCTGACAATCCTGAAGGCGGCTCTCACCTCGAGGATGGGAAAGCGGGTGAAGACGTAAATAGTCTCAGAAGGAAATGTTCAATACGAGAATTTCATCGCCAGTCGATGTAGCCAAAGCATCGCAGACCCTGCTGTGTCGATCTATCAGTGTGATGATTGCAATTGCCACCCGCTAAAGCTTGAGACAGGAACTCAGAATCTCGACCAAGCTTGCGCAACATTAGCACAAAAATGTTATATTGAAAACGAGTAGAAGACAGAGGTAAATACCATATTCTAAATTGGCAACAGCCAGGATATTTATTCTAAGAACATCTGTTTGTTATTTGATTCTAGTGTAGTTGCAACCTCAGCTATCATTTGAAAAAACCACTGGTTGATTATTTATCTAGTCTTGCTGTAGAGGTAAGTAGTACCGCCGCTCAATGTTTCAACAAAGCTACGAATCAATAGCAAATTTTGCTGATGCACCGTGTAGAGTGTTAGGAGGGTGTTGCTGATGGTGAATAAAAGGGGATTCACTCATCAAGACCGAACAACGACAGGAAGAAACCGCTTTCGAAAGGTGTGCGTTTATGGGCCACTACTTTACCATGTATTCACAGGCCTATGCCCACCATATTTTTTCGTGGGAGTGGAAATCAGAAGATCTGAAGAATATAAAATCACAACTCTCACAAACCTCAACCTGAAGCTTCCAACTTATTCTAAATATCAAGAAATCTTAACACCTACACAGGCAAATCAAGCAAGACTGGGCGTGATGGAGGTCTCGACTTTTGTACACGATGGCAATTGCCTACATCCCTAATGTTGGAGGCAGCGTCATTTTCCTAACCATCTTCAGTCTCTTCTTGATCGACGAGACGTGGCAGCTTCATCGATTCCGAGCATGGAATTACTCACTAGCTATGATATCGGGTATTCTACTTGAGATAGGTGGATACATCGCCAGAGTTCAATTAAATTTCGATCCCTGCAATAACGGTGTTATGCTCATGTAAGGTTCCGGGACTGCTCTCTAAGAGATAGTATTGAGAACAATAACAGTAGCCTAGTCTTTCTGACCATTAGCCAGGTTTTCTTCTTGCTAGCCCTGTACCTATCTGTATCACGCGAAACCAGTTTTTTCGGCACTGTTTGGGTTCATCTATCACTTAAATGGACATTGATTTCTTTGGTATTCTGAAGATTCATTCCTCTGACGATCAAATTCATTGGTGGACGTATTGCAGGTATAGCGAGTACCACACAAGTCATTGACTAAGGCACTAAAGTTATGACTATGGACTTGCTTTTGTAAGTGATAATAGTGTTCCTGTGTGTTGGATTGGCAATAGACTCTTGGCAGAGGGTCAAAAGAGAAACCTATTAGCCCATGAGTCACCCGACATGGAAGAGCTTCGAGAAGCTTCAAAAGTCGAGAGTCTTGAAGCTGGTACGCTTCATGGTAACTCTCCTATTCTTATTATAATACCTAACAATTGTGACGCTTTTCATTCTGATACGCTCTCGATTCCACGAAGCGGAGCTCTGGCATGGAGGCATCGGGATTCCAGCCGAGGAGGTTCGATTTGTATTTCTCGAAAGTGCAACAATGACTGTAGGCGCTATTATCTTGAGAGTTGTACATCCAGGGTGGACCTTCGGTTGAACCTGGATGAATGCAGGATGGGAACAGGGAAGGAAGTTTGATAATATTAAAGGCAAGAAGTTTAGCGATGAGGCCTATGTTGGTGTCTCCGAGAGGAACGGGTTTGAGGAGACAACTTTGGACCGGAAGCCACCGATTTTCACACATATTTGAGCATCCTCGAAAAAAATGTGCAATGATGCACACCCTCTTCGTCTTACATAATTATGGTGGATATTGTAGTGTTAATAAGTAGGTTTTAGCGTTGGTATCAACAAATTCTATCTGTTGTTCGTGCACTGACTGCTCCAGCTCCTTCTCTGACTGACACAAGAGTTATATTACTAAACAAATTAACTATGGAACCATCTTCTATCTGCTTTGGCACCTTAGCAAAATCATGATTAGTTGTAAACACCATGAGTAATCCAAGTGCCCAACTCTCCTGACTGGCACATAATTAATGCTTCCGTATTTCGAAACATATCCAGTTCTGCGGAGTCCATCGGCCTCCTTGTTCGCACCGAGAAGTCAGGCAAATGATTTCCGAACTCTATCTTGCACGATGTCATCGTAACCTGATGCAAACATAGCAGCCCTAAAGCTTGACTGGACGACGAACTCGCCACATCCCTGTCCTCATACAAACAGAAACAACCTTATCTCGTCCTGCTTGCCCGTGCAGTGCAGATCAGAAACGAGAGGGGTAGTTCGTACCGTATGAGACGTAGTGCGATTGGAAGAGTTGTTTTTGGGGCTTGGAGTGCCGAGGGGCTTGACTGCTTCTGAATAGGGTGCAAGGAAGGAATTACCTACTGGGCTGGAGTCATGAGAGACTTTCGGGATTGTGGAGAGGCTTGAATCTTAAGGAAACTTTTTTGGAAATATTTGTTTTGAAGGAGGCAGTACGAGACCGAGTGCGGGTGGTTAGCAGCATCGCGGGTTGTCTCGTTGGCATACATATACCTTGGTATTAGCCTACGAGTACCACCCTCATATATTCATCCAGTCAACCAACGCTTCCTTTCCAGCTCTCCTCTCAAGCTTCTCAGACACTTCCTCCATTAACTTCCCAGACATCTTCACATTGAAAATGCATTCCAATGTCCATATCATTGTCCTCATCCTCTCCCTTGTGCTCCTCGCGACTTCTTCGCCCACCTCCAACCCCATCTTGGTCTCGCGCGCAGAATGTACGAACGAAGTGAAGGACCTTGTAGCAGGAATCAACAAAAACATTGACGCACAAAAGCAAGAGCAATCACAGACGAAAAAGATTCAACAACAGCTTTCCGCCGGAGACGTGGATGGGGATACTTTCCAGACAAATAAGGATAAACTTGTGTCAATTGTGAATAATGGAATAACTATTCGAAAGGCGAATCAAAAGCTTGTGCCAGATGGGAATGCGGCAGAAGCTGGTTTGGCTAAGGTATGTGAGTTGACGGCTTAAAGTCGTCAATGTGCCTGTGTTTAGGGGTGCTAACAAGATACAGGTCGCGGATGCCCAAGCTACTGAGTTGAAGATGGCAAAGGCCCTGACTGGAAAGCCGGATACTGATAAAGATGACCTCGACACGTTGCAGAAGATGTTCGCCGGTGGAATTAAACAGAACCAGCAGAATGCTAAAGACGTAAGTTACACGCCGAAACACTACAGATTTTAACACTAATGGCAAGGCATAGGCTGCAAAAGGATGCACAGTATAACAGCGTCAAGGATCTACCACATAGGGGTTGGAGTAACCATAAAACACTCTTTCAAAGTCATTTGGCTGGCGGCTTCCCCCAAGTAGTATGGTCATCTCTTAGTATAGAGTGCAGAGAGTCCCCCCAAAAATCATGTAAACACAAGGAACCTTGAAAAGAATGCATTATATATCTTTTTAGTTGGCGACATAAAGGATACTTCAGTATAGTTCACAGTTCATTCTTTGTATAATTTCGATAATAAGGGTCCATCAGAGAGATGTTATTGGTATAAAAAAAGATAAAAAAAGATTGGAGGAAACCTAGAATTGTGGGAGAGGACTAAGCGAAACATCTCTTCCAAGCTTGGCCACGAGTGGTTAGTGGCAAATTAGTGACCCGAGTACGGCACAACCTCACACAACCTCATCCCCAAACACCAATCCACTTATACCACAACATTGTGCACAACACAACAGCCTGATCAATTTGGATGCTTAATGAGCACCTGTAACATGATGATATTAGCTATCGAATCGCATATCTTCCACCCAACCATGTCTAGTGAAGCGAAATATTCTCGATTTCGATCCTTCAAACCTCAATCCTCTTGTTCCATTCCAAGATAGACCTACATCACTACGCATGTACGACCAGTCTCTCTAGTTGGTCCGGTGCTTCTCGTATCATACCAATCCCTCAGACCATAGTCTAGCTTCCCGTTCTCGTCGAGCACGAAGCCCGGGTACCTCGCCAGATACAACTCCGCCACTCGTCTCTCCCGCTCCGTTCTCAAGCTCAAGATATGCTGTCGCAGAAGTTCCTTCCGATCCCTCGACATTCCTCTTGAAAGCTCCCTCCTGAAGCCGTCGACTTCGTGCGTAACATGCGATGACCGTACCTTCGGAATGCCCATATCGAGTAGTGCTCTTGCGAGTTGGAGGAAGGTATTCTTCACAAGACCTTGTTGAGCTGGTGGGGTGAAATAAAGACCAGGCAGATTGCCATATTGAATTTGTGCCAGGAGGATATGTTTGCACATGGGGGGTTGCTCTTGCAACGTGGTTGTTTCCGAATAATGCCAGGACTTGGACGCCATTATATTTGAAAGGGTTGATTTGGCTTGGTTTTCTGTATACAAAACTCAAGTGAGATGTTGCTACATCGATGGCAAAATCAAAGGTGGTATTTTCTATATTACTCATGCATCTTGCCATTTACGTCCTTCCTAGCGGTTGAATACAGTCAGTTCCAACATTCACGAGTGTAAGAATACCAAGTGACTGTAGTTAAATACGCCATGCACTAGACTAGCTTCATCACTTGGCCTTTTTACAGATTAGGGACCTACAAAACTTTTATGGATGAGATCTCCTACTAAAAGCCAGGGACGTCCGCTATGATCCAACGGGGTAGATACGAGCTCAACCCCAGTTCAACCACGCAAGGGAGAGATTTGTCGACCGATAGATGGTGCAATGATTATTTCTGTCTCCTCCCCCATAGTGCGTCGTGCAGCTAGCTGTTGTGTCGTCTCATAAAAATGCTCTCGAGGCATGAAAGTTTCTGCCGCCCAATGCCGAGAATGAGATTATTGTTCCCTCAACTCCTGCAAATTCTCTAATTCACGTGGCCAGCTTGTCAAGTCAGCCCTTCCCATGCAGTAATCCTGTGGGTGCAATTCATAAACTGGTTCACGCACATCAAACATCAATTGTACTGGCGGCAATGCATGTCTGATGACGTTAAGCTAGTGAAACACTATCCGCAGGTTTCGCTTAACAATTAGAGTACCATAAGGATCCTGAGGCTGAGTGATGCGGGGTATTCAGGTTGCATTTCAGCATCCTCCAGGCTGCTTTGGGTAGCTGAGACATCCATTAGAATCTTAATTGTAAGTTTTGCAACGTCGTGTAGGCTGACAGTGTAATGTTTTGCTGACTTTCACAGATGAATATTGATTGCAGCTACGAGGTTACCACCCTAGCCCTGCATCTGATCCTACATGAGCCATATCCAGCAACTCCATACCGATTGAATTTCCACGATCATCGTTACACGTTATCCCACTCGGCACCAAGACTTTCGTGTTTATTCTCGCCAGTCAGTTACACCTCGAATTGCTGCCCCAGTCTGGAATGGATCAGTACGACTCACGAGGCATTTCACTTTCCGCTCCGGGTATAAAGTCAAGCTCGGTGTCTTCCATATCCTGCATTAACCTGTCCATTCATCTCATCACCACATTCCACTTCTGTACCTATTTCCATTCATTTTCATAAATATCATTTTACCCAAATAACATCACTCACAATCAATCATGTCATCAATCAAAGCAACATACGCTCTCATTCTCCTTGGAATCGTCAATCTCACCACTGCCGCTCCAGCAGCCTCCTGCACATCAGGTAGTGCTCTCGATCTTTCAAAATGGAAGCTACAACTTCCAATCGGCTCTCCTGGCTCCCCTACCACGATCTCCAGCTCCCAACTCTGCTCAGGATACCAAGATCCACAGAAAGCATACTTTTTCAAGGAGTCCGACGGTGCTCTCGTCATGAAAGTTCCCGGGTCACCGAGCGATACTGGCTGTGTCACGACGAAGAACTCGAAGCATTGTCGCACAGAGCTTCGCGAATCCAACCCAGGTTCCTGGGACCCGAAAGCGGCGACTAATAAGTTGAGCGCGACGCTCATTGTTGTCACTGCTGATGATAGCAAGTACGGGACTGTTATCGGTCAGATCCATATCGACGACAGTATTTCCAGCAAGCCGGTCTGCGAGTTGTACTACAATAAATCCGGGATGCTTACGATGGGAGTTGAAAAAACGAGGGCCGGCGGTAGCTCGGTGTATACAGAGGTGGGCCATGTGCCTGTAGGCACAAAGTTTAGCTACGCTATCACCTATCAAGGGGAGAAACTCGGTGTGAGCGTCAATGGAGGAGCAGTGAAGGAATTGAGTCAAAATGAGTTAGATAACCCGAACAGCTATTTCAAGGCAGGGAATTACAATCAGGGTAATAGCCCGAGCGAGGTCAAGTTCTTTGAGGTTAAAACTGAACATTAGAAATTTAAGGGTGGAGATAGGGATTTCGCTTCTTGTATCTGTATCACCTTTGGACTAAACAAACCCTTTTGTAGATTGAACACAACTAATAATATTTCTCTACTTTACTTTTATAATGATTATTCACACAGAAGGTAAGAAATAAGGACACGGGGTCATCATCCCAAAGCATTGTGAATTTTCGAGCACCCAAATAGTTTGTATGGCTTTTCTTATCAAGGAAATCAATAACCACTCGCTAGATTTGAGAATAGGCCAGGCAGTTTACCACTTTGAGAGTAACCAAGATTGATTATTAGCTCGCTATAGTCAACGGCCGTTACCTCTAAGTCTAAATCACTAGCAGCCATTCTAGCTGTGGCCAACTGTTTAATGAAGGCATTGCGACTTCAAGAGTGCTCAACAGCGCCGAGAAAAAGTTGGGCTTGTATACCCTGGAAAGCATTCGTTCACATCACCTGCGATTAATTTCAAGAAATAATATAATTCTCTGAACAGGGTCTTTAGTCAAAGTGGTACCGGGTAAAAGTTCTTAGCTTTGCAATTTTTTGAGAAGAGTTTATGTGCTTCTACTGTTGATTGCCGTAAAGTGTTGCACTTCAGCGGTGGCAAACTTAGCTGTCACATGACGCATATTAATGTCGCAAAAAGATTTATTGCCCTCTTGATTACAAAAAAGGCCCTTTGGTAAGAAAAAGAGGATTGAAATTTTACTAAATATCAAATATTGTCACTTTTCGTGTAAAAGTAGGCATCTCAGGTCGCTTTAACAGATGACAAAAATGTACCCATACATTCACCGGAAAATGACTCGTGTGTTCAATAACGTTGTTGTATATCATGACATTATGTCACCGAGGCAATGCACTCGCTTCCTCGTATAGCTTACCTTCGTACATGCATGTCATTGAAGGCCACATCTCCCCCAAGCAGGTAGCACATCCCTCCGTTGCAAGCAACTCCGCCGTATAACAACCAACAAGAACAGCCTTGAATATTCTTTCCCTCACTCTCATTGTCCCTAACAGCCTCCTCCAACTACATAGATCAAATAATACGATGCTAAAATTAAACAAAAGCGCAATTTTAGTATCATCACTGCTACTATGCCTCCCATACGTTCTCAGCGAAAAAACACAGGGGGTTCTCGTAACGACCTTCCCTAGAATCACCACAGAAGCAAAAGCAGATGCGAAGTTCACGGGGTGGCAGGATGGGCCTCCGATATGTGGAAATGTTGGAGGATATGAGAATGGTAAGTAGTAGAGACATACATTTCAATGTATTATATTTATACTAATGAAATAATGAGCTAGGACGCGAATACTCCCGCGTGGGGATCATACAGAATGACAAACTTGTAATCATTGCGGATGAGAACACGGAAGAGTCGATCATATTCGGTAACGCCATACGCGAAAGGGAGGGTAACGGTGAAGATATATCAACGAGACAGAAGTCTCGGGAGGGCTAATAAATTGCTCGGGACAGCTATCTTTAACAAAGTTACGGGTATCGGACTGGGTGTTGAGTTTGACATTGGCCTTGGGGGAAATATGAATGTAACGGTGATGATGGAAAAGGAGGATGGGACGGAGTCAGTAAATATTATTTTCGAGGGTGAAGGGCAGCTAGGATCCGAGGAGGTTGATAAACTACTCATAAGTGCTGAAAGCAACTTTGAGGAGGATGAAAGGCTGATCCAGGACTTCCAGGAAAAGATGAAAGATTATCAATGGAGATTATCCAAGACATTTGACAAATTTGATATGAGACTGTGGAATCTCCTAGACAACTTCAAGTAGAGCAGGTATGATTTAACATGAGACCAGGAATTTTTCAGTTCAACCAGGGATCGAAAATGCATATTTATTTTAACCCCGAACTCGTATTTCTTTAGTTAAAATTTTGATTTAATATAATAGAATACTCCTAAGATGCTCTATATATCTTTCTCGTAGTTTTATTATCTAGCAGAGAATATATGAATATTATCTTAGCTAGTCTATGTTATAGAAAATAGATATTGGATAAAGAATTAATGTCCGAGGTTATAGCGGCACTAAATAAACTGTAATCTTTGTGTATTATTCTTTCTAGATATTTCTCCTTTAGTATATTGTAGAGGTTCGAGATATAATATAACTAAGATTTTAGTTTAAATCCTTATTTGATAATCTCAGTTTTAATATAATTTAAATAGCCGAAGAATTGCCATATCAACGTCCTGTAGAGCCGTCACATCGTGATCAGCAAAGATTTTCACGGCGAGCTTCTCAACTATGAGATTCCTCTGCGAGAGAAGCGCGTATAGTTGGATTGTAGCATATCTAATCTACTAAGCCATTGCTGAAGGCATTAATATTAAGGATGGCTCAGACATCTTTATACTTAATACAAAGGATATCCAGGATTCAGAGAGCCATATATCACATGTCGAGAAAAGGAAGGATATCAATAGCTTTTTGGCGCTTGACCGCTGCAGTCCTGAATCCCTGCAATGTATGTCTGTAGTACGTCGTTGCTTCTCAAACTTGCGACGGTGCTATGTGCCTCATCATGAAGTGGAATTTGCGGGTATTGTCAAGCGCACAGGGTATGAATTCATGGCATCGAGGAACTATGGCATCAATTCGATGTAAATACTTGGCGGAATGACTACCGCACAAATTCCAAGCTAGTGCTTTAGTGACTGGGACTTTTTCGTCTCCCTAAATATAGACCATAGATACTTTCATAAAGCAATATAATTCATTTTTTCATTACTGGAACAATATTTCCCCTCCCTTTCGGCTATCACGCAGTCGGCAAACACGCACACGCACTGCTCACCCTCGCCACAGTGTCCCCCGTACAAGCACTCGGCGCAAAAGTCGGCAACTCACTCACGTCACTCAGAGGCTTTTTCTTGATCTCCCCACAAAACTTTTGACTCTCCGTCAGCCTTCCCGCAATACTGCCCGCCCTGAATGCTCTCAGACAATTATCCGCATTACAAACGGGCTTCGCAGGACACTTCAGACTTGTCATCTTAACGAGGAAGGCACCGCGTTCAATCGTGTTGATGAAGATATAACCACTCTTGAAGTACGCGTAGGAAGACCATGTGCCAACGAATTGCACGAGGCCACCGCCGGGCGCGGTGTCGTCTTCGGGAAAGATGTCGAAGAATCCAACTTCGCAGACGTCGCCACCGGTGGGATTCTTAGGGATGGAAGAGACGTCAAGGACCCGGAGACCGGCGCCGTATTGCGATTGATAGGATAGGCCATTGATGACGTATTGATTGTGATCTATACCTTTGGTACTAGATTTGTAGAGGCCGGTCTGCTTTGGTTTCTCGAGAGAGCGGATGTCCCAGATGTAAGTCACGGGAAACCCGTCAGCGCCTGGGCCGACTTTGTCATCTTCGTCTAGCTCGTCGTCGAGGAGGAGAAATTCTTGGTTGTTTTTGTCGAGGACCCAGCCTTGGTGTGTGTAAGCTGCTCCTTCATAGGAGGTGCGGGAGATGATGGAGGTGGAGGGTTTGTTGGTCACGTCGTAGATGGTGAGGGTGTCTTCGTTATAGCCATAGCAGATGTCTCGACCTTGGTATTTCTTGTCAGGACCTTTGTAGACGAGGCATTGGGCGTCATGGACATAGCCGTCAAGGTCGGAACAGCCGGGTGTGGTTGGCTTGGAGATGTCGGATACGTCGATGAAGATGAGTCCGGCTTTGCAGCTTGAGTTTCGTGGTTGAGCGCCGACGGCAATGACATATCCCAAATCTTCGTTAACAACAACATTGTGGGTACGTCCTACAGGGAGGTCATTGAAATGACCAGCAAGATCAAGCTTTCCATCAAATGTCTTTGGGCTTGCGGGGTCAAGGGTCAAAAGCTATGTGATTTATGTTCAGTATTGTTCGATTACACGTGAGTCAGTTTACTAACCTTCTTCATATCGAAGAACTGAACGCCATGGCCGACAGCCTCGCTTCCAATAACCATGTAATGTTTGTATGATCGAATCTCACGCCAGTTGGAAGGGACAGAGTATTGAGGTAGACGACCCAAGTACACCATTTTACCTCCCTTGATCTCAACGAAAGCAGCTCCATCTTGTTGACCAATGGCAACGAACTCTCGTCCATCATCAGAAGTCCAGCCCCAAGAAGAAGAACCTCTACCAACGCTGTGGAGATCAGCATGGCTGAGGAAGTGGTGAAGATCGGCCTGTGATAATTTAGTTCTATAATTCTAAGAGTCAAGTCGTACCCTACATTGTTACATCTGAAAGTGTTTTTAGCGTCCCCAGGAATAGCCTCTGCAATACCGTTGTTACACTTTGTGTAACCCAACTCGGGATATTGAGCAGATTCCATCAACCCTGCCTCAGCTTCAGCCGCCCAGTGGTTCTATTGCATGTGTTTTAGCATCCATGAATTTGAAGATCGCGATTGGTTTACCATTTTTCTGGCCATAAGCTCTTCATGTACTATACCACTGTCATACAGCTCTGCAGCCTTAAGCTCATTCACGGCCATTTCCTTGGCCCATACTGCAGAGCAGAGTAGGGCAAGGGTTGATAGGGCCAACATGGTGAGTTTGAAGCCAAACTATGCCAGGAACAGACAAGAGAGAAAAAGGATCGTGGTCTTGAGAGATATTGAGGTGGTTTTCGGATGACGAGGAAATATCTCGCTATATATCTATAGACAAAGCCAGTGGTCATCGAGAGATAAATCTCGCATTTCGGCCAACAAGGCGCCATAGGCCACAGATATTGTGGATTTCTGGATCGACACCTGACCTAAGTTTCTTCTAGCCTTGATATATTACTGATAAGGAAGGAAGCAAGAGCCTTGGAGAACAGCGGCTTTGCTGGCAAAGTCCTTGTAGCCGAGATCCCCGTATTTGCATTCGTGGGAGACAACATCTATAACGTCTTATCTGCGTGCCCAATTGGCATGCATTGGTGCTCAAATGCTAATGTGTATCCCGACCAAAGTTGGAAGGTCTTTAATGCGTTGTATAGTAGCAAGTAAAGCTTGGTCAGAATTGCCCGTCTGTTTTCAATGAGGGGCATCCGACTGGCTCTGCTATATGCAATTAGCACCTTGATGGACTTCAGTGCCGAGAGATCGGTACATCTTGGTGCTCGGATATTTAAGGTACATCGGGAGAGTGTTCTGTGCTTGCGCCGAAATGGAAGGAAGCAAGCGATTCAGGCTGGCAATAACGCCTTGGCCGCGTCTCGGCACTTGGCGTGAACAAACCAGAATAAAGAACTTATATGCATTACATGGGTAAGAAGAAGGATGACTCAGAATAAATGAATAATATGCTGTACATATGCAACGTTTGTCGCCGGTACTGCAGGAGGGGTAGAAGCCCAAGAACCGCCGAAGTAGCTATCTAATGACGAGCAGGCAGGGGCGATGAGCAATCAAATTAGAAATTCCGAGGATCTTCAACTCAACATGGCTAGGAAGCGGTGGCAAGAGTGAAAAGCATAGGATTCCTCGGAGGATATCTTGATGAGGACAGAAGGGAAGCTCAGTCATGAAGTATTACTGCAAAGTAAGAAGCCAGGTTCTGGACCCAAGATGGGCCACTTGCTACAACGAGCACGCGCCATAGGACAGCTTGAACCAACGTTTCCTAGGTTGGCTAGGACTTCTGCAGGATCGTATGTGAAATAATCAGGAAACAAGGGAAGAGATAGTTCATTGACTCTGGTCTTGCTGTCTTCCTCCAGGTACTGACCTATCGAAGCAGATTTGCACAGTACACGGCCTGCTCCTAGGTAAGGCAACTTAAGGGAGGACCATCGAGGCAGTTCGAGAGCGAGCGAGCCCATGAAGATCAAGAAATAGGCACTATCCTAGGAGGCATTGCTTGGAAGAGAAATAGGAGGATCTAAAGGGCTTGAAGAACGGAATGCGCAGTTGATTATCTCCCCGACTCAATTCCCCTCGCCATCAACGCTCGAACTCAACATCACGGGCGTGAATGCCAGATGCAGGACTATGACATAAATTGGCAATGAGTTTCCGGATGTTGGATTAAGGAAACTTCCTGTGAAGATTGATATTTGAAGGGGGACGCAAAGATGTCCTTATTCTTCGAGGGATGTTGTATCGATTATATAGGGAAGCCCATGAGAATTGGAGACTCTAAGTAAGTGGGGCTGGCTTTGTCAGCATGGCCTCTGGTGCCCTCTTCCTGGACTCGATCTATCTTGCGCGATTGGCATCGATTGATATGCACCGGATATTGGAGAAGGTGCGCCATCTAAGTTTACCTAGATATGCCTTTACTAACTATCACTTTAGTACCATGGCCTCTCTCTAGTTTGTTGACCACAACTCTCGAAACTCGAACTTGAACTCGATTGCGAACACCGGCATCGATTACGTTCTACCTCACTCATTACCCAACAGTGCATACAAATGGTCGCTCCAGTCAATATTACGAATTGTGGAGGTCGAAAAAAGAGCTGGAAAAGATCTCATTGTGGTAGAGCCTAAGCCCACGAGAAAGTCGACACGATTGCAGAAGTCTACCATATCGTAAGACGTCAAAGATGCCAGAAGAATAGTGAACTCAGGGACAACCGGAACGGTCCCAACATGCTTTACCACGACAGAACTATTTATGAACCCAGGAACACATGTCGAACATACCCTTGTTATCATTCGTTGCCGTATATATTACTTCTTCGGACAAGTGGTCAAGGCGAGTTCTCTCCAGTCTTGCACGCCTCGTTGGTTTGCGCTTTGGTAAACGCCATATCGTTGTTATAAACCAATGACATGGCATCAATTGCAAGCCTAGGAAGTGGCACAGCTTCTAGTGCTTATCATTCCATCAGATTGCTAGCACTTCGTCGGCCGACTTGATGAGCATCTAGGTCTTGCATTCATGCTACCTTCCACATTGTTTTCTTCCCTTATTTCAAAATATTATACAATTATTTTCCATAAATCTGCATGCCATGTTGACATCACAAGTCCTCAGCGCTCTATTTGTGCTGTCTGCGGCGTTTATCATACGTTTTTTCTATCGTTTCTACAACAATCGAAGATGGTTTAATGATCTGGTAGGGTTTCCAACGCTACCAACCTCTGATCTAACTCTCCCAGTAGCCAAAACCACCTCACAGCTTCCTATGGGGTCATCTCAAGCTCATGGGCGAGATCAACGCCACTCTCCCGTCTAATATACACCCTCAACACATGGTAACAGCAATTGCTAAAAAGTACAATCTTAATGGAATTTTCTACCTGGACATGTGGCCCATTGCTGACTCTATGGTCATTCTCACCAACCCGGATCTCATGACCAAAGCCTCGGTCAATATGGCGCTTCCTATACACCCATTAGCAGAGGAGTCCCTGAGACCTATCGTTGGTAAAGATGTGATTGCTGCAGTAAATGGACCACTTTGGAAGAAATCGCATAGTGCTATGGCGCCCGCCTTTTCGTGGAGCCACATTCGGAATATGAGTGCCGTTATGGTGGATGAGTGTCTAACATTTCAAAAGACACTTGATCGTTATGCTGAAAGTGGAGAGGTGTTTAGTATGGTGAACGAGGGAGGAAAGCTTATTTTCGATGTCATTGCACGGCTAGTTTTCAATTTCTCCCTACATGCTCAGACGAAAGGAAGTCAAGATCTCGATGACTTGAAAGCAATGGTTGGGCTTGCCGAAGCTGCGTTATCTTGGGATCCGATTCTGAAATTGAAGACTTTCCTACCTAGACGAAGGATCTTCAATCGTTTGCAGATTTCCATTGGAGGTAAAATTAAAGAGCGCTTGGCTCTCTTAAGGGAGGGCAAAACTTTACCCTCCAGGAAGGATCCGAACAGTATTTTAGATTTGATGCTGAGGGAGCACGTTGAGCAGGAGAATGCGACGGGAAAGGATATGAAGGGTGTTAAACTTCCAGAGGCGTATACTGAGATGATGATTACCAAGTATAATCTCCAATTCGGAATTTTGATGAATAGTATCTGATATTATTGTCTAGCCTCAAGGGTCTTCTACTCGGCGGCCACGGAACAACCAACGACACACTTTGTGTTCGTCATACCCCACGTTCTTTTTAATTCCCTAATATTTACACACTACAGTACGCCCTAATGCTCCTCTCCAAATCCCCTTCCGCCCTCACCAAACTTCGCGCCGAACACGACCAAATCTTCTCCCCTTCCCCCACCGAAACCCTCTGTATCCTGCACGACAACCCATCAAAACTGGATAAACTGGAATACACCACCGCCGTCATACAGGAAACCCTCCGTCTTTTCCCTATAGGATTTACCGTTCGGCAAGCTCCTGCTGGGTACCATTCCCCCTTTTCCCGTTCACTGTGATATTTGTGCACTAACTCCTTATAAAGCACAAGATTAGAGTTTGCAGGAAAGCACCTCCCACTCTATCAACCCGGCATGCGACTTACCATCTCCCTCTGCTCGCAAACGCTGCACTTCGACCCCCATTACTTCTCAGACCCAACCTCCTTCAATCCGGATAGATTTGTAGATAAAGAAACAGCACAGGCGGCAAGGTCGAATATGCGGTCATTTGGACGGGGTCCAAGGGCGTGCTTGGGGCAGAATCTGGCGGTGGATGAGTTGAGGGTTGTGTTATTGATGGTGGCGAGGGAGTGGGAGTTTGAGTGTGTAGGGTTAGAAGGAGGAAAGGGGAGGATGGAGTGGTTAGGTGGGTTAGAGAAGGTGTTTGGGGATGTAGTGTTTCAGGAGTTGAGGTTGAGTGCGGGTGTGAGGGGGGATTTGGGGATGAGGGTTAGTAAGATTGGTGAGGGAAGGAAGAGATAAGAGGTTGTGGGATGTGAGTTTAAATGGGGAATAAGGGGAAGAGATGGATAGAGACCCTTTTACACTTCGAAAATATAAGTGGTTACAAAATATTAGAGCTCAAACGTGACGCAAGGTAGAACATATTCTGATGGTATGAAGCAGATTCCGAAACAGTGCCATACACATCCTTTGATTCAAACAGCACAAGACCAATGATTCTAGCGAACACATCACTACTCACTAATGATCATCGAAGTTGGGAATCGGCTCTCCGTCTATAATTCTATGCACATAACATTCTCCAACGAACTCCAACTCTTCTATGCAATTTTGAAGCTCCAATGGCCTAATGATGACAGGGACACTACAACCAAAGAAAATACATATTATACCTCCCTTTTTAGTTCACAGGGGAGCAGGACCCGGCCGATCAAAATTCCCGGAACGGAAGAATCTTCGGTTTCAAAACAACATCGCGAACTCGTTTCAAGAACTCAATGGTTCTTGGATCCTGATGCTTGTTGATCAAATACACCGTGTACATATTAGGTACCTCGCTGTCATTTTTAGGTGTGATGACATGAAGGCAAGACCGTTTGTAGCATCGTGGAGCGCTATTTCGGTTAGGGTCTCTATTGCCAATCATCGTTTTTCAAAGATCATTATGAATATCTTAATCCCCTCTACAATAATCACCTATCTCAAGGGATTCTTATGAGACGTAGCCCTCCATAGACCTTGTGCCAAGCCGTGCAATTTTATTGACGATCACACTAGCTACGGTTAATGTCCCATCAGGCACAGTACATATCTCTTTCAGGCGCAACACTAAGCTTCCTACGCTATGAAAGCTCAATTTAGAATTATCCCGTAGGGGGGCAGTTCTAGTGAAAGAAAGAGGGTCTCCGCTGACTTCACCAAATACCACTTTCCGCACTCTTCCACACGGGGCATTGTAGTTACGAGGGCCTTGTGTTAGTCCTTCAAAACTTCACCCGTGGTCTCGTACATATCCGAAGAAAATTTCCGAGCTCCAGGAATTAGATAGTACCCATGTTGGCAGATTAAGTTCGTAAATCCAATTTTAAGCAGTATGTAGAAGGATAGTCCGAAGTTGAGTCGCTTTCCTAGGGTCTGTTTGGCTCCTCATATTTGCTAAAAGAGGGAGACTGGGAGGATAGCGGGGAAAATCGAAACAATTTAATTTCAAGCAATAAAGTGGAAAGACACGGCGAAAGAGATCATGGAAAAGTGTGAGATGGGTTGTCTCAGGGAGCTCGTAGTATAAGATATAAGTTGCGTTTATCTTCGGTATGTCTGTATAATAGAAACATCTCACTTGAAACACGCTGTTGCAAGCTGCTAATGGTAAGTTTTGAGACATTTCTTCGTGATGAGAGGATATAGCAATAGACGACTTATGTATGAACGCCTTATGTCCCTAATTAGCTCATTATCTAAATAGCCACCCACTATCATAATACATCGAAGTGAAAATTCAATCTCGAGATCGCTGTCAAGAACCGAAGATTACTCAGCCGTCACTCGTTCCTCACGATATCTCCAGCAATTGTGCATCGCCAGAATTCTGTGTTCATCATGTTTCCAGGTAGGTGTTTAAGAAGTGCCTTCCCAGACAGCCTCCACGATTGCCATTCTGCATCCCTCAATCCTCTTGACGCCCGCAAATTTGAAGCCAGGATCTGCCTGCTCAAATAATGTCTTGTACTGGCTCTCGCTTCTCTCCGTCGCGTTCAACAGTGTTAACATCACCAAGTCCATCGTTCGGATGATCTTCTCATCCCACATGCTCTCCATACCAAAGCCATCTTTCAAACAATGATCATTGATCAAGACCTTCGACCCTTTCTTGAAAGCTGGAATGAGGGATTGCAAGATTTTGGAAGCGTATTTGTCCGAGTGATTGTGGAAGATCCAGCGGAAGAGGTAGATATCTGCATTTTGGACCGGTTGTTCGGTGAAGAAATCATGGGCCTGGAACTTGATTCGACTTGCTAAATCTCCTTCCAACTGTGGCGCTGAAGTGACGGTCTTCGGGAGGTCTTGGACTACGAATTTCAGATCTGGATAGCGGGATGCTAGTTCGGTACAGACGAAACCGTGGGAACCACCGACGTCGACGATGGTGGCCTTTTTGGCGTTGAGAGACGCCCAATCATAGTTGTCGAGCAGGTAAGAGAGCTCGTAGCCTTCGCCACCGGTGAGGGAAGTCATGGCACCTCCCATTCGCTTGGCTCGCTTGGGGTCTTTGCCGAAGGTTACGAACATGGGCTCGACGTTTGTGGTGTTGTTGGCTGCACAGAATCCGGTTTGTGTTGGTTCAGAGGCGGATGGATTTTCTGTCAACGCTTGAATCACTCTTGAGCCCGCCTGTTGATATCTTAGCTTGAGATCGTGATTCATTCCCAAATAGCAAAATTGAGGTACTTACTGGGAAGATGTCACTCGTACAGAATCCTACCCAGTCGTTCATCACACCATCCTCAGCCAGCACTCTGCTTGCCGCTGTGTGAGCAACCTCATCTGGGTTAACTTCTCGAAAGATCCGGTTGGTCATGGCATGGCGCATGAATCTTCGAACGTTGACCTCATCTAGGCCAACGGTTTCTGCGATTTGAGAATAGGTCGCTGTGCCATTGACTGGAAATGACTTTGCTGCATGGTGTCAGTGGGATATTTCTCTCATGTCAGAGGTGAAGGTACCTATATTGTAATGATAAACAGCCTGCAATGAAAGCGAATTGTTATGCTGTGTGAATTATCAGTGTACATTCACTTTGCCTTATCATTTTCAACTCACATCCCATGCCATCCAACGAATTGACTCTCTTGGGCCTGTTAACAAATCACCCAATTCCTTGGTAGCAGCCACGATATTCTCTCTCGCGGACCTGATATCTGCTGGCAGCTTTGGGAAATCTAAAGGTGAATCGACATCGAAAGATGGAGCTGGGATTCCGCTATCTTTCATGTACTTGTCCAACTTCTCCGTTTCTTTGGTGATGGTTGCAGCGAGAGCGATCAAGCTAGACGTTGAGCGTTGGGTTGACATCACTGCAGGAGTTTTATTGGTGTTATTGTTGTTATTGTTGTTATTGTTGTTATTGTTGTTATTGCTGACGATCGTGGATTCCCTGACTGGAGAAGTACTCGAGGCGCGACTTCCCTTCCCAGCGAACCGAGAACTCCATGTTCGGCTCAAGCCATTTCTCAACTTTCCGAAGTTCTTCATCTCCTCCACTTGTTTCGAGATCAAAAACTATTGTTTTTCTCTGCGCATCCTCCGGATGATGATATGTCGACAATTTTGATACTGTCGGAAGGCGAATTTCTTAGTGAAGGGTTCACAACGTTTCTCCAATATTGCGAAATGATTCCTCCTTAATTAACATCGACGATCTGTGCCACGCTCTCGCAGTTGAGAGTTGGTTTTATCCTGAACACCTCGACGTCGACAGTTATCCCTCTAAAGCTACCAGAAAGCTTCACAAAGCTATTGAGATAATCTTGCCTGGTAAGATCAACTGCCCAAATCCAACTTAAATTTGATCTGGAAGTAATCCAATCCGTAGTCCCTTGGTGATACCTTCTCAATTGGCGACGATGCGTGCCAATGCTCCCAATCAAGGGAATTGCTCAATCAGGGGTTTCGACAAGATGTTGTTTCTTCAACCTGGAAAATCGCATAAAAACACGCTGCCGTCCTCGAATTTCCTATTCAATAATGCAGCATACAATCCCAATCGACGAACAAAGGACCAAAAACTGGTCAATCAAGACCTGTCGAAGCAAAGCCCACCTTAATAGACAAGATGAAGTCAGCGCAACAAATAATACAGCTGGGGTCCTACAGCTGTTGGTTAAAGACCATGTGGCATGGTGTCCTGATTAGAATTTGAGCCTGCTCTAGCGTCAAGCCAAGGAAAAGATAGTTTCTGCTTTGAGGAGAAGGTGGATCAAGACGGTCGAAACCCTGGTCAATTCGACATTGAGATGTTGAGACGAGATGTGATTGGCTTCTGCATCAAACTGAAATCGTGGATGGCAGATGTTCATCCATGTTATCCTCGTAAATTGCATGACAGCATTGTATCAAGATATCAAAACATTGACTAATTATACCTTGTGCTACAGATGAAGCTTCAAGAGCGAACATTTCAGAGGATACAAACAGTTGTTCTTGTGTCTCCCAACCACGTCGCTATTTCGCAAGTTTTGCGCCGGTACTGCAGGGAAGAGGGGGTTTTGGCACAGTGTGACAAACACGTTTTGGGCTGCAGCAAGGGCTTCGTGACGTTTCTTCCTAGGCCTTTTTAGTCTCGTCAACCGCTTTTCTGCAGCAGTAAATTCGCACCTCCACTTGCCATTTCATGAGCTCACTAGCTTCCAAGCACAGGCATTCTGCAGAACGAAACACAATCATGCATCTAGAGTGTACGGGAATTCCTGAGATTCGGGTGCTGGTAGCAAGCTTGCAGCTGACCCTGTCGTAGAGATCCCTGAGGCAGATTATTAGGAGGCTAGAAGACGACCCTCCCTGGTAACATGCAGTAGAAATCTCGTTAGCAGTTCCTCTATCCTTAGAGCACGGAGGTACATCAAATATGCTGAGTTAGTCGACACTTTTCTCCAAGCGAAGCCGCACGGCTCGGACGATTCAATACGCCATCCCGCCAAATACGCCACAACGTCTTCATCAAATGCACCTCTGATCACCTCTTTCTCGTCCAGTCAAATTGGCAGCCACTCTTGAGATTACACATTGAAGGGCCGTGGACTTGGTGGCCTTCATTACACATAAAAATCATCCTTGACACGCTGAATACAAGATATCAGATGAGAGCTTGATAAGGGGTTTCTTTTAGACAGTCCCCCACAGTTGCCGCCAATAATATTTCGGTTTTTGAAAGGACCGTTCCGTTTGCTCGCCGTTGCCCGAAGCCCGGGGACGGCACGGCACTTAGGCAGCGACCTCATCCCAAATCATTGATCAAAATGAGAACAAGTCCACCGCCGGAAGTTTGGTCAGGAGACGTCCCAAATCGCTTATGTTTGTGCTCCTCCTCTTAAGGAACACTTCTTCCTACTCGTATTTGTTGTCGGCACTCCATTTCATCCGGGTCGCTGCTGTTCTTATCCGTCACGTTGTGCAACCTTCAACGATGCCAACCGGGTTCTCCGATGGCTGGCATATTGGCTGGCACCTGTCAAATTACAGCCACAAACATCTGATTTGACGTTGTTGAATATGTTGGATGTGCACAAGGCTGACAACAAGCCTCCTCAAATTTGTCTGGATACGTTTGTCATAAGTGCTGGAGTTCTCGCTTTATCTAAACGGCAAATTCGTGTGGTCACACAATCTCGGAATTCATGCAGGGTTTGGTACGCTGGGTATTCTCAAATCCGGGGTCTACCACTACACAACCAGCAGTCTGGGCTCGGTACCAGGCATGATGGTGCTACTTATGAGATTTTCGAGTTTAAATTATGATTGTCAGTCGGTCAATATCTTCAAAATATCAGAAGTGCAATAAGGCAGCAGACGTGGAGATCAAGTCACGCATTGTGTACTCGCTCCCTGTTTCACGACAAGCAAGGGGCACGCAGAGTGTGTACATTTCCAAAGCCTCAAGATTCGAAATGCGCTTTCTATACTCTTGAACAGTCGAATGTCTTCGAGCTCTAGACCAGCTGTTTGACAGAGTTCACGGTGTCCACTCATGCGACCGACTGAACCCCCAATTCTCCCTTCTGGCTCTTGAGTCATGCGAGGCAAATTTGATTGGGTTTTCACAGGTTTGAGGGAAGTCAAAACAAAGTCTTGAATACCCCAGCCAGAGGCATTGAAATCGTCATCTCTTTTAGATGTTTCAGTCAAGTGATTCAGTTTCAACCTTCACAATTCGCGGAGTGGACAAGGAGGACAAGTGCAGTAGACAGAGAGATCCCATCTTCGACAACGAGGATCGTTGAAAGTAAAATTTGCGGCGGTAGTTTTGTCACACAACTGTGGTTGAGGGAGGGAAAGGCAACTGGGATGTATCCTCGAGTGGGTTTGCACCTGTGAGCAAAAACAATCCGACAACAGATGATTTCTCGACAACAAGCTTGACATGAAATGTTACATGCCGAGAAAAGCTGGGCTTGTGTTCCGAATTCGTCACTGCGTATCATCGAAAGTTTGCGGTGCATCTTTCTATTCTAGAGAATTTATTTGCGTCCTGGTCGCCAGAAAACCCGGATTTGCTTTTGTGTCTCTCAAAGCTCTTGTCCTTAAATCAAAATTATTCTCGACACTTGAACAAGGTGCCTGGTGTAAAGGATTTCACTTCACTCACTGCTTCTTCGCTCATCAACCTATTTTTTGCTCAAGGTATGTGTGTTTTCAAGTTAAGTATTGGTATGTTTAAGTTATTCCTGTTCTCTCGAGCAATGATTGTGGCTAGATGGGCTGCCACTTTTATAAACTAGAGCAGAAACTCTAATTTCATTTCTGATTATTTTCAATACATGGTCCATATGTAAACTCTTCGAGCTATTTTGTCCTCAAGCTCAACCTCTAGAAACTTTCAGTCACTCTTTCATGCTCTCTGCCCTTCCGTCTTTGCGAAAATCAATTCATCGGATGAGATTTCACAGTAGAGAATTTTCGGTTCTAATCTATCAACACTCATAACCGAGTTCTGCTAGCCTAGAAGCCCGACGATTGATTCGTCTAGTACCTTTCTGTGAAAGCAAAAGTGTATCTCGCCTTGACACCTTTCATTAGCCACTGGAAAAATGGATAAAGGAAATTATAGGTCGAGGAATTTGGTTAGGGAGATCGCTTCAAGCGATGGATTATTCTCTTCCGAGCTCTCTCAAATTACTTTACCTGTCATTGTTCACCGAATTGTTTTATAAATAAACAGCATCATTCAAAGTTTGAATACTCGAAACAACCTCCCTCATACAAGACCTTTCCTAGGTACTACAAAGCCCCTCAGGTTTTCAGAGACCCTTCTATTTCTCAAAAGAGTGACTTTCCTCATCCTCAAAAATGATCTCGTTCTGTTGCCTACAACGTCGATTATTTATACCCTAATCTTATCGTGAGATCCTTAGGGGTTCACTCTGCTTCAGTAGACCTAAACGGATAAATCTATGGAGCCTAAAGATTCAATCTACCTAATGCTATCAAAATATCACCCTAAGATCTCCAAGCACTATTCAAGAGAACCGTTGAGTTGAGTCCTTATAATTGGTTGGATAGAGTGGTAGGAGTTTTACTATCACTTCATATAATAAATATGGTGCGGTCTGTTTGTTAGCTAGGATATGGAGAAGGGTGGGAAGATTTCTACTTGGATTAGGTTACCGTAACGAGTTAGTGGTTCATATACTACACGTGGCGAACCAATCAGAGTGTCTCTCAATTAATTTAACGATTTCATAAATATTCAACATATCCTCTAAGTTTATTCTATCTCTATGAACCTCTAGTCCCTAAAACCCCCCTTCCCACTTTCCCTTTAACTTCTCCCTCCCCCTCCCTCCACGAAATCTCAAACTATATATCAAATTCTCAGGCTATCAAATTATCCCTCTGTCCATACTTCTCAACCACCAAATCATCAAAGCATCTCACTCGTTACTAACAACCCTCGCCCCTTTCCCTCCCTTACCCCCCATCCCACATGTCCTCTGGAGTTTACCTTAGTTAGTGGACTAAGAAGAAAATGATCTACCAAATTATCAGGCAGAAGAGGAACACCTCGTCCAGACGGCTTGCGAAGATCTCTCGAATCCTCTTATATCAAAATGATAGTGTGAGACACGAGGTGCTTACTATCTTCAAGGAGAATTTTACATCGACACAAAACCACCTGATCTCCAAATCACCTACGAGTGTATACTTGAATATCGCAAGGGGGTCTTTTCTTCATACTCGACTCAACTCTTCTCCGGGTTCTTTCAATATGATCGCATTGCATGGAGCATAACTAGGTGAAGACAAACAAATACACTTCACGTAGTCCCATCAGACATCTTCCCTACCTATCATGCCACATGCCAATATATTAACAGCCTACATTTGAATGTTCTTCTCATTTCTAAACAACTCCACCCACTACCTGCAAAGCAAAGCAGTTTCTTTCCTGCCCACCACCCCCGTTCGAAAATGCCGTGAACGCAACCAGTAAACCGCCGCCATATGACCATCGCTAAGTCAAAAAGCCTCCCTGTGATTCAAACCCTCACCCACCATCCCCTGCGTATTATCGTGCGCTTGATGGCTTCGGATCCTGGTATAAAACGCCGCATTTCGTAATCGTTGATATATATTCTCCTCGGAAGTAAAATCGCCGCTGCTGTGTCCATTTGATTTGCCGATCTGAAAATTCCCTACAAAACCTCTGACCATTGTCCTGTATTATTTCCTCAGACTGTGCCACCAGGCTTCTGGCCGCAGATGATGTAGAGTGGCATGTGGCTATGGACATGAACGTCAAAGTACGACTTCCGAACATCAACTAGCCAAACTTCAACTTGTTCCCGAGTCCATCCCAAGCCCCTGGTCAAAGGACCCATGGCAATTGGTTGCAGTCCATCGATGAGAACAGTACGCCAGTATAATCCAACTTTCTTCAATACCTTATTCTTTGGCCAGGTTCCGATTGGGACGTGAAAGATGCGCGTAGATACGTTGATGAAGCCGGCTTGGGTCATCATATCTGTGAGGAGGAGTGTCGCATTAAAATTGACTCCGAGCTTGTCCAAAGCTGCGATGACTGTGGACCAGAATATTGAGACGCCGTAATCGGCTGGCATGGTGCCATCGTGGCAGTATGGATAATGGTGAATTTCTTGTAGCTCAAACCACCCGCCTGGCTTGAGATGGCTATTGAAAGAGATATATTAGCTGAAAGTGCATTTGAATGCTAATCAACGTCATTTGTGATCATGCCAGTGGCTGTCTTCAGAAAGTACATACTCATATACACTATGCATCAATTTTGGCCAGTTTTTAATTGCCATCACTGTGTGTCGAGCATGGATGTAGTCGTAATAGTTTTCAGGCTTGAGCCATGTTGATTCGACGTCATCAACCATGAATTTGACATTTGGTGGAACCCAATCTGGCTGAATTCTATTTCGAAGTTAGTTGAAGCTTTCGGCATACGCATTGAAAAGGAAGGAGGGCTACTTTGTGTAATTGGCCGAACTGCATTGGGCTGGAGCGAAAAAGTAGAACTCGCACTTACGGACTTAAGTCAACACCTAGAATGTTCGCACTTGGCCATTTGTCTCCCACTGCACAAAAAGTCAGCATTGGGTTCCAAGTCACTTCCAGAATATGACATACTCTCAATGGCCCAGATTCCAGTTCCTGTGCCCATGTCTAATATATTTTGCGGGTTGGGTCCAATTGGCGCAAAATGCAGCTCTTGACAACATAGCAGGACCGTGGCATGCTTCAAATCCTCCCGCTCCTGCTCCGCATCATCATTTGGGAAATTGTATTGTCCTTCGCGAAACCTATGATATCGTCTACCGTTCTCGAAGGCATAATCGCGAACTCGTGAGGAAAGGGAGGAAGAGCCCGAGGCCATTGAATCAGTCTCGTAGCCAGCATCGGAAGCAGAATCGTAGGAGCCATCAGTGTCAATATCGATTCCTTCTTGTGCCTGTTGAACGGCGGATGAATTCTCTAGGTCTTGTGCTGCCTTCTCCTCAGTCGACAATTGGTTGTAGGAGACAATTGCGTTTGTCGACGCTTGCGAGGAGTGTTGTGTTGAACGTGAGGAATATGGTTGATTAGAGTTGTTTGGATGGAGGTAGCTTGCTACAGATATGGCGGAGTCGTTGGGGCTAGCCATGGTGGATAAATCGATCTCTGATTCTCGATCTATCTGTGAAACAACAGAATGCGGGGTGTTGGTTCCTGATTGTGGTCTACTTAGACCGATCTATGGTCGGGTGTGAAAATTGGCGGTTGTTAATCGTTCGATCGTTCGTAAAAGATTGGATGGGGGATCGTGTGGTGGTTGGTAATTTCTTGTTGTATGCTGTGTAACTCTTTGATCTGCCGCGGAACTGCTTATACTGTATGTAGCCGTAATACCCATGTGCGGGCTTTTTAAGGTGTTGTTGACCGAATGTGCCTCGACATGGTAATTTTATACGAGCGGTAGGTTGGATTCCGTATGTCGAAGGTGATGTCTCGACAAGGCGAACGGAATGTGGCGAACAGAAGGTTGCGATGCGCGCTGGAAGGTATTAGGATATTCTAGGGAAGATAGCTTGAATATAGAGTCTTTGTTATGACGAATACACCTGTCATAACGGTTGTCAGATCCATGAATTGAAGGTTGAAAGGTTGAATTGTTGTGAAGTGGTGTGGGTTGGCTTGAGATTGATTTGCGCTCCGTCCCTTGGTTGTTGGACAGACTCGAGCGGCTGTGTCTCCACATAATTCTGCCGAAAATGATGGCGCGGGGTCCTGGATTGTCCTTAGTCCGCTAACGCCGTTGGACTGTAGGACGCTAGCACTAGCGCCATTACTAGTAAAACCCGTAAAAGAAGCCGAACCAAAGGTAATGCCACCATCATACGGCATCTAGTACCAACCATTACCCAATCCACGCTCACGAGGATGACACTGAGAAGCGAGGAGTGTAGCTTGGCTGACCAAAGGCCAAAAGGAGAATAACGCCTATGCATCTTCAGTCCTCGCACATACATATGCAGCTACTAACAGACCATACAGTGCATCGAAAGCATAGCAACATAGGCAATGGTTCAGTCGGCATATCTTTGATTCCTCTTACAGAAAATACAATACATTTTGAATCTCCCGTCTAGCCGAGATATCTTGATAGATGTCGGGGTGACTTTTATATCGTCGAAAGTGCGCGGTATGAGCTGAACAAAGCATAATTTCTCGTCCGCAGACGCCAAATACACGAACCCAACATGACCAGTAATCACGTCCCGAGTACCGTCCTCAGCTGGATTGGTGTTCTATGAATCAGTGGCTGAAGATGCTGGATATCTGATCAGTTATCGAAATCTTGATGTCTCGCGAGACCGTGCTGACGCCTGCAGCCAAGGTCGAAAAAGAAACCATGGGAAAGAGAAACTCTGCATGATGGACCGTTGATGGATCGTCACTTCCCCCACGAGCACGTTTCTATTCGGACTATCATGTCATCGTGAGTTCGAGAAGACGACGACTAGAGTTAAAGATTTTTTACGCGATTCCTGATCTTGCCAAGGGGCACAGCAACTTTGATCGTGAGATTTCGCCTTGACATGGGTCAAGACCAAGTGGGAATTCCCCGTTTCCTTATGATGCCCTTCATCGCCGATCCGCTTTGGCGCAGAATTTCGACCATATATAATATATAACCATTTCGAAGGGCCTTTGTAAGATGGTAATGGCTCTGCCGAATGTATGGCACAGCTCAAATAGCTGTTATACCTTTCGGATTAGCACTCGCTCAACACTCACTGGCGTAGGAACTTGAAGATTGGCAAGAACCAGTTTCTCAGCCAAGACACAATAGGTATTCTACAGTAGCTTGATGCAGTCTGTAGACTGATGACTTACAATTGACAGATGGTACGAACAGTAGCTTACAGAGAGCCTGAGTTCAATACGATCAAAGGGCCAAAGATGTGATTAATTTTACCCAGTACTATATGACTTATGTTCGATTATCCCTTCCCACGAGAACCGCGCACCAAATTAGGCTTTCCTCATAGTTTACACAGATAAAAAGACCCTCCAATGCGCTAGAGGAATCCTTATAAATATACAGTGAACCACAAATCAACTACACTCGGTTAAACGAGAGCAGGTCTGATAGAAGATGATGGGGTCAGACTTTTACAGCACAGAAAGCTAGTCGGATACAGAATATGCTCACAAATGGAGTAATTTTACGATTTTCGCTGGGCGGGTTGGTGCTCGACTTTCTAGCACTGAGCTTGCGTTGAGGAGCTGAGGCATGGTCAACGTCGAACTGAATAAGAATATGTGTTTTGCGAGAAATACAACAAGGGGGCTTGCACGAGATAGTAGGCTTTAAATCCGATAATTTAACACTTCTGAAGAGCGTATCTGACACTCTAAGGCTAGCTAAGTATAACCTTCTATTCACAATACCAAGTTTGTAGGTGGTTGTGGCACAATAACATAAAAGGTAAGACTAAAATATGGTGGGGTGCGGGGTCAACGATTCTTCGTTTAGAAGCCGCTGACTAGCACTGTAGACTAGTTCAGCATTCTGGACAAAGGCAGAAGCACATATAATCATTCATTCAGCTATAATAACATCATTTTCATTGGCATAGCTACTATCTATTGCTTCCTGTTGTACATGAGCAACTGATGGGCCATCATTCATCCTCCCCAAAGCAAAGCAAACTACCCCGTAATATGCCATTTATCACGAAAAAGCTATTGTACATAAATCCGCCCCTCCCTTCCCCACCAGAAGGTAACAACCTCAAATAACGCTATTGGATCTCAAGCACCTGACCTCGAACATATCAAGGTCAGAAGTTTTCATACTGGGTTCGTTAAGGTCAATCAAGTCATCACCGGGTTTTGCAAAAGCAGCGGGAGCCGGGGCCGCCGGTCTGATCGCGGGGAGGAAAGAGTTGAGGAGAAAAGACACAGGGGGAAGAGGGATCAGATGAGCTGCTGGGAGAGTAGGAATATTGGCATCAATCAGACTCAAGTTCAAGTTATTGCTTGGAGTTGAGTGACCCTTCTTCTTGTTTTCGCTCCCAGACAAGCTGTAGAGAGAGCGGGTGTAGGGTGGAGTAGATCCAGCAATAGAAGAACATTTTACCTTGCGGGTGGATTCAAGAGGGGATAGCTGAGGTGGATAAGTAGGTGAACCAAGAAATGGCTTCTTTTCGATGATGGGGGCAGAATTCTTGTTTTGTCGTGGAGGTGAGATTGTGTGCAAGCCTTGATCTGTAGTCTGTTCGTCTACTGAAATTAGAGAGGGCAATTCCATGGAGTCATGAGGACGGCGCTCCTTCGGGTGTGTCAAAGTCTTTGGACTGGTCCCGACTACTTTTTCTCGACTACCTCCACCAACAGTGACAGAGGCCCAAGCATCCTTAATGACTGTTGAGCAGACATTTGACTTTTGATCACTGGATTTGGCGTGCGAAGCGGACGTATATTTGTTATCAGACTCATCACTAGAGAATGAGTTCCACTTAGCCTTGCAAGCGTCATCGTCTCGTTGAGTTGGACGAAGAGGGGCGCGTCTAGCATCCGTGTTGGTGGTACGGCATTGTGGAACCGCGGAGTACGTGATCCTCATATCAGCAAGAGACGATAATCCTTCCGGCTCAGTCAAAGCCATGACCTGATCCGCCTGAATCACTGGCTCACATTGGCTACAAAAGCAGTCTGCTCCACAGATGGTGCTGCATCCGTGGCCGCAAGTCAAGGTTCGGGTGCAGGGCTCCTTACAGACTATCATCGAGTGTGAGACGACATGGCAAGTCCATGTGCAAGAGTGGCCGCAATTCAATACACCCCCGCAACGATCAGTACATCCTCCTCCTTCAACTTTTACCCAATCATCAGGTTCAAATATTTGCATCGTCCTATTGTGGTTTTGGCATGTGATAGGTAGTCCATTTTTTATGTCTAGCCTGCCCATAGTTCTCATGTGACATGCGAGGGGGTCCCATAATGGATCTCGGCCGAACGAATCGACTGTGGCTTCCTCTGAGATTAAAGTAAGAGCGTTTCCAAAAAGATAAAGGCCACGTCGAGCTCTTGATAAAGCAACAACAAGGCGATTTTTGTTCTCTAGAAATCCGATGAGGTGCTGAGTGTTGCTGCGAACGAGTGACAACAATATGACATCATTCTCCTCTCCTTGGTAGCTGTCGACGGTAAAACACTTGAAGTAAGGGATGTGTTGCAAACCAGGCATTCTCTTCAAATCTCGTAAGATAACTTTCCTTTGCCCATTGTAAAACTATTGAGCAAGTTAGAAAAGCCCATCAAAGCTAATTTAATTTGCAAGCTTACCGTCAGGATAGTAATCTTTGAAGGCTCTACTCCGTTGAGAGTCAAATATCTGAAGTATCCAACGATCATGTCTGCTTCCGCCTGGTTGTATTTGCTGAGATCTGAGTTTCTGGCTTCCGGCCAATTGTGATGGAAGAAGTAAGAATCTCTACCGCCCATACCAGGAATATGTGGTCGATTGACTTTTCGATCAAGAACAGACTTGTCGTCGAGCAGGTTATTGTAGAAAGGTTGAGGTTCGAGACACAAAAGCTTCCTTATCTCAGGGATCATTCTACGCTGTCTGTTGAGCATAATGTAACCGATAGAGTTATTGACGAGGCGCTCGAACATTGATACGTTCATGTGGAATGGCTCGATCTCCAACGCCTTGACACTACAGTTGGCTTGTAATTGTTGATGATCACCGACTAAGATGAGCTGCTGAAGACTGTTGAACATTCCGGCAATGACATTTCCTTCAAGAGTTTCTGCAGCTTCTTCAATGAGGAGAGTTCTTGGTTCTAGTGCGGCAAGAAGTCCACGATACTTTGATAATCCAGTGGTAGTACAGCCAATCAATTTGATACCCATATGTGACATAAATCCAATGTTTCCAGACCACTTTCAAAGTTAGATTCATCATAAGTGACTGAGAGTGGGACGTACCTTTGCGAGTCGGAGATTGTTGACATCTTGTGCATACTTGTCAAGAAGAATTCTGAGCTCTCTTTTGATCTTCGCGTCAAGCTTTTGGACCCAATATCGGTAGACATCACCACGCCGTGCTACTGGGATCCCATGTAGATTTTTATTCTTATACAGGAGCGCCTTGATGTTCTTATCCGACATCCCGGTATCACGCCCGTTCTCAGTGCGAATGATAGGGACCCATTGACCAGACAAACTTTCGCGATCAGCTTCTTCGCGTACTTGAGCTCCTACTTCGTCTTCGAGCTCTTGCAGCTGCTCGTTCTCAATGTCACCTTCCTCGAGCTCAAGATTACAGTTAATTAGGGGAGTTCTCGGAATCTGCTCTAGCTGATCGGGTGGAAGCCCTAAATTCTGATGTGAGTGATTGTCCTACCAGTTTATCAGCCTCATTGCGTTTACTTACAACATTCAAGCCCCTGCTTAGACGAATTTTCGCCCTCCCAGTCATCGGCCCCGAGTGAATCGTGTTGGCTTTGAGTGATGATCCTACGTTCGAGGAGGATACCAAGACTGATCAAACCATTTTTGGCAATCGGCGCCAGCAGTAGCTTGATTTCCTCAATGCGAGCTGTTATAGCATTTCTTGCAGCATTCAATCCATGATTATACTTAGGAACGCCTTTTAAGTCTTTCCGTAGTTCATAGAGAGTTCGCTTCAGGATTTCCTTGTTTTCCTTGCTACACCGACCTCCTAAACGCACGATATTGGACTCGAATTTTATGATAAGATTCAGCAATTGGTCAAGGGCATGATTCGTCTGCGTAGACACAATAATAGGAGGATCGCCTGGCTGGAAATTTTGGAGTTTGATTTTAAGGGTAGAGACAGAGACGAACGTCTTACCAGTTCCTGGGGGCCCTTGGATGATAGCAACCTTTTTTGTTAACATACTCTTGATTGCCTTCAGCTGTGATGAGTCCATTTTTGAATGCGGGATGTGAGGGAATTCTTTCAAGACGTCAACGTTGAGCAAGGCCTTCTTGGCAGCCATTTCTTCCTTAGTGGCATCGTCACCGGCCGTGTGGACAAGTGACGAGATATCCAAGATGGAGTGTTGCTGAATATAGTTTGGCGCCTCTACCATCGTTTCAACCCCAAAGATATGGTTTTCTAGGGAGAATCTAACAAAATTAGTACGCGCCCGTGGGAAACAATGATTATGAAAAACCGACTTTTCGTTCATGAGCTTTTGTATAGCCTCGAGCATATGACGAGAGGCTTCAAAGTAGCTAGATCGAGCTTCGACCATGATGTACTCTGGTAGTAGATTAGCACAAATATTGGTGATGAGAGAAACATCAAGCTACCTTGAGCCGGATCAAACGTCATGTCTTTGTTGTCACCCCAGAAAAGATCGACTTGTGGCGGATTACGCTCCAGACCAATGAGTGGACGGGCGGCGACCACAAGAATCTTGCAGATAGAGTGAAAGTTGTCGTTCACGGTGGAGAGAGCCACCAGGCTTCCTTGCATGAGACGCTTCGATTGGTTCCAGCGGATTCGTTTGCCATAACGATCATTAGAGAATTCGACCCGAAAAGCGGCGCCAATAGGGCTCAGCTGAATCCCTATGATTGTGACCTGGATAAGCAATTAGTATCGTCTGGACTGCCGAGATAAAATCACAAGACGAAACAAATATGAATTACATATACTCAAGTTTGAAATAAAAGGCTTGATACTCACGTGTGTATAGATGCCTATGTCGCCAGTTTCTCTCATATTGGGTTGATTCTTGAGAGCAAAAACTGCATCACGCAAGGGACGGATGGCGTCCTCGCGGAGGATCTGGTAATGAGTGCCGAGATAGTTGCTTCTTGCGGAGACAACTGTGTCGCCAACCCAAGTATCTTCCCACGGGCCATTTATAATGTTTTTGGGAAGGGGGATGGGGTATTCTGGGTCGTTCTGGTAGTCGTTCCACTCCTCACGAGCAGTCGGAGCAACAGGGTCAATAGCTGGGCATATTTCTTCTTTTCCTGGGATCTCGGGAAGATTTCGCCATGCCTCTGATGGGTGATATTCATCAGCTTTCCATCTCTTGCCAACATGCTCCAACAAGATCTGGTTAGCCATGATGGATAAATACCTGGGAAAGTCAGCATCAACTGTCTTTCGAAATTTTCGTTCTGGCAAAGCTGTCCATCTCGAGCGAAAGAAACGGTGTTGCGCAGCCACAAGTCAGATTAATTTGATAGATCGACCGCGACCATTGAGGCCAACGTGCCACAGGCGGCGTAGACATGAATTCTCGAGGTAGAGATAAAAATCGAAATACTTACTGGAGAGGTCTTCATTCAAGAGCGAGTATCGAGCGCATCATGTAGTAATGAAATGGGTAGGATAATGCGATAGCAAAGATGTTGGGATGTGAAGTTGGGAGTTTGCACTCTTTGGATCTATTTTGTTGGGAAGTCATCGTCCGAAGAGGCAATGGATTAACAGCTGGCTTCAGATAATCTAGGCCCGCGCTCTGATTGGACAACAAGAGAACAATTGTATTCACCATGAAAACAATAACTTAGCCCTTTCACTGTCTATTTTTTCAATTTAACTAAAGCTGAGTTTCTTTATACGCGGCCACCATCTAAATCCACCTAAGAAGCTGTGCATCCACCATGTTCCTTTGTTACCATTGCAATTTACATGAAAGATGGCTTTGGGTGTCCGATATAGTTTGCCCTAGAAGTCAATGGATATGACAAACAAATGAATTTGGTGAGACTCCTCCTTTGTGGTCTCTATGTGTTTATTTGGCCTCAAAATCATCTTGGCTCAGCTTTCTCACTTTTTCAATTGCTATTTGTTGGTTTAGCCTCACTATTTGCTTGACGTTGTTCCCCTCTTTAGTTCATTCCATACTCCATTGTTAAGTGTCACCATCGGCTTCACACTATTTTTCCTCTCTACCCTATTCTTCATTAGTTTGTTTTGCTTCATGATTGGCTTCTGGTTTTCCAAAATTTGTTTCTCCTCAAGGCCTTATCTTCACCTTTTGCTTCAACTTCCCTTGTTCTGAAGGTCAGCTTCTGTTCATTCGTCGAATTCAATTCTTCTCAAACTTGGTAGTCTTTGAGCTTAAGATTCAGAATTAATTGGTGAAGGCTATAATGGAGGAAACTTTCTAAAGTCTAGCTTGATCTTCCTGTCGTGGAAGGATAGTCTAATCTCTTCACTGACTTGAGTTTCCTGTTTGATGGTGGAGTGATAAGCCATGGGACACAGGTTTTAACCACGACGGTGGGAACTAAAAAGAAATGTGATATCCAAATTTAATGTTTTACGATCCATTGTGAGAGTAGTTTGTTGTTCAAAGTACCATGAAGCCAGGTCTCAATTACATGTGTGCATCCCCTGAGATGTTTGCACCAGCTGAAAAGAGTGGAAAGTAAGTCCTGAGCGCTGAGGACGATGAAAGAAGCAGGGCAGAATTGCGCCCTGATACTGAGAAAAAAATATATAAAATATATAAAAAATATAGAAAATATAACACTTTCAATGGTATTTTTCTGGCAATAGGTTGTGGCTAAGGTTCTGGTAGGCTGTAGCAGTTGCATGAGGTTGAAAAGTAAGTAGATCGGCCCAGGGGTAACGTAGTCGGTATGCGAGCTGTCTTTGCAAGCGAGCTGTCTTTTCCGCCCCACCACTCCCGTCTACTCTTTACTTTAACTCTAAATAAATCAACTATCCGTATTTGTAATATATCAGAATAAAGGTCGAATTATTCTCGCTATTAATGCCTATTAAAAGGGCTGTTTTTCATCTCTCAAGGCCGCTTATACGTCGAACGGCGCACCATACTCGACCGTACGTACCCGCGTCAAGGGCGTTATCGCGCGAAACGATTCTCCACCTAACGGCAAGAAACTCAGCGATTCCGAAGAGTTAGTAGTTATATAATAGATATTAATAATAGAAAGCAGAGGCCCACTAGTCAGAATCGATTCTATACGGTAAATAGCTCCCTTACTACGCGAAAAAAGTCTTTCACGTTAGATATTATTTATAACGGGTTCGCAGGTATAGGACTAGTCCCGTAGACCAAGACCGAGTACTTTTAAAGCTTTATATATAGTTACGGGCTCCTTCCCCTCCTTTATTAGCTCCTTTCTTACTATATTAATAGATTCTAGAGACGCCTTGTAATCCTACGGGTATAGACCGATAAATAGAGTTAATTACCTCTAGAATTTATCTCCGTACGGATATTTTATCGAGTCCAATAGATAACGCACTTTAATGGTTAGTAAAAGGCTATAAAATAGCGATATACTTAGCTATACTTCTTACGGAGGAAAATCAACGTTTACGAGCCGAAAATAAACGATAAAAGCGGAAAAGAGTAAAGAAACGGTTCTTTATTTATATAGGGGGTACTCTTACAGTTCAGGAAGGATTAGAGTAGGTATAATTAGCTAGATAAGAGCCAGAAGGTAGGGTTACTACGTTTCTGGAACAGCTATAAACGCGAGCCGTGAGACTATATAGTATATACAGATTAACTATATATAATGCTCGGATATGCCCTGAATATAATATATCAGAGTCAATTTCAAGAGTTAATAATATGACGTTATATTATTATATATTTAATTACATGGGGTGGTAGGGCGGAAAAGACAGCTCGCTTGCAAAGACAGCTCGCATACCGACTAAGTTACGTTATTGTCTTGCAATTATGTCAGCTGCTACGGTGACCTTGAACTTCCTGGTGGTTCGCGGGGCTGGGGCGCTTTGTGGACGGGACCACCCAAGCTTCCACATCGAAATATATTTCCATAATTGGCATTGCAGTGAAGAACGGCTTCATATATCACAAGAGACTGCTCAGAACCACTGAATGTGTTCCTATGGGTGGAGTGCTTTTGCGATAATCTAGAGACACAAGGCGACAACAGGCTCGAGCTCCAATTGGATTCAATTGCTTGAGCAAGACCAACCGTTCCGCATGTGCATGCAAGCGCATACAATGTGAATGCTTCTTGCCAGACGCCCATCATGGTGGAATTTTCTCTCGATGACGATGACCGTGGTATGTTGTGTTCAGAGCTGCAGTATACCCGCTAATCTTGCGCAGGATCCAATGCCAGTTCAGACAATGAACAAGACGAATTAATGGACGATGCGGAGGATGTTGAGCCAGATGCGGATCAGGATGGCGAAGGAGATGGGGAAGGGGATGATGATGACAACGACGATGACAATGGGGACGAAGATGGAGACGATGACGATGACGGAGACCAGCCATTATCCCAAGCTCGACGCCCAAGTCTACCTTCTGCGAATGCAAGCTCCGACAATACTTCCACGTTGAGCCAGGTCAATGGCGCAGGCCCTACTTCCCATCCTCGACCGACTGTAACCCGAACATCCGCCTCCCCAAGACAAGCTTCCGTCCAGGCGCAAACCCCCAGACTGCGATATGAGGTCCGTCCAGAAGCCCTCTCGGCACCTATATATGATATTGTCCCTACAATGGCAGCTCCTCAGAGCACAAGCATCAATTGTATTGCGGCAACCCCAGATATGCGATACTGGTTTACAGGAGGATCGGATTGCTATGTGCGGAAATATGATGGAGTTGCGACCGTCAATGGCAAAACGTTGCTGACTGTGGCGCAAAGGCACCCATTCGTGGATAGTGTGGTCAAAGCTGGAGTTCTGATGACATATTGGGATAACGAGGAGCCAGTTGCAAAGAACCCAGGGGACGACCCCCCCCTGTCACCAGTATATTCGCTGGCGGTACAGTCACAAGCTCTCTGGATGCTTTCAGGGTTGGAATCTGGATGCATAAATTTATACTCTGTGCGGCATGATGAAGGCAAGAGGATTGCATATATGCAGAAGCACAAGTCCGCCGTGTCTGTTTTGACTTTGGCGCAAGATGAAAAATCTGTGCTATCCGGAAGTTGGGATAAGAACGTGTTTGATTGGGACCTGAATACAGGCCAAATCAAGAGGTCATTCGAAGGAAGCGGAGGTCAAATAGCAGCCATTGAAATACGACCTGCGTCAAGTCTGCCTGTTCCAGAAGAATCCGGAGAACCAGTTGAAACGAACGGCACATTCTCAAGCAATAATGGAGACAAATCTCACGCCAATGGATTGACAAATGGCGTCAATGGAACTGGTGATGGCGAAAACGGTGACGACGCTCATGGCTCTCCAACGGACTCATTGTTTGGAGGCGGAAGTGACAATAACTCCTTGTTTGGTGATACTGATGTGGCCCTTGCTCCATCGGGTGGTAACTTTGATGACGAGGACAATGAATTTTCCCGGGCCATTGGTGCAGATCTGGACGAACATCCTCCTTTTGGAAGTAATGGAGACGTTACAATGAGTGATGCGCCAAAAGAAGAACCAGCTCCAACAGCAGACCCACCACCCCAAGAAAACGGTGTAAAGCATGAGAATGGTATATATGGCGATTCCCAAGACATAAAGCCAGCCAATCACATTATTGCTGAAACACAAGATGCTATCGCGACATCAGACTCAACGTTTTTGGCTGCCTCAAATGATGGCACGCTTCGAGTATGGGATAGAAGACAGCAGAGTGCTGTGGCCAAGATCCCCACGCGTACTGGAGTTCCACCATGGTGTATGGCGGCATGTTGGTCTCCCGATGGAAATAATATCTATGCTGGACGGCGAAATGGGACAGTTGAAGAGTTCAGCTTGCACAAAGGTCTCAAGAATGCGGATCGGACATTCAAGTTTCCACCAGGTAGCGGTGCTGTGAGTGCGGTGCGCGCGATGCCAAATGGGAGGCATCTTATCTGGTATGTCCCTTTCCCAAGCCCCTTGCAATTCTAAGGGCTATAAACTGACCTTGAGTAGCGCTTCCCACGATATTCTCCGTCTCTACGACCTCAAAGAGCAAGCAGCGTTCAAGCATTCGACTGTTCCCTTCCTCATCGTTCCAGGACCACCGAGAGCAGGCGTCATCTCAGCGCTGCATATTGATCCAACATGTAAATACATGCTATCTGCAGCTGGAAATCGTGGATGGGAGGGTAGCAGCACTGAAGTCTTGATTGGGTATGAGATTGGCATTCCGTCCTAAAAAGAGGATGCTTATACCTATGCCCAAGGCTTTGGAAAGGGGGGGTATGTTATAAATACGATGCATAGAAGATGCACTGCAAGGGTTTTCATGGACCGTACGATTTTGAAAGGATCATACCAGGATACTTGGTTGGCGTTGGAATACCACGGGTCACTAGTCGTCTTTTGTTCACAGCATTTTTGTTTAAAGAAGAATACACATATTTTGACTATGCTCTGGGCGTCCGCTTCGACCCTCCATTCACAACGTTCAATGTCCACGCCGCAGCGAAGAGAGACGGCAAGTGAGTTGATGTTCCCGTAGGTGGAAGCGACCTGGTCAAGATATCGCATCGCGATTGTGATTGTGTACAAACTCCAATGGGCACATCTCTTTTTGTCCAACACTTTATTACTACCCCTAGGTCGGTCATAATGAGAGCATTACCGTTTTCTCTGCTCCAACATGAAATTCTACCTCATCACCTGTCAGCTTAGAAATCCAGGCGAAGGCCCCTCGAAATCCAAAAAAGTGGAGCTCCTCGGTACCTCACCTCGCTTAACCCAACGGCCCTCGCGTCCCTCGCACATCCGGAGACTAGTCCTGTAGATCACTACTACTAAATAGTCGTCTAACGATCAAATTTGTACCTAGCCGCTTCTTAGCTGGTACAAGAGACCACACGAGCTGTGGGAGATTCTTCGTACTCGCGTGCGTAGGCTTGGAACCTGCTTTTGGCAAGAGGGAGAGGCTTGGAAAGTGTGGGGAAGAGAGGAATTAGAGGGGCATTTGTAGAAATAGCATCAGAGGGGCAGTCGAGGAAAGAACTTGGATGATTATATATGCGTGATATGAAGGTTGTTTGAGTACATTGACCAGAACAACAAACTGGCAGCTGTCACAATCCAAAACACCACTTCCTCGACAAATACCACTTGCAATTCCACTTCTACTTACAGCAAAACCAACAAACCCACTTCACCCCCACAATGCAATTCCTCATCTCCATCTTCACTCTCCTAACTATCACAACCGCAACTCCACTCATGACATCTGCCCTCCTTGACACGCGCCAAAACTCCGGATGCTACTGCGGCTTCCTCACCGGCACATCTTGCGGTTCACGCACATCCACCGGCATGAGTCTCTCAGGAGATTGCAAGGCAAACACTGTGTATAGCTGCAGTGAGCAGTTTGGGAATGCGCAGGTGTCGAAGACGTGTTTGATTTGTAATACGGGGGGACAAGATGGACTTGATAGTTGTTTGTTAGGGTTGGGGCTGTAGTGAAAAGAGGGGGGGCGGTGATGAAGGAAGTGTTCATCTGGAAAAGCAGAAAAAAACACGAATACGTTTGCTCGCGATGTTGGAAGATGTGGAAATATTTGAGGGCTAGTAATGACATCGGGGAGTTGGAGCTGGCAGAGACCGTTTTTTCTATCTCTAGGACACAATGCGAAGGTTCAGGTATAATTAGATAATTACATTTACTTGACTACTTGATCATATCCGGTTTAGTATCACAAGGCTAGGTCAGTGGATATCTGCGAAGGCAGCATTAGACGTTTGTACAATATAGCCAAATTGGTACCCAGGCAGAGAAACATACCTCCATAAATTTTGCCCTCCGCTTCAGGAATTTCGGTGAAGCCTCATGCTGCCATACACCTCTACTCTGCTCTCCAAGGGCAAAATCAGCAGCCACTCGTCATGTGCGGCACTTCCCGTATGATTTATCATATATACATGACTGAAAAGCCTGTGGCGCAGAACCACTTTTGAAAAATGGACGTTAACTCGACATCGAATAAGGCTGAGTGAGATTACACGTGTAATGGCGTTTGGTGCGCCCAAGCATTCTGTGTCCCAGATGGGAAGTTTGATCGTCCAGATTTCGGTGAGAGTAGGCCAATGAAATAAGATTGTTGCAGACTTGAGTTGGAGGGTATATGCAGCAGGTTGTCTAGTTACTTCAATGCTAGTCTTGCAGTTGGGAGAGTGGAAAGAGGAGTATTAGTTTTCGGAGATTATGAGAGCCATGTGTTTGAGTTGTAATATTGTGTTTTTTGAGACAATAAGGTAGATTAAACGGATCTTAAAAGTATGAGCTCGAAAGAAAACGAACGTATGTGATATTGAGAGTGGCGCAAGTCGCCTGTATACTTTTCTTCCAAGATAATGATCGAAACTGCCTCTCAATGCCCCTCATGCCTTCCGACCGTAGGGAATTTCAAGATGACTGTCGCTCATGTTGGTCGTCACAGACCCAGACCTCCCTTTATTCGCAAGACCGTAAAGCGGATGTTCACGTTTGATCAACTCGCCCAGATTTTCCACCCTCTCAAAATTGCGAAAGATCTGACTCGAAGTTAACTTTGCCTCCTCTTCTGCCAAACCCTCCGTGCGGGTTTCTTCCTTGTAAAATATGCTTTTCGTGAAGTCACTCGGAGACCAAGAGCATGTACCTTCCGTCCTCAACTCAGCTATGTTACGTTTCCAGACGTGGATTTGGACAGGTATTTGCATCATGGTTTGGTCAGAGAGTTCAATTCGAGCCGATGTCTTCTCGATGTCGAAATAGTCATGATCGAATTCAAAAAGAAGTTCGAGATGTTCGGTAAGACCGAATAGTACCATTCCCTTGACCTCTGCTTTCTTCTTACCCTTTGGGTATAAGACAGGCCATTCATGACCTCTGACAGCATGTCGATTGTACCCGGAAAGCGTTCCAGGCGTCATAGAGTTAACAATAGTTTCAAGCGGCACACCTGTTGTTTTGCTGAAAATCATTGGTGGGAACATTGATGGCCCGCAAAAGAATATTGGTCGCTGCCGGCGTGACTCAAGCAGACGTCGCTCGACTTCAGTTCTTCGAAATCTTTTGGAAATGGCCATTAACAATGACTTGGGAAGCTGGGCGGGCCGATCGGTGAAGCCGAAGACTTGCAATTGACTTTCCAATGAAACCTGTTCTTCGGAACCACCAAGTTCAAGTGTTTCCTCTTCATCAGCTGCAGCTACCAAAGCAGGAATAAGAGCATTGCTTTGCAGCAAACTTGAGGGTTGAAATTCGCGATCGGTCTCGAGAGATAGGCGGTGCTTAGATTCACGACTCCAAACATAACTGCCAGCTCGGATCTGCATTTCGGTTCCATCTTCGAGTCGTATACCAACACGTAATATCTTGAAGGATTTGCCAGTTTGACATAAATCAATACTTTGACGCTGAGGCTTATCTAAACCAAACAGAACCATTCCGTAGACATTTTCAATCTCAGATGATGATGTATACGGGACAAGCACAGGCCACTGTTCTGATTTTATGGCACGTCGCTTGTAGCCAACGATTGTGCCAACAGTCATGGATCTAGCTATTGAGGCTATTGAGATTATCCCTTTGCCATGAACCCTTTGGAGAATCTTTGCAGGAAACATCTCGGTTCCATAGAAGAAGAGAGGATTTGCAGCGTCACACGGGCTTTCTGGAGCCGGAGAAGAAGTTTTGTAGAGCAGTTGTATTTGATCATGAGAGAAGCGGTTGCCAACAGCAAGGACAAATGATCTTGGGAGTTTGGAAGAGTTATTGGAAAACCCCAACCTCTCAAGATACTTGGACACCGCGTCGACTGACCGTGAGACTCCATAGTCTCTGCCTTGATCAGAATCAGGAGTTGGCGGTCGAGAGTTGTGAATTTTAGGGGCAAGAGCGCCATAAGAAGTATTGATGATTTTCCCGTCTTCAAACAAACGTTTAGTCAGTTGATGATTGGCGTCATAGCAATGGAGACCATTGTGAGCGCACTTGTCGCAAAGGTCGAAGTCATCGTTTCCACATAGGCCACAGTGATAGTGTGCATACGAGATTTCCATCTCACAACGGTCGCAGACTGGAAGAATGGCAGTCCACTGTCCGGACCATGCCGTTGCGTGCTGCATGTTTAAATTTGCAACTCTATCATGTGTAGAGAGTTGAGATGAAGTGGCACTGATGTCGTCATGACTGTAAATTTGGGCTGTAGGTAGACCGCGATAAGTTTCATGAGAAGAGGTCTCTAGGTTTTCCTGTTTGCATTCATTCACCGTGACACATATTTCTTTATCATTTAGTAATCCTGGGAAGTTGTTCGGTGTATTTGCTTCTATTGCCTTGGGTTTAGGTTGAGTGGACCTCTTCAAATAAATCAGCGGCGTCCGATTTTGAAGCAGCTATTTTGCTCACCATCATTTCTAACACTGTCTGGCGTACCAGCCACTCTGAAGTTACTGCGTTGCTCAAGTCCTGCAGTCTCTTCCGTTCAAAGTCACTGTTGGCACGATTTGAAGCATGTATGAGGGCTTTAACCTCTTCGAGAAGCGCTACCATACTCATATTGTGGATATCAGCCTTTCGGCGAGTTTTCCGATGCTCATAGCTCGTATTTTCGATTGAAGCGACAACAGTCTCGAGAATCATATCGTGACGAGATGATGCAATGTCTCTCTCGGATGAATGAAGCTCCTGAAGCCGTCGAGTTTGATCCGTGATGGCATCTCCCAAATCGTTGGTATTTCTCAGTATGGCAGCGATTATGGCCTTAGAGCTTTCTTCCAGATTTTCAAAGTCCTTTGATTGGCGGAGAGAAACGATATCAAATCGCTCTCTATGAGTTGTATCAGCTAGAATCAAGTATTCGGAGTGTGAACTATGGTACCTTAACATAACAAGGACATTGAGATTTAACTGACTCCGAAGGCTGTCAAGTCTCTCCCGCATCCCATCTATTTCTTCCTTCCTCCAAACGCTCTCCAAAGCATGTCTCAGGCTCTTCCATTTGGTGTTGGTACCTTTGACCTTGAGCTTTTGCAGCGCTGTGAGAAGCTCTTGAGTGACCTGGTCGCATGCTTGACATACTTCATAGAGGGTTTGTTCGCTTCCCTCACATGGCAGCGATATACGGTCCTTGATCTTGGAGTTGAGGTCATACAACGTTCGAGCAACTACTTCTGTGTCGGCATTTTCAGGCAAGCATCCAGTGGCAGTCTTATTAAGATGGCGAGCCTTGCCGACTACTTTGCTGCTAAAGTCGACAAATTGGACGGCGTTGCCCGCCAGGCCTATAGCCGCAAAGACCTCCATGAGGATTCCGCTTTCATTGTAGGTTCAACAAATTTTATATGCAGAGTGAGAGTGCGGCTGCTTCCTGAGGAAGACGGCCGCAAAGGCAAGAAAAATAACCTCTCTCGAGGTGCATCGAGACGGAGTTTTATATGTCAGGATTCGCGCGCCCTGTTTGACGGTAGGCTGTGTGACGCCCAGCTCCACGGGATGGCTTTAGATTTCTGGTAGTCCGGGAATTGTAGCAGTTGTCTCAGGAAGGCTGTCATATTTCCTATTGGTCGTCTCAGTAGTAAGGGATTCAGCTCATGGCACGTCATGATATAATAAGCATATGATCTTCACGACAAGGCTTCCAGGTTCCATCGTAGAGGTGTGGATGTCGTGTTATGCGACTGGTCGATGGCATGTTGAGAAATCTTGGAGGGTTGAGGCGGGAAAGAAGAAAGGGAAAGGTGAGGTTCAAGGGTAGTCGTGGCCAAGTGACACGTGATAAAACAAAGTCACATGATTTATCTCGATCGCCTTTCGTCCATAAGGGGAAATGTTATTCAGGCATACCCTATGTAGCTGATTGCAGTATAAACTATCACCCCTTGCGCAATAATAAGTCAAAGAACTACCCGATAATCCTACTAGGATGCTAAACTTGGAGGGACCATTTGTACAGGGTTCAAAGTTCTACCTGTCCCCTCCAGGTAATAAGTCGTAGCCCAAAAGTGCACTCAACTGTCCGCTCCAAGAATATCTCGGCTTTAGCTTTTATTGTGGTTAAATACATTTACCTGGCTAGTGCAGGCAAGTTTTCTACGCTGATTTACTCTACTTATCATGTACAATATTTTGAGATACTTTAGGATGCGCATTTCTTGTAAAGGATTTACGCAGCCTCGTCTTGTTCATTCTAGTAAGTGCAACCTAATAAAGACGCAGTGTTTGAGTCTAGATAGACTTGTTTGTTACTCTACAATTAGCGAAAAACTGCCTTGTGACTCCAAAAGGCAGACTGCTTGGCGAAATTGCAAGGCTCCCAATAAGCAGAGGAAAGCATTTCGAAAGGGCTTTCTACACCGCTTACCGTCGGCTTGGCAGTAATAGAGATTTCATTGGCTATGATTCTCGTTGTCCAAACGTTAATTCCTCCCAACTCACCAAAATTTCCCCCCAAAAATTCAAACCCTCATACTCTCTGGCGGTCCCAGATAACTACTTCTTAACCCCCCCAAATCAACTACAATCTTTTGGAACACAACCCCGGGCTCCGCAGCCCAAAGACTTAGCACATGCGCCCCGTTATCCACCTTATGCTTTGTCGTAAATTTACACCCCGCATTCCTCGTACTCTCCATCCACGTACTCGGAAGTGTGCCCAATTGCGTAACAGGCACATATTGCGCTTTTACTGGCGCTTCATCATCCATAGCAATATAGTAGGTCAAGGGACGTGAAGGGTCAAAGTTAAGCGAGGGTGCGAGATGCATCGTTATTGATGCAGTTGTTGCGGTGAAGGTGTAGATGTTATAGGTGAGTTTAGGCGAGGAGGGCGGTGTTTGTGTGGATGTTGTTACAGGGAAGAGGGTCACGCCGCTGAGGGTGCGGCAATACATTGGGATTATACCATAGGAGGCAGAGGGGGAGGTACTTGCAGATGTGTAGTGTTCGGGCTCGATGCTGATTACGCCGTCGCTTTCTACGAAGCCTGAATAGCCAGCGGTAACTTGGGAGTTGTCGAGGGGGATTTCGACCGTGATTATTGTGGTGCCGGCTGTTACCCCGACGTTGGAGGTTGATTTACCGGAAGGGGCGGATTCCCAGTCTACGTTGAAGAAGACTCGTTGGTCTGCTGTGTCACCAGGAGCTTTAATAGTGCCGATTGAAGGTGTAGCGCCTACCCATTTGTCGCTGACGATTTTGAATGCTGCAGAGCTATTACTAGCTGAATAGATGTCGATCCATCGGCTTCTAGGACTGTAGCGGCTCATAGTAGGGAGTACGTATTTCGAGTTTCCTCCTTCGACAAACACGCCTGGGGGCTTTTGAGTGTTGGTTACTGGATACTTCAAAGATGGCATAATATTTGACGATGGTTGTTGCCTATAAAACTTAGAATATACAATGGATTTCAAGAGGATTGATATACCAGGATGTGTATCCGATGTGAGTCTGATCCATCATATGATTCCATTTTCCACCAAGCAGCTTGTGATATGTGCCCGCAAGAGCTGCATCTGCAGCATACGCACTAACCGCAACTGCTCCATGACTAGCAGCACTCACTCTTCCTTGGCTAGCATACAAGTTGTTCTTTGCCGTTGAAACATATAGCAAGTGGAGAATGTAGGCGGCTTTACATGGGTGAAGCACCATTTCAAAGAATGATGGCTGAGCTGCAGCACTCAAATTGTCATGGATTGCTTGCGCCTCAGTAGCCAGTGCTCTCCACTCCCGCAGGACATTATCAGCCTCGTCGTAGTTCACGATGCTGTAGATTGATGCGTCCATAAGCTCGTACTTTCGTCGATTAGCGTACATACCGTACCTATCGACCACAGAAGCGGTCGCAGATGCTACCGTGGAACCGAACTCTCTTGTGGCCCATTGCAGGAGCCATGTCTGTGTGCTCTTTGGTTCAGTATATTGTGTCATGTCATAAGCCATATCTAAGAAATGGTTAATGGGAATTTCCTAGTCGGTTTAGCACTGAACCTCGTGGTTGGCAAGAAACGAGCGTACCAGCGGCTTAAGGTCGCCCACATTAACCACCCAAATTTCTCTTGCTTCCTTCTCATAAGTCAAATGCATCTGTTCCCAAGTCTTCTCCAGTGAAATGGTATTGATCCATTTGTAATTGCGTGGATCTCCTACATAGTCAAAGTGATAGTAAACTCCCGCGCCCGCAGATCTTCTCACCTCGCTAGGTATCGGAAGTCGTTGCATATTCCCATTATTATCATCCGACCAAAGCAGAGTGATATCTTCTGGTGCCTTTAACCCATTCTGGTAGTACCCACCAACCTCCTTGTAGAGACACCACATCTGAGGTATCGCAGAGAGATTGGAGTTAACAGTGCCGGATAGAATTGCTTGCTGAGACTTGATTACGTCTTCGAGGGACTTTGCCGTAAGCGTAGGAGATGCGGTATCGGCATTACCACGCATACCCATCGTGTACAAAACCTCGATCTGTTTTGACCTCTTAGCACCATCAGTCAAAAATTTGATGACGTTCTGCTTGTTGCTGGCCCAGTCCCAATTTCCGCTCATGTATTTGTCCTGCTCCTTAGATGATCGGGTCAGAGGTTCCGTATGACTTGTCCCCATCACAATGCCATATTCATCGGCCAATGTGGGATTTTTGGTGTCATCCAGGTTGAACATGCTATCCCACATCGTTGGCCATAAATAGTTTGCTCGAAGTCGTAATAGCAATTCAAACACGTTAACATAGAATCTCGAATTGTATCCGCTGTACTTCTCTTTCACCCAGTTGGTGAGGGCTGGTTGTTCGTCGTTGAGAAAAATCCCTCGATATTTGACACTTGGTGAACCCTGAATCTTTATTACATCAAGAGCAAATATCTTGGACTGAGGGGCCGCTGCAACATCCGCAAACCAATACCAAGGAGACACGCCAATTTGCTCAGAGACATCGTAGATCCCATAGATACTTCCACGTTTGTCGCTACCCGTGATGACAAGAGCTGAAGCTAGTCCTGACATAGGATTCGCGACTATTTGACTTTGGAATGACTCCCATTTCCCCTGAATTTTCGAGACATCAATTTTGCCAGATGATATTAGAGAGTCGATGAGCTTGGACTTTCCAATTGTGCCTACTATGATAGCAGGTCCAGACGCTGGTGACGGATCGGTGATCGTGAGGTCTATCGTCTTGATGGTCAAATTCTTTCCAGCAACACGACCAAAGTCAGCTGAAAGGTCTGATCCAGCCCTTAAGACACCTTTGTAGTCGGCTGAACTTAGGATGAGTGTTGTTTGAGAGCTGCCCCCAGCTAATTGAAGCCCTCCATTAGTAAAAGATATGATGGGGGTTTGGCCAAGACTGTGAATGCATGGAACAAGCGCCAGGACGACCCAGATATACGAAGTTATCATCTTGAAGAAAACATGCAATTACGATCAAAGCATCTTCATCTAGGGCTTCCTAAAAATTGAAGTCTTTCGGGCACAGGAGAACAGAAACCCTTTAAATGGAATTTGAGGGGTTCCAGCAGTCACTCCTCACTTGGATCTACCGCTCGCGGCTCATCTGCATTATTTTTGATGAATTTTCAAGGATCTGGTGGATGGATGAGAAGTACCTGATGTGGGGCCAGTCAGAACACTCATAGCTCCCAAGGTCAATGTATAAACTTGGACTTTGATATTCAGCCTCCATGGCTCACATTGAGAGCCACTTGGCTCACAACTCTCCTCGAATGGAAGACGGCTCTTTGGTGCGCGTAAAGATACAATTGATGCATCATCGATGATGCGATTAGCGACCACACGATTTCCGCCTAGAGAAATGTGGGTTTCCGCACAGAGAGATTTCCGCTTAAGTAATGGCGGATCTGGTGACGGGGAATGAACATTTGGAGAAAAAGTTAAGCTGAGCAGCATTTGGAACTGCCGTGTTAGAAGTTTTTGGAGTATTATCACATGATTAAAGTCATGTGATATGAAATAATTGTATTGCACCACCGCCCCTGTCGACGCTAATGGTTAGCTAAGCCAATCAGCAGCAGCTTAGAAATGCCCATCGTCTCCCCATTCTCTTTTCCTTTCCCTGCTTGTCTCAGTACTTCTCTTCCTCTTTATAAACATTGCTCTCGTTGACCTCAAAGTTGTCGCTTTTTTTCTGCATCATTTCGTCGTCTTTTTCGCCCTCGAAGTCGAGATAATCTGTGTCAGGTGTGACGCGATGACACACGCGTGGTTATTACGTCCAATGAGAAGGGCCTAAGTGGGACTCCACCAATTTTGATCGCGGAAGGGCAGGAAGACAGATTTGGCTGTTAATGTTGGGAATTTTCTGTGCGCCGGTATCCGCAGTCTGATCGGCAAGCTGGGAGTTGCTCGTTTCCTGGTGGCAATGACCTGCGTATGTCGTTTCGCAGCGCTTTGATGAGGTCTTAAAACCCTATTTATTACTGTAATTGTATATCTACGCTTGTCATACCCCTTTTCTCTCGCTAAGTTTTGTTTACTCGAAGTCACTGTCAAAACATCAAGTCATTTCTCCTACGTCTTCTTCTCTTCTTTAGATGTCACAAATAGTGTTGTTGTCATCCCCTTGAGGTTGTTTCGTGTATCACGGCTTACAACGGTTGAGTCTGGCTCTGCACAACTGACCAATAGATAAGCCTCATACCGCCGGCCTACCCACGCTATCGCTCACCCGATGACCCCGCCGAGGCGCAACATCACAAAGAACCACAGAATCTCAGAATGGCGGTCAAAAATGGATCAGAGCGGTAAAAATGTCAATGCTAGGTGTTCTCATGGGTACGAGCAAAGAAGGCCATTCAAAGATGCAATTATTCGTGCAGATTGCGAATAGAATATCGATCACATCAGGCAGGAGACAGAGGAGCGAGGTCAACTCTTCTCCTCTCCTGCCATTGCGAGCAAGTTATTAGAAGTGGGGTAAGGGGCCAAGGGCTGAAGTCAAACAATGTGCTACAGTCACAGTCAGCGCCAATCTAGTGAAGGAGATGGAGCAAATATCGAATCAGCGCTTCTCCACTGCCTACGCGAGAACTCACTCTGGGTTGATCATGCGGTGGCAGCCAAAGTGGCTACCTTATCATCCTAAGTTTGGGAAGCTATATTGCGTCCTTGAAAGGGCACTGCACCCCGAGTTCGGACACATAATCGTATGTTGGTAGTTCAACCCTATCCGAGACTTGATTCCTACGCATTTCTGCCATTTTCTGGTTATTCATTTCCTACAAATCCGCTTTTCACCAGTCCTCTCTTTCTCCCTCTGCAGGCGCCTCCCAAACTTCAAGTTACCACCATTTTCCACTCAAAGAGTCACCGAATCAAACAGCAAAATGCCATTTATCAACTCCGTCCCAAACATCCGATTTCTCCGTCCCGCGTCCCTCGCACCCAAGAACAATCGCGTTTTCACCACCACAGAGCGAAAGGTCGGGATGGCCGTAACAACGCAAATTTTACCGACGTCCCAGCCGTCATGTCTCAATTTACCATCGCCAACGTCTCCGATGTTATATTACCCCCAAGCACAATCTCTCCAGCAATTTCCTTCACGAGCACCGATGATGGTCCCTAGCCCTTTCACCCAACTTCAAGATGCTCTTTCGCGCCATCTAGCCAGGCATCCTGCATCAGCGCTCTCACCTACACTTCCGGCTTTGTTCTCGTTGCTCCGAAATTATACATCGAATTCTGCAGATTGGTCTGCATTCGCACATGCTGATGCCACGAAACAATATACACGGAATCTAGTATGCGAAGTCCCAGGACTCTTCAATTTGTTGCTATTGGTGTGGACGCCCGGACAACAAAGTCCGGTTCATGACCATGCTGATAGCCATTGTCTAATGAAGGTTGGTAATTAATTCCTTGCCCCTTGGTAAAGTCCAAGAAGGGTAAACGTGTCAGCACATATCTCCACAGTTTCTTCCCTATTTTCCCAGACAGAAATTGCCCATTATCTCTAGGAATCGCAACTGACAACTTCGTACAGATTTTGAAAGGTAACTTGGTTGAAAAACGTTTCGCGATTCCCCAGAGCCCTGGCCTCGAAGGTCCTCTCACACAAACCTCACGTAAGAGCTTCAAGCGAGACCAAGTAACATATATGTCTGATTCCCTTGGTCTTCACGAGATCTCAAATCCAAGTCCTACCGAATTCGCGATGAGCTTGCATTGTAAGTTGTGATCTTGAGGTGCGATTGATAGGTGGTATCTGACTGGGTTTGATAGTGTACACACCACCAAATGCTGCTCTAAGAGGTTGCCATGTGTATGACCTGTCGAGTGGGGAAGCAAGACATGTTATGCAAGGAGCATATGATTCTATTGCTGGTGTGGTTGCGAATTGAGGTCTTTTGTCATATTTTAGTGAGATCAAGGGAGATCAAGCGTGAACATATGCATAACGGGACGAAGCTATGATAATGAGGGTTTTAGGGGCGTTCTTCTGGGATGTACAGGGTCTCTAGACTGAAAATTACAAATTGTCCATACTAAATACACGGAACGTACTGTCAGTTTAACAATATTGCAGCAAAATTCTAAACAAATCATATTACATAGATAATGTCTCGCTTCCCAGTGTATGTCATGCCTGTTGGCAGAGGATTTCAAAGCAGAGCATGAACTTTACAAACTGTCCAACAGGTACTAAGGTAGCATGCTTTAAAGACTGATAATACATGTATTGTAGTACAAGAATCATAGACTGATATAAATTCATTTCGGGGTCAAAATATATTTGTATTTTCGTGAATAGAGAAATCGAGAAATCAACATCGAAATTCTCTCGACAAGAAAACAATTGACAATGAAAACAATTGACAATGAAAACAATTGACAATGAAAACAATTGACAATGAAAACAAGTCTAATAAATTTCCCGATATAGGCGAGTGAGTATTCCTCACTATTAAACCATCCGAGTCGAATCTTAATTATCAGAGTCTCAAGGGACATTGGTGAGACGTGGCTAGGATATAAGTACTATTTCGAGGACTAGTGTGTGTATGTTCTCCCAGCCGAGTTTTCAGACAAGTTCCTGGGGAGAAATTCACAATCAATTATTTATACTGGGAGAATCTTAATGAAAACAGAGTTTGTTCTAATAACTCATAGCATTGCTTACAAAGAACTAGGATAGTAAACACAGTACTGCGAATTTGACATCACTTGTTCTATTTCTGTCTACAAAACATGCTCAACTTCCGCCTCCATTTCACTCTTCTTTATAATCTCTTGTAAAGCAGGCTTCAACATATCGGCAGTCTCCTGAGAAAATTTTCTAGCGTTGATGTTGTGCTCGAACAACAAATCCAAATCTGAGTAAGTGAGACCCTTTGGCTCAGGAAGTCTGAAGAACATATATATCAAGAACAACAGGTCGATTCCGGCCCAGAAGAACCCGCACTTGGCACCCCAGTTCCACGCGTTGAGACCGATCATTTGAGGCATGAGAGCGTTGTTGATGAAACCACCAGCATTGTATGCAGCTCTAGCAAAGGCGACTGTCTTGATTCGAAGTCTCGTGGATGGAATTTCGGCGACGAGTGAATAGCATGTGGGTCCAACTGAAAGTTGGAAGACGAAGAGAAAAATGATCAGGAGAGTTCCAGCCGCCCAAGCAGAAGCCGCGTTATCCTAAAACAATTTTAGTTAAGATTGAAAAGGAAATGTTCCAGGGAAACATACCGTAATACCACAGAAACCAATAGCCATCAATAGGACAAACATGCCGCTAAGACCAGCAAGATACAACGTGCGACGTCCGAATTTGCTCATAAACCACCATGTGATAAGACATCCGACAAATCCAAGGGCTGACTGCCCAACGCTCATGCTGTAGGAGTGCTCGTTGGAAAGACCTGCACGGAGGTAGAATTGCGTGCTGTAACTCATGAAGGGAATACCACAGAACGCTTGAGTTAGGAAGACCATAGCTGCAATTTCGGTTCGTCTTCGATCGGTTCCTCGGAAACAGTCCCAATAATGCGCACCCGAGCTCGATTCAATCTCAAATTGGTTGGTGACTTTCATCATCTCAAGATGAGCATCGACGTTGAATGGAATACCAGTATTCTTGGACGTGATTGAAAGCAATGCATTTCTCGCTTCCTCGAAGCGGTTGTGGCGAACCAGCCACCAAGGACTTTCAGGAGCCAGGAGAGTTCCAATGATAATTGGGAATGGCCAAATCCACTGGATTGCAAAGGGAATCCGATAACCCCATTCATCCTGTCTGTTCAAGAGGCCTCGAAGCATGCCTGAGGAGATAAGTTGTCCAATAACCCAGCACATGTTGATCCAGGAGGTCATATAGGCACGAAGAGAAGTCGGGCAAATATCCGCTGCGTACGTGACTGCGAGAATTTGGAAGACACCCCATGGAATTCCTTGTAAGATACCACCAGCCAAGAACATCTCCAAGCTGTTACAGATTAGCCGTATTCTATATTTCACATCGGGCAAAGAATTACCTGTTGGAGAAAAAGGGGATGAAAATCGTTCCAATCATTGCAATCATAGAAATCACCATTGTCTTCTTATAACCAAACTTCTCGGAAATAATACCGTTGAGGAAGAGCCCCAAAATTGAGCCGACCTTCAAACACATTAATACTCAAGATGATTGACAGGACTTTCCACTACGTACCTGGGTACCATTTCCTAGAATCGTTTGCCATCTAGCGGAGATGAGCATGCCACCTTCTGGATCGACCTCATCGCCAAATCGGTTCTTGAACTCTGGAAAGGGGTAAAAGTTACCCATAAGGTTGGTATCGTAACCTTCCATGATGACGGCCAAGGATATAATAAATGAGAATAAGATAGCCTTTGGATAGAGCTTGAAGGTTTCTTTCAGAGTCAATTGGCGTTCATTCTGATTGGCCTCGTCAGCCTCTGTGGCAGCATTGCCAGTTTTAACGACATTTTTCTCGTCAATTTGAAGGTTCTTGTCAACTGTTGTAGTATGGACAATTGGTTCAGCCATTTTGTGAAACAATCTAGAAGTAGGGGCCGTTAAGAGAAACCGGATTTGATGTTGAGGTTGATAACCAGATTGAAGATTGGAAGACCAAACGGTGCTTGAGAGTTGTTATCCTGGTGGTTAGTGGCAGAATATATAGAAAATCTCGAGGTCCATTTTGAAATTTGCCATAAGGTTTCCAAGGTCTAGAGCTAGGCTCTTCCCCGCTCGAATTGTCGCTTCAAGGATATATGCTCCGACTGTACCAAGCAGATGGGTTGAGTTCTTCGGGAAGACATGTCGAACGTGGAGGAACGGTCACCCCATGGGGTTGCATCTTTGTCGAGGAGGGAAAGGTGACGCGAGTCAGGTATCTTGGCACCTGAGATTTCCGCAAGCGTTAGCCATATTCCGCCGCTAAAATCAGCTAAGAGTGGTTGTGCACGTGTTCTGATGCGCTACGCCCCGCTAATAGCCGAGTTGACACCGAACCTCGTCTCTTCTCGTTTAACTCCTCACTTCATAACTCCACAACAAGCAAAATACTCCTGCAGGTGCTTCGCAGAAAAGACTCTAACATGTTTGGATTGGCGGAAAACAAGTTCTTGAGCCCATCTCTTTGATCTTTCGGTACCCCTTGGCATCCTCATGCGTCGCCCAACATCTTGCGTAGCCTGCCGGTAACGCCCCAGCGTTCTCCACTGACGTTGACTTTCATCGATTGCTTGAGTTCTAACATTTGACAGTGCACGTCGACGGAAGTGCAACATCGCATTGGGAGCAGAATCATGTGTATACTGTCAGGATCGCGGCCTGGTTTGTGTCAAAGAGCCTCCTTTCGGGGGTTACTATCATCAAAACAGGCTCCAAAAGTCGAACAGTTTGCATTCCAGCAATGAAAATGAATCTGGCTCTGTCATTAAGTGTGACGGCAGCCTGCCCCCCTTGTCCTTACGAAAATCATTAGTTCAGCTTTATTTTGACTACATCCACAACCAGTTTCACACCCTATTCCATCCACCAACTTTCCTGGAGGATGTCGCCAAGGATAAAGTTCCCCATGTTCTTTTGTATTCTATGTGTGCTTTGTCCGCGAGGTGAGAATCACGGGCCCTTGAAAAAAAATCTCAAGTTCATATTTGAAATGGCAACTGGCTTATACCAATTACCAGGTTCTCAAACGATCCATCCTTCTCTCAAATCAATCATAAGGCTCGAGGGGCGGTATTTCTAGAGAGTGCTGTCAAAGCACTTGACATCCGAGATGTATCACTTACTACTGTACAGGCCTGCATTCTCGTAGGAGCAGGATATATAGCGGATGGCGACGATACAGCCGAAAGCATCTATTACACCATAGCTGGCCGTGTAGCACAACTCCTTGATATACCTAATCTGCCGGTATCATGTCTGTTAGAATACGAAATCAACGTTCGAGGTTGGTTTTTTCTATCAATGTTGAGGCGTAGCTGATGGTCTCTAGTCTGGTCGTCGTTGTGCATGGTTGATGTTTGGAGCTCAACAAACGTAAAGCTTCCAAAAATAATGCCTTCTATTGATCTTCCATTGCCTATGGATGAGCAGGCATATCTAGCTCTGAGATTTGGGAATGACAACACTGGGATGGATTTCCTCGAATTTCCGTCACCGCTCATCTCTGAGATGATTAAGCTTAATCGAATACTCCTTGCAATCAACGAGTTCAATGAGGCTTGTGTTAAAGACCAGCCAAGTGGTCTTATATTGGAGCATGCTATTCATGGACTAAGCAAAAAACTTGATGATTGGTATGAAGCGCTTCCCCCAAGCATGCGAGATACACCGGAAAACTTCGCTATGCACGCTTCTCATCACCTTGGCCGAACCTTTGCAGCCGTATATCTTGGATACTATCATTTTGGCCAACTTTTGTTTTATCAGTTCCTTCACACGGCGTCCTACGGCTCGACCCCATCAGCATCACTCTATGCAGAAAAGTGCAAAGAGCATGCTGGAAATCTTTGCGAAATGATTTATCGAGCCTTCGCAACACCAAATTCAGACGTTTTATACACAATGGTGGCTCATGTCCTTGTAATTGCCTCTACAGTTCAGATCCATACGCTTCTCTTCTCCGAAGATGACTCGCAAATCAACCTCGCTCGTTCGCGATTGGAGCGCAACTTCGAGATTCTTCTTCATCTTAGACCTTTTTGGTCAACGCTTGATGGAGCAATGAAGCGGCTACGTGCGTTTCATGATACATGTAGTAAGAGCTTGGACACTAGCTTTGTGCTTGATCGATGGATGTTGAAATTTCTTGTGGAGTTTGCAAAGCCGATCGAAGAGAAGGGGATTGAGGAGCAAACAAGTCCTTCGGCATATTGGACGTTGGATGGCATTGCTCCACTGCGCAACTAAACATGAGATTCTATTACTCCCAAATTGTGATGGAAGTCTTATTGACTGATTATCGCAGGGGAAGTGACCCCATGTAAGCAAATAGAACTCAATCTGTTTTCCCTCGAATAATACTCCTTGATTCTTCTAGATATTTAAAGATAATCCACTAGATTGCCCTTAGATGTCTAGGAGATGAGTCCAAATATCCTAATTGGGATAGGAGAATGGCTGATATTCCCTTCTCCTAAATAACACGCCGAGGAGTCTTTGGACGAGTGCCCGGGTGTATCTAGAATTTCAACACAGGCTCTTACTTTTGCTCCAACTTGCAGAGCTCATCATCTCCTCAACCAAAAGCCAGACCTCGACGCCAAACTTTTCAATCCGCCGTGATCAAATTCACGTAGATGCCCCACAACAAACCAGCAATGTTTCCAACCAATATTCGCTGGCCAACGGGTATCAAAATGAGATTAGTTAATGTAACGAGCGGCCAAAACTTGTATGATGAGAAGACCATCGACCAATAGTCCTACAGCGATTTGTTTAGAAACTAAGACGCCAAAAGGAGAAAGGGAGGCTGTCGTCCTTACATTTCTTATCTGCTCCTCGATGTGTGTCGAGCTATTGCCTTTTGAGAATCCAAGAAGCAACAGAAAAGCGAGTGTATTGAGCCAACAGCCTATTGTTTGGTCTAGGAAGAATTTCGCAATAGTATTTCGAACGCTCAATCGTGTTCCTGGACTTCCCTTCTTCCTGGCCAAAATTTTCTCGTCTTCCGTCCACTTCGAATATGACTTCTCAGAAATCGCTTTCGTGGAAGGGAATTGTCGCTCGAGAAACTCTTGCCACTTGAAATTCGGCGGGGTTGTGAGTATACTGAGGACTGAGAATCGAAAGACGTCACTTTGGTCAAGCTTAAAGAACTCCTAACTGTTTGTCAGAACGTGTCATTCTATTGGATGAATCGTCCTAAACTCTCACCTGCTTGTTGTATGCAGCAAACCCTTGTGCGAGAATATTCGAAGTTGCACCGAGGACGGTAGCTTGCATCGTTGCTGTCACTATTGGGGTATGCATCTTGCTTACGATCAGAAACGCAATAACAGCGACAAAAATTTTGACTGACTTCTAAAAAGGCATAAGCAAATTGAAGTACGTTAGATTCGTCGCTTGGAGATATTGTCTTGTGTAAAGGCATATCTAGTCAATACTCGGCCAAGTATTTAACACTCACGAGCGCAATTCCATAGTTTTCCGCCTCTAGGTCAGTGAAGTGTTTGTGAAGCTCATAGTAATTCGGGCCCTTGGCGATGCGGCAGCAACAAAAGTGGAGTAAAGTAGTATAACTTCTTCAAGTTGTTGACAATTTAACACTGAACGTGCGCTTTCCTAGAGTGTGCATTAACTCGACCTAAGTGTGGGAAAACACCCCATAACCCGCCTCCAAGCTTTTGCCTCACCTAAACCCTGTGAGCGAAGCGGCGGAAAACTAGCCATTGGCTATATTATCCATACAAGGTAAAATGTGGAGATCCTGAAGCTCCTACCTAGGATCGGAGAACGTTCTTGGCTTTCCGCAATTCTGTCAAAGGGTTCCACCTGAAGGAAATAATTCAGAGCCGAGGCAATATAAAAGTGATCAGAGTTATCGTGGAATTCCAGCCGCCACAAACTCAGCTCACCATGGTTTACTCGTTGCTGTTCGCTGCTGCTGCCATTTTTGGTCCCGTGGCCAACGCCTTGAGCAATGGACTCGCGGTCACACCTCCCATGGGATGGGTATGTACTCTTGTCTTCGAATCTGGCGAGCGCTTCTAACATTACTAGAATAACTGGAATTCACTTGGTTGTGATGTTTCTGAAGACCTCATTCTGAGCACTTCACAGAAGCTTGTTGACTACGGTCTACAAGATGTTGGATACGACCATGTTGTCCTCGACGATTGCTGGCAAGATGTCAGAGGCGATGATGGATATGTCACTCCAAACAAGCAAAAATTTCCCAATGGAATGAAGCCCATCTCCGACTCGCTTCACAAAAAAGGGTTCAAGTACGGAATGTACTCGAGTGCGGGAGAGATGACTTGTGCCAGATTTGGTGAGTTAATAATGAAGCTATGAAAATCGAATGATGTATTAATATGTCTGGTTAGCTGGTTCTTTGGACCACGAGACCAAAGATGCCGAGAACTTCGCCAACTGGGGAGTTGACTTCCTCAAGTATGACAATTGTTATCACATGGGACGAATGGGAACACCAGAGATCTCATTCAATCGTTTCAAGGTCATGGCCGATGCTTTAAAAGCTACAGGCAAAGATATCACTCTCAGTCTTTGCAGCTGGGGAGAAGATTATGTCCACACGGTAAGCCTTTCCACTAAAGCATCATGACCCAATCACTCATATCACATCAGTGGGGAATGTCCATTGCCCATTCCTGGAGAATGTCCGGCGATATTTACGACTCTTTCACCCGACCAGACGATCTCTGCGGTTGTGATGTTAACAACCCTGCTGACCCTTTCTGTATCGCCCCTGGTACCCATTGCTCCGTCCTCTTCATCCTAAACAAAGTCGCGCCATATTCCGATCGCAGTATTCCAGGAGGATGGAATGATCTCGATATGCTTGAAGTTGGACAGGGTGGTATGACGGACGAGGAGTACAAAGCACACTTCGCTTTGTGGGCAGCGCTCAAATCCCCTTTGATGCTCGGAAATGACTTACGCGAGATGTCGGCGCAAACCCTTTCGATCATCAACAACCCTGCTATTATTGCTCTTTCCCAGGACCCCCACGGTCGTTCTGCGCAGAGAGTCATGCGCAATACAAACGTGCCGAAGGATGAATATGGTATTGGCGAGACTCATGTCTGGAGCGGAAAGCTCGAAAACGGCGACCAGGTCGTCATCCTTCTCAATGCCGCGGGCGAGGACTTCGAGATGAAAGCACCTCTTTCCGAAATCTTCGTGTCAGAAGGCCCAGGTGGCTCTTCAAAGGAAGCCAAGTCCGACTGGGAGATCTGGGACTTATGGGCCAACCGCATGAGCGATGCTGATGCTCAATCGGTTCTCGATGCCAAAGATATCAAGACCAGGACGAGCATCTTCAAGAAGCTGGGTTGGTACAACTCGTCTGAGAAGTCTTACGCAGCTGGTCTTGCGCAGGGGGATGAGAGGTTGTTTGGGAAGCAGATCGGGGTTGTGAAGGCAGGTGGTGTGTTGAGTGTCAAGGTTCCCAGACACGCTGCGAAGATTTATAGGCTTAGGAGACCGGATGGAGCTGCTAAGGTTCATACCGAGCTGTGACCATGAACGTGCTTAAAAGAACGAATAGACGGAAGGAAATTGGTATGGCGTTTGTGATTTCGGTTTAGCTGAATAGCTGGGAGATTCTGAACACCCCTCATCACTATTATAGTAGACTTGTTGAAATTGACTGGGCGACGTGATTCAATATCTGTCTGAGATTCTAATGAGAGTTCCTCGCGGGGAGTCGAGTGGTTCAAGTAACACCAATGGAGCTGTTTGTGCAACAAATCTACGGTAACAATGATATTCAAAGGTTCAATTTCCAGATTGTCACAATAGTAGAAGGTATTTATCAACGCGTCACACATGCTTATTCTCGAGAGGCAATTCATCCAACAATAAGGCTGGGTTTCGAAAGGGTGGTCTGACGAATCAGACCTTGAAAAATACTGCATGTTGTGTATAACGTTATACAACGTAGAAGCTGCTTCCATGCTACTGTAGTGTAGCCAACTTAACATGTTTTCAAGATACATTCTGATACGCGGCAAAAAATCGATCCATCTAACGCTCCTTTCATCTAGCTTTTGAAAACTCCGAACACGCTACTTCTCAACATGCCCCAGGATAACATATGTGAAACGCCTCGCGATCAAAATCACCTCATGAGCGATCCATTCCAACCTACGACATACGATATATACTCCAAAGTCGTTAAGTGCTCCAAATGCCCCATCTCTGAAATGATAGCCGCAGTCAGAAATGTCGATCTAGGAACCGTCTCTTCAATCGTCGAAGTACTTTGTGGGCATGCTGATTTTTTCGTGAGGCCCTTTGAAGAAATTCGAAATTCTTACCATTAGAATGGAAGTTGGAAACCCACAAGATGGAAGAAGCACTCTGATTCTTCGGCTTCGATCAACGTCGACATTTCGGGTGAAGGCTACTCTTACCATCCACCGTCTGTTCAGCTAGTTGATCGAGAGTATTTCAAAAGTCGCGTTGGCACATTGAGAATAGTAGATCCGAATTGGATTTGATTTTAACTGATCCTATCATAGCTCAGTGATGAAGTTAGCACTTTTTAAAGAAGCATTTCTAGCCAGCTCGGATGCTAGATGACGTGTATGTGCTTGTCAGGAATGCCATGTGAGGAGCTAAATAGTGAATTAAACATTGCCATATTGTACCCTATCTTATCGGGCTACCTCTAATTCATTACCCACACATGTATAACTACGACTTCCGATGTCAATTCGGCTTGAGCCGGCTTATTGATATCAATTTGGTGCCCAAAGATGAACAGATCCAAGAAACCATCTAGAAAACTTGACCAGGAGTCTGGTGCAGCTTCTTCACGTTGATATTTCTCCACAAAAAGATCGAGCCCAACGCCAAAGGCAAGAAGCAAACACCGGCAATAAGCATCTTCCTTTGCACCTCCCCATACGCTAACACAATCGCATCTCTTGTCGGGCTCCCCCACTTATATGATAATTGCACCGGAAGCGACCCATAAATCCTCGTAGCATTCCTCTGTGACTCAGCAGGAAGATGTTTCGCCAGAGCAGCAGGAAGTTGATTTGTCCAGATGGCGCCAGAGATCGAACGACCGATTCCACCGCCGATTGACGAGAAGAGACCGATGGCAGCGATCATAACAGCGACTTCGTTGTGACCGACGACAGCCATGACGGCGAGTTGCTCGCAGATGATGAGTGTGCCATTTGCAGTGGCTTTGAATATTTGGGTCATGACGATATAGCCGATGTAAGCGCCTGGTTGGCGGAAGTGGATGAGGAGACCAGTACCCAGGCAGGAGACAGGAATGGCACAGAGGGCTACCCACTTGTATCTGCCGCTTTGGCGAATCATGCTATTTTTATGTAAGTCAAGACTCTTGACAACGGTACGGTGAGTCTTACAATCCCACGCAAGGTCCCCAAGTACAAGAAGCAATGTTGTAGATGTTTAAGATGTATCCCGTGTCACGGATATTCAAACGATGGACAACTTGGAGATAGGAAGAGAAGTACGAGTCCCAAGATCTTGGATGAGTTAGCGTTGTCAGAACAACATTGAAATGGGATTCCAACTTACGAGGTGGACAAGAACAACGCACAAGCGAGACCGCAAGCACCGAGAACAGTTCTATCTTTCAAAGCCTTCCAAGGGACCAAAGGAACAGGAGCAAAGAATCGTTCCCAAGCTGCAAAGCTAGCAAGTAGTATGAAACCCACGACAAGCATTGCAATGATCCATGCCGACTTCCATTTGTTGAGACTTCTTGCTGCAAGACTAAGAGGGAGGAGTACCAGAGCGAATCCAGCTATAATCAAGAACATTCCAACCACTAAAAAATATTAGCGTGTGAAGGAAACGCAAAATTAAGCTCGGTACAAACCATCAAACTCCTTCAAGTAATATACAGTAGACTCCTTCCAATTTCTTCCGCTCTTCTCCTTTGGCTGAAGAATACCCATTTTTCTTGCTTTGTTGAGGTTCCACCAGAGCATGAGGATGATTGGCAGAGCCATGAACGGCACAATGATTGCAAAGGCACCAAATGCCCATCTGAAGCTACTATGCTTATAGAATAGTTGCGCAATGGCTGGTCCAGCGAAGGAATTGCCAATGTAAGCAGTAGAGTTCAAACCGAAGACAATCATTCGGTTTCTGAGAGAGGTCGTATCGGATATTATGATAGTACAGAGATACCCAATTCCGGTGTTACCAACAGCATAGAATGCCTGTCAAAGATTAGTATATAGTACTTTACTATATTGATATGGAGCTGTATAGGAAATATTCATGCAATATGTACTGTAGCGGTGAACGTACCGAAGCTGCAGCATAGGTCTCGACATTCTTGCATGTGGCCATAAGCAATAAACCTATTCGAATGTTAGAGTCGTCTCACATGAAATTCCAAGAACATGAGGAAACTGACCAAGTGAGCATATAAGGTTCACAAGAATGAACCCCTCGATACGGCCCCATATATTGATAATCTTAGCGAGTGGGAGCCTCGATACACCACCTACAATGCTGGCAAGCACACCTGAAGTAGCAGTCAAACCATGCGCGCGGAACGATGAAGTGACATAAGGCGCAAGATTAGAGTTCATCTGCTGTTGCATGGAGTGGTTGTAAGAGCAAAGATAGATGCTAATAAAGGTTAGCTTGTTTGCCAATACTGTAGCCGGTGTCCAATTAGACTTACAAGACATAGGTGATGATGAGTGCCTTGAAAGTCCATGCCTCCGTGATTGCTTCTATCCGCTTGACACCCTCTTGCTTTTCTTCCTCTTCTGGTTCGGAATCAGATCGAACTTCCTGTGCCTTCTCAGCAGGAGGCTCCTTGTCCATGACTTCCTTGGAATTCATGTTTGCAAAGGTCTTCGGTGATATCCAGGGAGTGATAAGGTAATCGTTCTCAGGTTTAGTAACACCAAGAAATGGATGAAAGGAATACACAGATAGACGAAGGAAGTACAGCATGAAATGGGACAGCAAGATACTATATCATATGCCCCTACCCTTGCCACCTACAAAGTTTGATTGTGCCAAGGGCACGAAGAGTGTCGTCCCATCTTCGCTGTTGGCTAGTTGTTACGATTGTGCGGAATCGTCCTCAGGTGGATCTTCATTGGCAATTGAGAGTGGACGGTACCTGGATGTGGTAGGATGGTGATTAAGTTGATCCATCATAGGCAACTAACCCAATATATCAAGATCACCCATGATTAAAGGCAGGTGATTTGTGAGGGATCGACAACCCTCTGCATGGGAGTCATGGGTATAACTTCAGGTCGACTTCGGTCTTCGCGCTGATCGCTCAAAATTCAAGGAATGGTTCCTTTTGGCACATGCTTTAAAATTTGATTGGTGCACGTCTAACATACATATGTGCTGCAATCTTCCACGTGAGCTTCATCACTCGAAACCTAACTTTACTCTCATTGGAAACCATGACGAAGGCAGCATCCTGTCTCCTTCCTTTCTCGATGGATGGTGAATGTCGAATGACTGAGGGAAAGCAGCCAAGAGATCAGATAAAAAGTCTTGACATAAGTCTCTACGGCAGCGGATCTGATAACCTTAAGTGAACCACTGATGTACAAATTCACCAGGATGATGGTATTAGCCTCGAGTGTAGCCAATTAGAACCTAGCTTGGAAGGCCGGCAAGCTTGGAGGCCTTGTATTATAGTGGGGTATATGTATGCCCGAGACCGGGAGCCAAGAGACGAACTCTGCAAAACGAACAACATATTTGGTAAGGGGCGTGGGACTTCGAAGCAGACGCAAATATTCGTGTGCCGGAGAGAAAGCGGAAGGCTTTTCTAGTCCATGTTCCGTGGATATCTCCTCGGGAGATCTCTCTGCCAAGAGTACCAAGAGGAATGAGAAATTTTCATATCGAGAAGGCAATACTTTAGTGGTTGTCAGCGCAAGTGTCGACTGATTTTAGTCAATGCAGACCATAGGGCAAGAAGGGCCCGTTTGTGAACACGAGAAGACTCTTCCTTGCATAAGGTATCTAGGGTCCATAGCAAGCTCGTGCGGTTTCTTCCGTGTCGTTCTCCTTGGTAAACTACCTCTACTTCAGAAACCCATTTTCAAATATTGTTCAGTTTGTTATATCGACTCTTGTGATGGATGCTAAATCCAGGGGGGGAAGGCCAGGACACTAATGGCAATATCTATTCAGCGTTCCCCAACCACGACTAGGAGTTTTAATCTGAATAAAGTCTCCAGCATCTAGTATTACTACTGCTTTCCCTCCCAAGCAGATTTTCTCTAATAGTCCTGCGTTCCTCTTCCGAACAAGATTCAGGCCAACGGTGCCTCCCTCTCCACCCTTCATACCGTATGGTTGAAATACCCTTCTCTCAATCAAAATGTTCAACCGCGGCTTTGTTCTCGCTTCAATCTCGCGAATCATCCCATCGCCAACATTCCACTTCCCTCGGCCCCCACTGCCCCTCCTAATCTTATATTGCTTTACCAGAACCGCTGTCAGCTATTCCATAAATTCAGGATCTGTATTCCGCGTGTTTGTAGCATGGAAATTAACTGCATGGGCGCATGTCAACCAGGACCAGCACTACTCCTACCACCGATGGCCTCACCATAGTCCCAACCCTTGGTCACTTCTCCCGTCACTGGGTATGTGCCTCCCATGCCCCACCCAAGATGTTAGCGCATCATTGACATGCAGCACAGGCGCCGAAAGCGCGGAAGATGATATCAGTGATACATTGGGAGGCTATGGTAGAAATGCAAATGGTAACTGAGCTTGTAGGGTTAAGGATAAATCCTTTTGGGGACGATTATAGTTATTGGGTTGAGAAATCTTTGGTTGAGCGGGATGCCGAGGTTAATGAGGCATCGAATTGCGTAGATGACTGCAGTGTGAGTGATTGAGATTGGGCAATTCATGTTACCCATTGTTTGTGGCCCTGTGCCGGTGAAGTCATATACTGCCGTTCTGGACTCGGCTTTGATCTAGATCGCCAGCCTAATCGGCGTACCATCATTATAATAGTCGACGGCCTTTATTTGTTCTGCGGCATTTATTGCAGTTTCTCTTAAATAGTCCTCGATGGCAAACTGGGCATTAATTTGAATAGCTTCCATGTATTGGTGAACAACAGGAACTGTAAACGTCGAGCAAAGCTTGTTGAGCAGCAGGATACCTCGTTGATGCGCGGATATTTGAGCTTTGAGATTAGAAAGATTATCGTCAATGCGTCGGGCAGTGCTGTCTCCTGGGTAATTTGCAGCAGCATCAAATGCCGCCCGAGTGTCTGCTTCCATGAAATTTCCTCTATTGACAATTTTCATGGACTGAATATTAACCCCTTCTTCCCAAAGCTCTTTCGAGTCCGGAACCATTGAGGTAATTCCTTTTCCACCAATATCGGTGTGGTGGCCTCTTAAGGCAAAATAAAACACAAGCTAGCCATCGAAGAACATTAGCGTTACGACGGTCAAATCTGGCAGATGAGTACCTCCACATTCAGGATGATTTGCTAGTAAGACGTTTCCAACCTGTAACTTGTCCTCCCACAATTTATGCTGGCACTGAATTGCAGGCTCTATGCTCCCAAGACGAATAGAAATATATGGAGCGTTCGCCACGAGAGATCCACCCGGAGAAAATAAATGGCACACGAAAGTTCAGCCTTTCCTTGATGCTAGTGCTGATAGATATTCTTTGTAGCGTGTTTCCCATCTGCTCAGCGATTGACATGAATCAATGACCAAACACAGAAAGTTGAACAGGATTGATAGGGTTAGGTCCTACATATCCTCTCTCTTTTTTGTGCTAGACTTTATCAATGACAACACGACTGGAGGTTATGGAGGCACAGAAGAGTTGCTCTGCAATGATTAATTGAATTTTGTCAATGATCAGGGCAGGGCCCTGGATCATAACAAGTTCTAGGCCATGTGGGAAGTAGAATGCAACTTACCCGGAACTTTGAGAGCCTTACAAGAGTCTTTAGATTGTGGATAGCAGTTTGCATCCATGATCCTTCGATGCAGACTAAGTGCGTCAATATGATGGAAGGTATTGTTCCCGTTGTGTGAGATGCTTCTAAATCTGCAATATACGCTGGGGTCGCTGTGTGTCCATCTGCACCTAAATCTCTAATCACTTGAACAGAAATTACATCAACAATGACATCTCGATTCAGCGAGAAAGCAAACTCGCGGAAGTGAGTTGCGATGAAAGCCTCTCCATACTCGTCATCTATAGATTGTTTTACAGATATATTTGTGTCGGAGCCTTTATAGCGCATGCTGAGAGTGGGTTCAAAACTAGTTGATGATTCGTTTACCCCTTGCACAAAGAGATAGTCCTTTACTTGGGTGATCAACGGCGATATTTTCTCCCGAATGTCTGGTAAAATGCTTGATTCAAAACGGCTGCACATGGCACAGACCTTTCATACTGAAGCTCTACTAGAGATATCCCATATACCGAGAGTATCGAAGGGTATTTTTAACTCAGATTCTTTTGGTACTAAAGTTGTTCGAAATTACGATTGCATGTTGTCCCCCAGCTCCACCAAAATTTGAAAGGCAGTGTTTATCAGGGATGAATCCTCGAGCTTCAGTTGCATTTTCTATCTGCCTACTCATACTCTCATTAGCAACTCGGAGGAAGCCTAGGGCCACTTCCTCTGGCGTTAGGGTCTGATCAGACTGGAATGTGATCTCTCGCGTGAGCTCTCTAAGCTTACGGGCAACAACTGCGTGGTCCAGATGCTCATTCGCGTCAGGACCGAAGATAGATGGAAAAGAGGACGGCACAGGCGGTCAAGAAACAGGTCTGTGTCTGTTATTGTCAACGGGCCTCCTTTGCGGTAGCGAGCTGAACCTGGATGCGCGCCAGCACTATCAGGGCCAACCACAAAAAGACGATGTCTTGCAAACAATATCGAGCCTGCTCCAGTGGCTATAGTGTGGATTGAGAGCATTCGTGTGGCGATTGTTCGTCCCGCAACCCTCGTCTCTATCAAATGTTCATATTTGCCGTTACGTCGAGAATGTAAGTGCTGGTTCCACTCATATTAAATCCATTTATTGGAGGAGAGTTGTGAGATCCATTAAAGCATGGTCTTACAATTCCAACTACCCACCAACAGGATCACTGAGAGGTGCTTCATTACCTGAGAACCTTTTGGCCTCCTATGCTATTGACAGGACCTATTGTTCATGATCTAGAATCATGTATGAGTGCATGAAGCATACCGCATTGGACGAATATCTTTCGTCCTCCAAGTCCCGAAGCACCTGTCGGGTTTCTTCTCGTTCGAGTTTCTGTAATACACGTACAATCTCTCCCCTTGTGGTTTGAACAAGGACCTGGTCTTCAGCTGGAACTGAACGATGCTTTAGGAATGAATTCAAATCATAGTCTTCAATCATGACTCTTTCGCTGAGTTATACCACTTTTGAAAACAGGACATCAACCTTTCCGATATTAAGATTAAAAAATTATGGCCTTGAATGATCACCATTTTCACAAACATCTTTCATTCCTGCATGATCCCTAGGAGTTAAGGAAAGTTTTAATTGTCGGAGAGCAACACCCACCCTTCGTAGTGATCAACACAAACCGCTCGCCTTTCCTTCCAACAAGGCATTTGACGCCACTGTAATCCTAGTGCGGCAAGACTCTATGTCCAAGTATGAGCTTCCTCTAGCGTAGTTTGAGAACTCGAAAATCCAATCCTCGGGCTATCCAACTTCTCTCCCACTAGTAAAGCTTTCCCCTCGGCAATTTCGAGATCTCGTCTTACAGCTTCGGTTGGCGCATCGGGATAATTATAGGAGTCTTCGGAAAGCAACTTGAAGATAGTATCCAGCTGACTAGCGATCTGGACGAGGGAATCGCAGAATACTCCTCCCCGAACAGAGTTGCATTGGAGGTGTCGTCAGCGATAAGTTGCTATTGATCTGAACACAGATGATGAGTGCCTTCGGAAAAGGGCCGTGGGAGACCACTTACCTGGCGGGCATATCCAGTCCTTCTCCCTCACCACAATACAATCAATGTTGCCGCAGAGATATGTTGAAGTTGATCTCGATAATCACAGTAATTTTCTTGTTCTGAATGCAACTCGTCTTTTACGCGTTAGTGCAGTTCGACAGGCGCTGTATCAAGGGCTGGGGTCTTTACTTTGCGTCTTTGGATGGTATACTGTCTCGAGACACTTCGCAAGAGCTGCATTGGATTTGAAAGGCTCCCTGTATAGAGGACCCAAAGGAAACATAACCAAACGAAACTCTTCGTTGCTCCTGAAGCTTCCAAACACGCCATCAACAAGCCTCTCCTTGGATGCGCAGGGGGCCAATGGCAATCTTTCTTCCAATATCTCCAAAACGTGCTCCTTGTCTCACTACACATCAGCTATTGCTAAGGCATTAACTAAAAACTCTTACGATGAAATGACGGGGCGGTTCCTCGCAAAATGAATGGGAGGCGCGCTAAGGATATTTGATCGCATATTTCTGAGCCAAGTATCCTCCACAGCTGCTGTCACAGGGCGGTATTTGAGCCTCTGGGCCTGCACAATGGATTCTTATTGCGTCAATGTCATCGACCAGCTGGCTGAAATTGCAAGTCCCTGTCTCTGAGCTGTGGCCATGACCTCGATAGCTGAACGAAAAAGTGGTTAGATAACTTGCAAAGGGGAGTAAGCTTTGAAATCGGATTTGTGGTCACCTGAGAGCTGAGTTAGTAATGCATCCCAAGCCAGTTGTGATACTAGCCAAAACCTCGACCTTCGTGAAGAGTGACGAACAAAGGAGTTTGACTTGGCCCCACAAAACGATATACAAGGCGGACACCGTTGATTTTAATAGTTTGCCTTGATGTGCACAAGAAGTCATGGCTCTGTATGTTATCACTTGTTGTGTCGACTACTTCCAAGTTGTAAGAGCGGGAGAGAAGCTAGAGCTAAGAAATCCGCATTTGCAGGGTAACCTTAGTGCATCCTTGCGGGACCGTTCCTGCGGATACCTTTGCGATTTCAACAGCGAGCCATGATAATATCCGGCCAGAGAGCAGATTCTGCAAGCATGTAATCAAAGCTATGATGCACAATATCGCTATCTCATATCGATAAGACATGAAGAGCTCTCATGGATATCTACTCAAGCATTTCGAGAGAAGTGACCTCTCTTTTGTCCCTCTCATCGGCCAACACTTAAAGCACCAACAAAGTATGTACAATCATCCAATTCCATTTCTAGATATTCAAGTATATTCAATGACCAAGGTCTAACCATCGAGTTTATGGATCTTTTGACTTAATATTTTCCTGCTATGGCAACCCATCAAGGTGCAACGGATATCGGAAGACCAGTTAATGAAACCACAAGCAATAGCATAGACGGTCACGAATCAGACAACAGCGCTTCTGGGCTTACGCCAGACAAACAAGGAAGCCATGAGGTAGTTTATGGCGACAAAAGATGGTTTCATTGGCACGAGCAAGAAACTTTGAAGTAAGAGAAGAGACTCATTCTCAAGCTTGACTGGCTCCTGTTGATCTAAAGCTGTCGTGCTTTTTTATCGAGTACTGAGATCAAAAAAACATCCCAAACGCATAAATCTCAGGCATGAAAGAGGACATTGGATTTGGTAAAGGCAATGAATCGAGTTGGCTAACACTTATTTTCTTGTTGGCTACATCATTGGAGGTCCCTCATCGAATCTCATCTTGACGGTTGTAGTACACCGCATCTGGCTGCCCTCTTGTATGATGGCTTGGTCTCTATGTGGTAAGTTCTAAACACTGTATCAAGAATTAAACGACATAAGAAACAGGTGTTGACTTTTGAATTAACAGTGTTATTCTTGAACAAATGTAACACAGCTAGTGTATGGCCTTAGATTTTACATCGGCTTTTTGACTCAGCTGCATTCCCAGGTATCTTGTACGTGTTAGGCTTGTGGTATAAAATGCCTGAATTCGCACGACGAGGCTCTATATTCACCATCTGTGGTGTGCTTGGCCAGATCTCAGATTATCTGCAGTCGGCACTGTATACTGATATAGAAGGAAATGGCGGGCTCGCTATCTGGAGGTAGCTGTTCATCTCCAACTTCATCATTGCTGTTCCTGTCGCGCTCTATGGATTGGTACCTATCTGACAGCACTTTTGAGAAAGCTACGATAATGACGTATAGTTCTTCTCCCTAGGTACCCCTGAAACTACCAAAGCATTCTATCTCAATGAGTGGGAGCGCAACAGAGCTAAAGAACGCATTGTTGAAGAAGGTCGAACAACCATTGGTAAATTCAACATCCCAGTATAGAAGTGAGTCCTCCTCTCTTGGTAGCTATGGATCTTCTCTACTGGCTGGGCATTATGGACTTTGGCATGCGGTTCTTACATAATACAATTATTTAATCTTCGGCTGAAAGCTCAGAAGAAGTATTCTGTTTCCCAGATCAACTTCCCAGCCATCATCGGGGCTGTTAATTTCTTCATCATCGGTAGCGGGTTCGCTTCCCACAGGATTGGTAACCGCGACCCCGTCTGCTTGTCTGTCGGCAAATTACTTACATTCTGCTATATATTTATTACCGTTTGGGACGTGCCATCCGCGCTCAAAATAGCAGCTTACTGTATATGTGACTGTTATTGTTGTCTCTCACCTCTGGTGGTTGGTTAGGTGAATAGTATCTGCGATAGCGATCAGTAATTAAGTGCTTTCATCCTTGCATTTATGGGGAGCTTTATACAGGCTGCCTGCCGTCATCCCCGTTTCAGCAATATTCATTACCGAATAGTGACGCATTTGCGTATGCGTCAACGAAAGGATACCCGATTGCCCTGTTTGTGGTTTTGCTGACTTCATGGACTGGTTTTGGATTTGGGTTCATTTAGAAGAAATATCCAGGGCAGTTCAAGAGTGGACTCAAGAGTTAATATTTGCGCAGGATAATGCTTAATGTTTGTTTGCAGTCCGAACCCGAATACAACGCCTGGTGCAAACGAATGTATGCGCTCGGATGCTAACCGATCATCCAAATCGTGCTGCCAAGATCTTCTAAGCTAGCGTGAAAATGATGAACGGCAAGCTGTATATTCATGTCTTTCCCTCCATCATTCTGTCGCTGTAAATACCAACATCATCACCTGCACTCACAAAATCACCATGCCATACTCTTCCTGCTACCTTATTCAAAAGACCACCTTTAAACACCACGAGGATGACGAAAGCTAGCTCGAGATCGTAGGCGTATTCACTACCGCATTTGAAGCCAACAAGAAGCGAAAGAAGTACCGAGAAATGATGAGATTCCAGGGATTGCAGACCACTCTAGGGCCTATCACAATGGAACAACGTACTCTACAAAAATGATTTACCTTGGTAAGAGTTATATTGATAGGGTGTTAGTTAAGGTGGAAAGATAGAACCTCGAGATATCTCATGTTACGGAAGAGGACGGAGTCACCTCTTGAGAACTCCTCTGATGAGGACGAGGACGGCGAAAGCGCGAGTGTGTATCATGGGGGATGACTCCGAGGCCATTTACATAATACGAGATGTGGATGAAACCAACCCTTCCTCTTCCGAAAGACCAAAGAAATGAGAACTTTTACCCCTTCCTGTATACGATTCGGCGATGCGTGTCATACAAGCATGCCTCATTTTATATCTTCTAAACTCGCTCAACAACCACAATGTCGTCATGCAAAGCACAGCACTCCTTGGCTCAATCCAAAACAGTAATATGGTGGCTACAGCTTCCTTCGCAAACATCTGAGCAGTTCACTGAACCATGCGGGGTGATCCCCGCTCCCCACACAAACCCCCATTTCTGGAAGCCTGACTACCCCACAATTAGATGTTTTATCGAACCTTATTCGGATTTTAACCTAGAAGGGCCGAAATGGAAACGGATATCCTGGGGAGGTACGAAGAAATCTTGGTGGAATTTTGTTCTAAGAAGGGCATATAAGATGGTTGTCCTAGTCAGAAATGTGTTGGAAGACAGAGGAACAATTTGGGGCCTTTCGCATACAAAATTAGAATATTCGAAGTCATGAAGCTGCTTCAACAATGGATCACCTATGGGTGTATCAGTCAATTTGCCTCCATGCTCCTGATGGTCGAAGCCAGGGGTGTTGAGACGAACATTCGACCTAATCATGATTTCTCGTTCTCGCCGGACCTCACGAAACTCCAAACTTTCACCGAAAAGCCTCGTATTGTCGTCCTTACCGATGTCTTGAACGAGCCTGATGATAGTATGAGCTTAGTGAGGTACCTCCTATACTCAAACGAATTCGATACTCGTGGTCTAGTGGCGACTACTTCCAAGCACTTGAGGAATGTCACTCACCCCGAAGAAATCCAGAAAATTGTCAACGCTTATGGAACTGTGGTTGGGAATCTCAACAATCATGTACATCCGTCGCAGAAATATCAATCCGCCGAAGAGTTCCTTTCCCTGATCAGAACTGGACCACCGGTAAGCATCGCAGACACGTGCACGAAAGCCAGGCTAATTGCTGACACAAAATCCAGATCTATGGAAAACAAGCTTTCAATCTTTCCCTGAGTGACGGGGCAAAGCTCATCATCGACTGTTTGGTGGAATCAGAAATGCCATTGTGGGTTCTTGCTTGGGGCGGAACAAATACACTGGCTCAGGCACTGCTCCACATCCACGAGAATCGAACAGTTGAGGATGCTGCAACGCTACGATCCCGCTTACGGGTGTACTCGATCTCAGACCAGGACGACACTGGAGATTGGATCCGAAGAGAATTTCCAGATGTCTTCGTTGTCACCTCTCTACATGCTATGGGAGCATACTCCATCTCTACATGGGCGGGAATTCTAAGTAATGTCAGTCCTGCTATGAACTACTCAAGCGTTCAGCAGCCTTGGTTGACTGCAAACATTCAACTGGGTCCTCTTGGTGCTGTCTATCCAAACATCATATATGGAATGGAAGGTGACAGTCCAAGTTTTCTCTATTTGATCCAAAATGGTTTGGGTAATTCCGAGCGTCCAGACTGGGGAAGCTGGGGTGGTCGTTATGGACGGGTCGCTGTCGACACACCTCTCTACTCATCGACATTCGATGTAGTGGTCGGACAAGATAACAAAACATATCGTAATAATCAAGCAACAGTCTGGCGATGGCGAGAGACATTCCAGGATGACTTCGCATCACGCATGCAATGGACTTTGACTTCGAATTTCTCCCAGGCTGGTCATCCTCCAGTCCTCAGCGTCAACGGAAAGACAGGTCCAGGGACGATGTATATCGAGACGAAGTACAACCAGACTTTCGAGTTTGACGCGAGCTTAACGTATGATCCAGATCACCCGAAGAGCAATGAGTACCTTGAATTCCAATGGTATCAATATGCGGATCCATCTCTCGATCTCCCGGAAGGGTTCTACGTTCCATTAAAGATCACCTCCTTGTCGCCACCAGTGGGATCAAATGCGACACTTGTAAACAACAATGAAGGATTCAAGGCTGTTTCCTTGGGACAGAAGGTCTCTGTTGCTATTCCTGAGTTCCCGGAACTCACTGAGGAAGAAAATATCAAGGTCACTGAACGATTTGCTGATCTACACATAATCTTGCAAGTCACGAGCAAGGAGGCAAAGTATCCATCGACTAGATATCAAAGAATCGTGTTCAAGCTGTCGTAGATACTAAGCCATATAATAAGCAGTCGCTCTATTCAAAGGATTATTGTTGCTTCTTTGTGTATAAATTACAACCCCGTTTCCTCGTCCTTACACAACAGATATGAAAGCTCAATGCTGACCTTAACCGTTCGCCCGAGATGTTAGAGCTACCCAAAGAATACTACAAGCAGAGCCGAACGGCTGCGGATCTTTATGTTAGCGCCCCCTTTGCTTGACAGGCGATGAAGCCAGTATTCACGCAGCAGGGCCACCGAAGATTTTCCCTATCAACATGGGTAAAATGTATCCAAATTGAAAGAAACGATGACAAAACAATCGGGGCTAAAGTACTACATATAGTGCCCGGGAAAGAAAGGCGGCCGCTCTCATATCTTTCCTGTGATCTCTTTTGAGAGCACCCAGATTGACCTGAAGGAAAGTGTTCCTTGGTAGCATCCTGATTTAGTAAGAGTGAAGGAGACGTGTTCGTACCAAAACACCACTCTTTATGACACCCATCTCCTCTCCACTTGAATTCTTCAGTACCCTAACTATAGGACACTCCCAACTTGGATCTTTGGCCATCACATCCTTTATATCTTTCGCGATGTTGATGACAGCTCTTGACACTCTGTTCCAACTATAAACCAGGTAGTCCTCCGAGCGTATAACCAATTCCTTCAAGTTCAACATGCGTTTGATAATATCGATATCATATATATAGATCCTCGCACTATCAGCATCCTCGACCTCCAAGATTAAGCTGCGTATATTCTCCAGCTCTTCTTTTCGGAAACTCTTCAGGCACCTTTCGGTGCATAATACGATATCGTATTCGAAAGACATTTGTATATACTTTTTCGAGAATGGCTGTTGGAATTGTGGTTTATAGGAGGATAAAGCATATCGTGTTTCTGAACAAACTTGGAGGATTGGCGGCGACGGAGTAGGAGAGTGGAAATCTGTGACTGATGGAGGTCCAACACTCTTGAACCCCACTTCGATTATTCGTTGGGCACGGAAGGCAAAGCCCCAGACCTTTAATCGCAATTCGGTGGGTAGCTCGCTGAACAGGTGGAAATGATCGAGGGTCGCATAGCTGAGTGGAGAAGGGCTGAAGAATCGCACTCGGGGAGGGTTAGGCGGAATCCACCAAGACATTACAATTCTGTAGTGTATAAGTATAGAGAATTGATTGATGTTGGTTGGAGGTAACAGTGTCTTCCCTATAAAATGGATTGAGTATTATCCATGAAATATTAATGATGTATTGCTGCGAAGTGTTGACTGATGACGATGTGGCCCTGGCCTTCCCATTGTTCACGCGGTACCACATGGCTGTGCTATATCGTCATGCCAAGCATTTACCCGGCTTTAAGGTTTCTTAAATAGCAAATCTAGGATTCCCTAAGCAAATCATACACATCCTCTTCAAAATTTAGAATGTGAATTAAGTTTGAACGCAAAATATTAAGGAGGTAAAGGGGCACATTTTTATTGTAATGTCCCCATTGAGCGATTTCACTATCCAGCCAATCGGGCTCATTCGGACATTGAATCTCCACCCTACCTCATTTTTGATGAAGGGTTGGGGAAACATGGTGAACACCTTCCAGCCACTTCAACATCCATGATCCGACGTGTTCGAACCGGGTGTATTACCTGCCGCAAACGACGAATCAAATGCGATGAAAGAAAGCCCACATGTGAGCGTTGCCGTTCAGCCAACTGGGAATGTGAAGGTTACGAGACTCCAAAGAGGACATCCCACCCATCACACACCTCAAGATCACCAATTCGACAAGATACAGCTCCAATTTTGGGCGCCGAGATGCCATGGAGAAATTCAAATTGGCGGCAAGAACAATTACCTTTATATCATCACTTTGTGACATCAAGTGTATACCGGCTCTTTAGAGTCGATCACGTGGGATTTTGGCGAGACCAAGTTGCTCAAAAATCATTTGGAGTCGACACTGTCTACGAGGCTCTTCTTGCAGTTGGTGCAGCGCATCGAGCTTCGTTGCTTTCTTGCTCAAATGATAATCTGCAAGAAGTCACAAGGTGTAAAGTCTTGGGATTGAGTTCTTATGGCAAAGCACTACGTTTATTGGCTACTCATATGGATCAAAATGTGACAACCGATTATTGGACAATTCTCGTTGTTCTGCTACTGTGTACCTACTTCGAGGTATTGATTCTTTTCCTCCGAAACATTCACTTGTGTTGTACTAATCTATGAGTTTAGTGCTTTATGGAGAATTCTAAGGGTGCCCTACGACATCTATGGGCAGCAATTCAGGTTCTCCACAAATCAGAAGACCAGCTATCAACTACTGATAAACACGATATTGTACCAATCTATGAAGTTATTCTTCATTTCGACTTTCTTGCTCTAAAGCTGCTACCGTATGCGACGTCATCATTCTCGCGTTGTTCAAATATTGCTCTCAGAGAGCTCCCATTCTGGTGCAGAACCCCGGATGAGTTTATTTTCACAGGTCAATCAGATGCTGTTGCCACTGAGCGCCATCGGTTGATCCAATTAATCTGTGGTCATAACAAACTGAGTCGCGTGGTATGGGGCTGCTGGTATCCCAAGAATGAAAGGCCAACTAGCGACGAACTGATGGGCTTTCACAACGAAATGCTTTTATGGAAATCCACCTCACCAGCTACATTTTCGAGTTTTCCCGAGATTGATTCCAATTATGCTTCAACCCGTGCCGAGTTTGAAGCACTTTTGATCCCTCCAATTCCAATGAAAATAGGTTCAAGCGCCGCTGCGATCAATGTGGTAATGTTTAATGGATACATGGGATGTGCGCTTGCCATGATGAGCACCACCGACGAGGATCCTATACTTCGAGAAGTTGAGGCATACAATCTCGTCTACCAGAACCTTTGCTTAACTGCAGGCTTAATCTTCAAGGAAAACGGACAATCTCCTACGGATTACACTCCTTGTGATAATCTTGGAATGGGAATTTCTATCTTCTTGTACCATGGTGCGCGCCGGTGTTTTTCATTGGGGTGGAAACATTGGACAATGCTTGCGCTACGTAAAATAGGTCGAGAAGGGCTTTCCAATGCTCATGCGCTGGCAAACACACTTGAGGTCATGATCCCGGTAGATGAACTACCAAATGTTTCTTCTACACAGAATGGCCCAGCGCCTATCTCACCACTTGGGCTTGTTCGAGATCGACTTATCCCTCTACTTATGCCTCGTGATGAAAACAAACACCGGCTGGCTTATTTTCTCCGATATGGTGCTACGGAAAGAGAGATTGATGATAGAGTAATCCGGATCGTGGCGAAGGCTACCTGGACCCAGAAAAATTCCGGTGTCATGGAAGGTCTTGGACTAGAACTTTACGATTCGACAGATATCAGAGCGCTGTCTTTACCTAACGATTCAGGTGGTGCTAACATATTCTCTTCTTGGCGTCAATCAGTAGAGCATGGATGGCATGGGTTTCTGTCATGACAAGAACCAAATTTTTAGAGGGTTGGTCAATTCTTTGCGGGAATCATGATAGCACCACAAAATCGTGGGATCAAGAAGGACTTGAAGAGACTCAACACTTGTTCATTGAAAGTTTATATCACATTCACTAGGAGCCTCTGACCATAATCCTCTAGAAGTCCACAACAGTACCCTGAAGAACCTTCAACACCGCGTCGGCGAATGGCCCAGCGCTAGCAGGATTCTGACCAGTCACAAGCTTTCCACTCGCTGTAATGATAGCCTTGGGGTCCCACGCCTTTGCCGCCTTCTCATAAAATCCACCACTTGCAGTGTTCAAAGCAGTTTCCAAATGGAACGGCATGTCCTTCTGTCGATCCACATCGATTTCTTCTTGATTGCTGAAACCTGTGACTCGCTTACCCTTGAGGAGATTCGAGCCATCAGAGAGTGGTACGTTCAGCAAGGCCGCAGAACCGTGGCATAGCGACGAAACAACTTTTCCTGCCTCCCAGAATTCGCGAATGATAGTGGCTGAGGTTGGGTTATCGGCAAGATCAAACATGGCTCAACCACATGTTAGCAAATTGTCATCCAACATGACTAGTTTAAAATCCTGACTCACGTCCAAATCCACCAATATAAACAATAGCATCAAATTCAGCTGCTTTCCCAACAAAGTCTCCGAGTCTCTTGGTCTTCAACCACAAGTCTTGCTTCGTGTTTTTGAACTCGGTGCAGACTTCGTCATCCTTGAAGAGCTCGACCGAAACAGGATCGAGGGTTGTAGCTCCCCCCTCTGGAGATGCTACAGTGATATCTGTATGGGGGGAAAGAGTGGCCCAAGGATGGGCAAATTCTGGCTACAAGGTTCTTGTTAGCAATTTTCCTCGTTAAATTGAGGTTGGATAGGGCATTACCAAATACCATCCTTGAGGACTAGATGACGCCACAAGGAGGACTTTTGGATTTCCCATTTTGCGTTAGGTGACTTAAATAGGTTGAATGTGTTGATTTTGGATTTCAAGTGGGAGTTTATTGCTTAAGAAAGTTGACTGATGCGTCTCTATTTCTCGCGGGTTTCTGCTGCCTTATAACAACAACCAAACCCCTTCATCATCACCACCAATACCAAATTCTTCCATGCCTCTCTGACTGTACCACCCCACCCGCATAATGCGAATAGGTCACTGAAGCAATTGTACCCCATCTACGATTCCTTCTTTCGATACTTTTCGTTCAACAAACATCTCCCAGATGATGTATATGCAACGGTAGCGTTGCCAATTGGTCGTCTAAACGACGAGTGGAGAATGTTCCTGGCGCGCCATGCTTGAATGCATGCATGCTTACGAAGCGAAGGACAGACATTTTACGCGGTCCCTGTCCAGTTCGCTAAGCTCGCTCTGCTCGTTCCGTGAGCTTCCTTCTGGCCAATGGAATGTTGCTTCGAAAGTGCCGATCTAGTGCAAAAGCTTCAATGCGATTTGAGGAAAATTCGAGGTCGGAGTGTACTATACTCTTACGTCACATGTCACAAAACATTTGAACGCATTTGCTACTAAGTTAGGATTGAAGGATCGGAGACAGCTCCGGTCGAAAGTCTTTGGCAACGAGGCTTTCTTCAAAGGAACGAAGTCGATGTAGAACCTCAAGATATTTGGTAAAGCAACCTTGGCATGCTTCAAAATACTCTCACTTTTGTTACAAAAGGCTATGATATCATCGAGTTCAACCAGCCGCTTTTGCAAACTGCAAAATCTCCGAAGAACCAGTTTCCATCTCCACATCTTGCGGCACATACATCTGCAGCCCATACATCCAGGATCAATCTGTTGCTACACAACATCACGTTTAATCACCTCGCACTCATAACATTGTATAGCAAATTCGGACTGTAAAATCCGAAAGCATTTAATAAAATAAAATTTCGTTCACCAGCAATGTGGACAGAATCAAGAGTTACTTACACCACAAGATATAAAGCTCTGTAACACAGTTAGCTAGATTAACACAATTGGAAAAGTTCCGACTGGCAATCCACTACTAATGGGAGAAATCGGAAGGATGGCTTCCTTCGGAGAAACAATTTTCGAACATAGATTACCTAGAGTTATCTCCTATCGGCCACCTTCTCCGTTATCCACTATTTCTTAATCCATGCCCGGATCCGAATCGGGAATAACAAGCGCCAGTTCGTCTCACTATGATAGTTCTCATTCCCATGAATTCACAGGAATGTCCCGCGAGCCCACGTATTCGAAAGTTCGAGAGATATTGGAACTTGCATATTGAACTAGATGGTGAGATAATAAGATAATTCCTAGCGCGGACGTCATTGACTGACCATTGAGTGTTTTTCCCGCGGTAGAATACCACCAACTAGAACAGCGGAATCGGACTTGGGATCAAGCAATTACCAAATGCAAGCAGCAAGACATGAACGATATGCTTGGGGACCAAACGGGAGTTGTACGTCGAAGGAGAATCCAGATGATATGTATAAGATCCTGCAAGTGGAAAGAGAGTCAAGAGGATGTGAAATAAACCCAGCTTTGACCATCACTATATAATCCATCCATCTTCGGAATGGCCACAAAACAGCAACCACTCATCACACCACCAATAGTCCTATTGTACTTCCAACACCTAGCACCCAGAGTGCAAAAGGGACAACCCTCACTCCCGCACTCCTCCCTGTCCCCGTGACTTGCGCACTCGATATATCAGAAGTCGTAGCCGCTGCACCACTCCCCACCCCAAGCCCACTATAACTCCCCGCAGTCCCTGTTGGCCTCACCGTATTAACAGTATTTGGCAACCAAGTCGTAAATGGCGCCGCCGAAACGACAGGAGTATGACCCTGCGTACTCAACGCCGGTTTCTGCGTTGCCAGTGAGGGATTCGGCTTCTCGTCCATATTGCTCGGGGATAGGACGTTGTCGATGACATGCATGACGCCGTTATCGAGGAGGAGATCTGAGGTGAGGAGACGAGCGCCGTTAACGAAGTAGGAGTTTGAGGAGAAGGTTATGTCAAGGGACTTTCCATTGAGGGCTTGAAGGGTGGTGCCATTGGTGGAGAGGTCAGTGGAGTAGGTTGGTCTGGAGCCTTTGACGATGTGGTATTCGAGGAGGTCGTTGAAAGCTATTGGATTGTTGCTTAGGTCTGTGAGAGATGTGTGTACTGATTCCATGGCTACGTTGTTGGGTACAAATATTGTTATGTCGCCGGTTTTATTGAGTATTGCTGCCACGGAATCTGAAGGCAAACTAGCGTTACTTGGGTTATAGTATATCGCCCCAAGGAAAGAGGTGAGCTGGTATGGTTCGGCAGCCGTAGAGAAGAGCTCTGCAGTTGTTGGTAAGGAGGAAGGAGGGACGAGAAGTGAGTCCACAATATGGAGAGTTCCACCACTGAAAGCAATGTCGGTTGATACAGCTGGAGACCGGGTGCTTGTGCCAGAAGCCCAAATCATTTCTGTGCCTCGCTGCATAACTGCCCCAACCCTCTGCCCATCTGTAACATTGGTAAAACTACTGTTGCTAAGCCATGTTTGGAAGTATTGAAATGTTGGAAGCAATGTATTGGAAGGGTGATTGCCAATCACAACGTGATAGCTCAAGATAGCTTGGATTGCTCCAATATCTTTGTTTGCGAAAGCTGGTCCAACGACGGAGTAATATGTGGTTTTGGAAAATGCCGCATTCGATGGGGCGAGGACTGTGATTGGATTCCCTATCGTTTGTTGACCAATATATGCTAGCAATTCTGGGTGGTATTTTGTGAGATTTTCCTTAAAGCTGGTGAGATTCTTTTGAGAGGAAAGCACATCTTCAAAGGAAGGCGTTGTTTGCTGATGGGAGGACTCTATAAACGATAGACTGAAAATTGCGACGAAAGCAGAGAGAAAATACATTGTTGTACTGGGTCTTACCCGAACTGATCTCAAAAATTGGAAAATCAGAGGGGCATCTTCGAAAGAAGTGTTCTTGAGATTTTGCAATCATAAAAGATGCACATGCTACTGCTGTGCACACGCCACGAGTACACAATCGAGACCCTTTGTATCCCAATTGGGACATCATAGGGGTTAGAGTTTAGTGAAAAGATATGGCGAGAAAACAAACACTTTGCATTGGTCAGGACCCCCGGAGAGTGAGTAAAGAAATAAACTAAAACCACTTGCGCTTGACCATCTGGCTGGATCTGGGGCTGAAACTTGTGTCTAGTCCTGGCTGTAGTTTAGTGTAGAGCACTATTTTTGACAGACTGGGTTAGCTTTGAGCTGGTTCGCCTTGGGGCTAAGCTAATGAACCACGACGCGTTACCGCAATTCATCTAATGAAATGCCATTTTGAAGGAGAAAACTCGATCCTGTACGAAGAGTGATAAGAGTGATAAGAGCATCCCACAGCATCTTGGTGAGCTCAAGACCTCTAGAACCACTACTATGTCGGAAGTCTAGATGGGAAGAAAATCGCTCCGAGGTTCCAAGCGGGCAAAGCAGCAGTGACAGTGAATAGATCTTAAGGTGTCCACAGTCCTCAAAGACAATTATTTGCCAGTATAATCCAGGATTATATAAACCAAGATGTGCTTCAATGCGCCATCTTGAACACGGCAAATGATTATCAGCAACCAAACTGAATTGGAAAAAGACAAAGCATTCCGAGGCTTCGAAGCAGCATGAATTACTAAAATTCTCAGTGGTTGATACTTGCAGGTGACACATGACACATTGTAAGGTCTTAAGGAGATCATCTCCCTAATAAATTAGCGTTGTTGTTTTTGACGATGTGCACGAGTGAATGGATGTTGAAAGGAAAGGCCGAAAATATCCATATCCTGGCTGAGTCATCCAGGTCCCTGCGCACAGTTGCATCTCGGATTGAAGACATCATCGCCTGCAAGGACCCCGCCACATCCCGCTTCGAATACAACACCACCTTCATTTATTCAATGTTCGACACAGCCGTTCCACTATGAAACAAAGATTCTCCTCATTGGATGTTAGGGTACAAATCAAGAGCTCAGGAAATCTTCTATAAGCTAATAGTTCCAGGTTATCGCACACGAACTTTCGAAAGCCCTCCTTACCCTCCGCGTCTCGAATATTTATGATCTCTCCTCAAAGATCTTCCTTATCAAGTTCGCAAAGCCCGAACATAAGCAGCAAATTATAATAGACTCTGGCTTCCGCTGCCATCTTACAGAATATGCCCGCGCGACTGCTGCCGATCAGTCTGACTTTGTCAAGAAGCTGCGAAAGGTCTTAAAAACACGAAGAGTAACTGCTGTCTCCCAGGTCGGCACCGATCGTATAATAGAATTTCAATTCAGCGATGGCTTGTACAAGTTATATCTCGAATTCTACGCGGCCGGAAATATCATCCTTACAGACAAGGAACTTAAAATTCTGGCATTGTTGCGCGTAGTACCGGAAGGCGAAGGGCAAGAGGAGCTTCGTGTTGGTCTGAACTATTCGCTTGTCAACAGGCAAAATTATGCGGGTATTCCCGCACTCACCAAAGAACGATTACAGAATGCATTGCAGAAAGCGATAGATCGAGGGGATGACGCCCTGGTCGCAGGAAAGAAGCCTAAGAAGAAGGGTGCCGATGCTCTAAGAAAGGCACTAGCTGTCGCAATCACCGAATTTCCACCAATGCTAGTTGATCATGCTATGAATGTCACTTCTTTTGACTCAACGCTGAAGCCTGCCGATGTACTTCAAAATGAAATTCTCCTGGATAATTTGATGAAGTCTCTGCAAGAAGCCCAAAGAGTCATCGAGGAGATTGTTAGCTCGGATGTCGCAAAGGGCTACATAATAGCGAAGAAGAAACCCGGGTATGAAGAAGGATCCGAGGAAAATGCTAGAAAGGGTATACTATATGATGATTTTCACCCCTTCCGACCTGCGCAGTTCGAAGGCGATCTTGCAACGACCTTTTTGGAGTTCCAAGGATTCAACAAGACGGTCGATGAATTCTTCTCCTCAATTGAAGGCCAGAAGTTGGAATCAAGGTTGGAGGAGAGGGAGTTGACTGCAAAGCGGAAAATCGAAGCTGCGAGACAGGATCAGGCAAAGCGACTAGACGGTTTGCAAGAAGTGCAGACGTTGAATGAACGAAAGGCCGGTGCCATACATGCTAATGTGGAGCGCGTTCAGGAAGCCATGGATGCCGTCAATGGCCTTATCGCAAAGGGAATGGATTGGGTCCATATTGGCAAGCTGATTGAACACGAAAGGAAGCATAACAATCCTGTGGCATCTATGATCAAGCTTCCATTGAAGTTACATGAGAATACTGTCACGCTGCTTCTTAATGAAGAAGTTTATGACGACATTGGTGACTCTGCAAATGTGACTGATGATGACAACTCCGAGAGCGAAGGAGAAAATTCAAAGGGAAAACAGGCAGCACAAAGTCACGTTGACACACGATTGGCGATCGACATTTACCTTGGTATATCACCATGGAGCAATGCACGAGAATATTTTGAGGAAAGACGATCAGCTGTAAGCAAAGAGCAAAGAACTTTAGAATCATCAACAAAAGCCCTGAGAGCACAAGAAGCAAAGATTGCGCAAGATCTTAAGAAGGGGCTCAAGCAAGAAAAGGCGACATTGCGTCCTGTCCGTAGGCAGATGTGGTTTGAGAAGTTTATTTGGTTCATTTCGTCTGACGGTTATCTTGTTCTGGGTGGTAAGGACGCGCAACAGAATGAGATGTTATACAAACGACATCTCAAGAAAGGGGATGTGTACCTTCATGCCGAGATTCAAGGTGCAGCGGTAGTCGTGGTTCGAAACAGTCCAAAAACTCCGGATGCCCCTATCCCACCATCAACATTGTCACAAGCTGGAAGTCTCGTCATTTGTTGTTCAAATGCATGGGACTCTAAGGCTGGTATGTCTGCGTGGTGGGCCAATGCCACACAAGTCTCCAAGTCCGCACCAAGCGGGGATTTCCTGCCTCCTGGTAGCTTTGTTGTCAGCGGCAAGAAGAACTTCCTACCCCCAGCTCAATTACTTCTTGGCTTTGGTGTCATTTTCCGAATTAGCGAGGAGTCGAAGTCCAAGCACTTGAAGCACAGAGTTGGAGGTGGCACAGATACTCAGCCAAATACAGATAGTGTGTACGACGAACCAAACAACCGTACGACATATTCTCGAATTGAACAAGAAGACCCCGTCCCCGAGCTAGAGGACAGTGAGGATAGTGATGGTAGCGAGGGCGCTGAATCCGACGATGAAGATCCTATAATCGCTTTCAATCCTCTCCAGAATGCTGCAGATCCTCATGTAGTCAGTGAGGAAGAGGACGAAGACGTGCTATCAAGAGAAGTTGGGGAATTTAACATTGACAAGAAGATGAAGACAGTAGATTCTGTCAACGCTGCAGATGATCCTGTTGAATCTGATGACGATAGTGATGCTGCAACGGATTTCCTACGATCAGGAGTCCAGACTCCAAGTAGTCAAGCTAACAAGAAAAGTGGCCCACCTCCAAAACGCGGAAAGAAGGGAAAGGCAAAGAAGATCGCAAACAAATACAAAGACCAGGATGAAGAGGATAGACTCGCTGCCCAGCAACTCATCGGTGCATCAGCCGGTCTAGAGAAGGCTAGAGCCGAGGCCGAAGCCAAGGCTAAACATGAAGCCCAGCTAGCGTTCCAAAAAGAGCGACGAAGAGCGCAGCATCGACGCACCCAACAAGAAACCGCCGAACACGAAAGACTACGAAAAGAGATGCTAGAAAAAGGCACAGACGACATTGACGAAGCAGAAGAGGAGAAAATGGAGCTTCTAGATGCGTTAGTTGGTACACCCCTGCGAGGCGACGAGATACTTGAAGCCATCCCAATATGCGCACCATGGAACGCGATGGGCAAGTTCAAATACAAAGCCAAAATCCAACCTGGTATGCAGAAGAAAGGAAAGGCTACCAAGGAGATCATCATGAGATGGCTTGATGCTTCGAAAGCCAAAGGTGTCATTGATGAGAAGAGCGAAGATGGAGAGAGGATGTGGCCCAGGGAGGTTGAGCTGTTGAAGGACTGGAAAGTCGAGGAGGTCACGAATACAATTCCGGTTAGTAAAGTGAGGGTTATGATGGCTGGAGGTTCGTCTGCTGCGTCGTCATTGAAAAGGACGTATGGAAATGCAAAAGGGAACAAGGGGGGGAGTGGGAAGGGAAGTAAGAAGTCACGGTAGATCGTAGAGCATGAATCCAAAAAACCGTGGTAAGTTCAAAGTATCTCCAATGCTGCTAGCATCCCCTAGCCCAAGCCCAAGCCCAAACCCAAGTTTAAACGAGAGTCCAACCATCTTATAAACCACCCGCCACCAGATTCCACGTCGTGACATCCGACATCCAGCTATACAGGGCATATTTATACTCCAGTTGACCTCCTCGCTTAACTATCAGTCCCAAATTCAGGCTCCCCGTTGTACCCCGAGCGACCGCGTTTCTCCTTTATGATGTCGAAGCCATTAGTCCCAACTTCCGGCTCGCCGTTGTATCTCGATCATTCTCTTTTCTCATTGATCCCTCCATCGGTTTCGACTTCGGGCACCCCATTGTAGCTAGAGCGACCGCGCTCTTCCTTGAAATTCCCCCATCTGTCGATGCTGATTTCAGTATTCGCGAGGTTAGATTCTAGGAAGAAATATTATTGACGAAATAGGATGGGCGAGAAGCAGACGTGAGGGTGAGATGTACCAGCGAGAGGAGCGGCAATGGCTAAAGCTGTTAATACAAGATGGAGGAGCGTGGAGACTTTTATGATGATAATATAGTTCTGAAGGGGGAAGTTCGGTTGTAGAAGTGTTATTGCTTTCTCTAAGCTGCACGATAGAATGCTGAACGAAAAATCAAGAGACTCAAAGCTTTATACCACCAATCGTCTCTACGCGACACCCCCTCTATCCTTCCCATCGCCCAGCTGTTAACTCGGGTAACAAATATCGTCACATGCATGATTCCAACGATGTGATATGAGTCTGTGCCACAGCCATGTTCGAATGTTGAAAGAATGCGAATCGCACATAACTCGGACACGGAAACAATAGTCGACATGGTGTAATTGACATGCAATTTTGTGAAAACGGCCCACATAATATAGTTGGAACCGGTGTGGCGTATGTTGTTGGATGTGCTATGCCTATTGACTTTCTCAAAGCCTCTTTCTTAGTGAGGAATGAACGGAAGTAGCGCTTAATAAACAAACTATTGGATAAATAAGCGGTTCGATGTGCAACACAACTTTGGGCTATCTTCAGGTCTGTTTACAGAAACAGATGACCCCAATCTCTATTTCCATCAAACTTTCGGTAACCTAGACTAGTTATTATATAAGAGGAAGCACTAAAACTATTACAATGAGCGGAGCGAGATTAATTAAGGATACTCCCTCATATCTGGCTCTTCCCTGCGTACAAAGCCAGGTATTTCGAGGGAAGAAACTTTGATATTGGTGAATTGGACAGCAAGCTGTATTGGTGATGCCTAGCTTGATCTAGTTTCGAGTGTTGTACGAAGGAAGAAGTAGATTGAGATAAAGAAGAAAAGAATAGAAAATAGGACGGATCACTGAGATATTTATAGTGTTCTCATTAATTCGACTATCACCAACACTCGGTCAAAAGGTCAGAACCAGCTCATTTAAAACACCAGTGCAGGGTCTCATCGAGGCTGTATTTCCAACTGTCAACTATCAATGAAGCAGCCCGATAGTTCAAATGATTCCTACTTCGTAGCGGCTTAACATGACGGGGATCAGATCAAGACCAATGACTTGACTGGGAGCAACGAAAAGAACACCACTTAGTCCCTCCCCGAAACATGTGTGCCGCAAGACAATGCTTGTATAGTTACAATACGAGGAAGGAGGTACATCAAACAAACAATAACCATCGATTACAGAGAGAAGAAACTCATCACACCCGCCCCAAGCAGATTGTTGAAGAGCACGTCAAATTAGGAGATTGGCCACCGGAATCGCCTTGAAGCTTATCAAAACAATCAAATTGTGATCCGATACGCTCAGGTATAGTCATGTTAGGTCGCACGTTGCCTTGCGCCTTTTCGTTGCCACAAATACTTGGCATAACATGGGGAAGCGTAATCCACTAGTGTGACATTGGAACATAGCGATTTTACATGATTTTGGCAACAGTACGTCCCACTGTACCACACCCAAAATTTGTAATGTGAAATCTCCCGCCGTGGTTTCAACAAACCTCTGGAGTTCTCCAAGGGAATGAAGTTGAGAAATTAACATCTAGGTGACCTAGGGAGCACGAGTATTGTGACTGAGTATGTTTTGGGTACACTGTCCAAGATATCGATAAAGCCTAAGCACTGAATATATGATAGTATTTTAGCAGGATATTCGTGGCTTGTAAATGCAAACGAATGTGACAACAGCACAGACACAACGGCGCGGTGTGCGATGCAGCCTTGCGAACACAGCCCTTATGCTTGGAAGAAGTCATAGTGGGAAGTCAACTCTAGAACATGCTGGTGATTCTCGTATGATGATCAATGTACTTAAAAAGTTCAGAGGTCGACTCGTGCACTGAGATTATTGTACGTCAACCCTCACCGAAACTCGCATTAGCGTATCAACCCACGGCCCTTCCCGGACGACTGAAGCACGGAAAAATAATATCACGAAGATTTGATCGAGTCGGAAGTCATAAAGTTCGACAATCAAGCGTCTGGTAAATCCAGAGGTCACCGAAAAAGGTCGCAAATGACGCGCAAGAACGCGCAAGCAGAACGTTCATCCGCAGGTACGGGCAAATACAAACCTACTCATTGGTCGTACCCAATAATTCCAGGAGGGGTAGGTTTCAAGGATTTGGTGGAAGTCTGAGGAACAACCAAATAAATCACTTCCTATACTTGGTTGAGCAGTAATCCCGATTGGCAATGCTGACGCTGACGCTGTGAAGGCATCTTCCGAGTCGACCGATGCTTCGGCGATACCACTGTGTCCGCGTGTCAAAACTCTGGGCGGTAGTCCGTATAAGCCTATCATGAAGATCTTGACGATGGCATGATGAATATATGCTGCACTTGCTGCCTTTTGATTTCCAATCTAATCGATTAATGAAAACCATTTTGCAAGATGAAAGCTACTATTGCACTAACACTGGGCCTAGCGGTGCTGACAAGTGCTGCTCCCAACTACACAGCATCATTCCCTTGTGTGGTATGCATGAAGGAATCTTTCTGGGAAACTTGACAGGCTAACAAACAAATTAGAAATCTTGCGAGAAGGAACTGAACTGGAGTTGCTCTGCAAGTGGCCTGGCAGATTTTGAGTCGTGTCTCGAGTTCTCGAAATGCCAAAAGTCCACAAAGGACGGTAGGGTCAATTGCCCAAGAAACCATAAATATCATGCTAACTGGCTTTTGGAATAGAAATCTATGAACTTGTTTTACAACATTGTGCAGACGACACGGCACATATCACAGCACCACCCACTCCCACTCCCACGATTTTTGAGGAGCATGAAGAAATGAAGAGAGGATGGGGCCCTTGGTCGGGTAGTGGACCTCATGGTGATGGACCTTGGACGAGCTGGACAGGAACTGGACCTTGGCCAACAACTGGACCGTATTCAAATTGGGGCCCTGGGGGTCCGAATAGAGGTCCATTTGGTGGCCAATGGGGGCCATGGGGGTCATCAGGAGTCTGGACAAATGGGCCATGGACTTCTTGGTGGGGCGATGGGTGTCCAGACGGTGCTTGGAGTGGCTGGACGAGTGTATGATGATTCCCTTCGCAGTTGTGAAAAGGAAAAAGCTAACATGGCAACTAGGGGCCTTGGTCGACAAATGCTCCTTGGACGACGTGGAGTAGGTGCACAGCAAGCACCACCGCTAGCACAACGTTCACGACAACTGCAAGTGGAAGTACCATAACAGGGACTTCTCTCGGTATTCAGGTTGCACAGGTGGCTACCACTTCCACCAACGGCGGCGTAGCTAGTGTTCCATCCGATATATTCAAGCTCCTACTGGTATCAGCTGGTGCAATCGTTTGGAACGTATTGTAGTAGATTGGATGTGGCATTGACCTTTGGGGACAAGCCACGTTGTTATAAGCCTGTGGTATGGCAGACTATATAGGATAGATATATGGAGTTTTCGGCGTGAAACGTAAAAAGGCGAGTCACTCATTGAATAGTGGGATATCAGGAACGATTGATTCCGCTAAAGACTGCCTTGATATAGAACCCTACGAGGTAAACTAGCAGTCAGCATATATTTAGCAATCAATCCCATATAGCTAGAAGAAATGGCCTCATAATGTCCAAGCCAAAGAGTCAACCCCAATGCTTGGTGTTGTACTGGACATCTCGACCGCTTTTGATGACGGCAAGAGATTGGTATGTAGGTTCCTGTCTTGAAAGATCGCCTCTGACCCAGAAAAGCTTTTTCGTGCTAAATTTTGATGCTGATGCGTGGCGTCTTCGTATTTGTGAATGAGTCTGGTTGAGATGATGGTTGATAGTGAGCTGATGAGGCAGGACGCAACAAGCACTCGACCAAATAGCTCAATTGGGTTGAGCTTCCGGTTGTAGGCCGTGGCCAGTATTCAAGGTCACATGAAGGATTAATGCTTACCTAATCATTAAATCTCACGCCATCTCTCCATCCTCTCTTTTGCACAGGCATTTTCGTAACAACTGGAATGGCTTCAGGATTCACGAACATCGTGGGAAAATCAGCCACTAAGCCCATATATGTACTGTTGTCGATCTCTCCTCTGATCAGTCCTCCCACAAACCCATCTCGACTGCCACCATCGACAGATCACGCTCGTCTCCAGAAGAATACCACTTAACCAGTATGCAGATTGAGAGAGAGCCGCAAACCATCTGCAAAGTCCAAGCCTGGGCATCGAGGTGGCAATGCTTCTTGACGTTGGCATCTCACGAGCTCACTTCGAAAGGAGAATTGCTTGCTCTGCCCGCTTGTCGTCCTTTGTTTCAGTTGACAGATGTCGTCTCGTCTCTCAACTTGGCCCTGCTGACACTCCTTGGCACGTGCTTGGCCCCGTTGAAACTCTTGGAGCGGGTATCCCCGTTTGGTGATGTGGATCAACATCCATGCCGGTAAGACTGCGAATTCTCCCCGGATTTGCTATTTGCATTCATTTCTAAGAATAAGAATTGTAATAGTTTGGATCGATCATGACTGTTGGATCACTTGGTCCAGAAAACCACCTGTCCCAAACTTCTCTTACACGAGTCACATCAGTTTCGATTGTTCTCTTTTCTGCTTGTTTTTGACTTTTGATGAACGCAAAGAGGTGACCAAGTGTTCAACCGAACAAGCATTGAAATCTCCTGAGTCAATTAACAACTTCGCTGCGAGTACGCGCCGCTTGACTTTAGCCTTTGGCATTCAGACGAACACAAGCAATTCAAGTGCTTGGCCTGTCGAGATGCCAAACTTCCACCGTCAATGTCCACCGGGGGGTTTGTCTTGGTCCGGACTTTCAAACCCTTGGCGGCCTAGATTCACGAAGGGTCAGCAAGTACAAGCGCGAGGATGTCGCAGTTTCATCGTACCTTCTCACCAACACTGTACACAAACCCCTTTTCTTCGAATTTTTTTTGTATTGGCACCTCCTTGGAGCATGATGGGTATCAAATCGGGTGTCAAGACTCCGAGGCCTTGTTTTGCGAGAGCTTAGCAAACAATCCGGGGGATATCGAGGGAGAAAATCGAGTATCAGACTGTATGGCGTGCTTGGCTGCAGTGTTTCTATGGTGCTTCTATGGTGTAAAAGTTTAACTCGATATCCCGATATAAGAGCTGGCACTCTTGCTCTATTCAGTTTCCTCTCTCCTCATTCACTTCCGTTTCATTCCATCAATCTCATTCAATTATTTTCTTGAATCATCTTCTTGTCCGGCAGGTCCAATTCTTTTCCCGGCAGGTCCGATACATTCGATTTCCATTCATTTTTCGAAATTTCCATTCAATATCAATCCTTTAGACGTCAACAGGCACTAGACTTTCTACACAGCAATCATGAAGTTCCTTTCCGCAGTCCTTCTTGGCTCCCAGCTTTCAGTGGCATTAGCCCTACCAACGATATTAGCCCCTCAGAAACGTGATGTTTCTTCAGCTCTCGAACAAGCACTTTCATTACTCGGTCAAATACAAGGAGGTGGCGAAAACGCTGAGGTAGCACAGCCAGCTAAAGCCGTGAAAGGAGCAAAAGGGGAAGCAGCAGCAGAAGATGCCGCTGCTAACGAAGCTGCCAAGGCTGCCGAAGAGGCGGCAAAGGCTGGTGAAGCTGCTGCTGGAAAAGCTGCCGCTGGAGAAGCAGCTGCTGGGGAAGCCGCTGCAGGGGAGGCGGCAGCCGGGGAAGAGGCAGCAGCAGCAAATGAAGTCCAACAAGCCGGCGCATTTGACGCTGCAGTCGCTATTGGAGGGGGTGATGTGAAGACAGACACCCTTTTCACCAAGGCTGTAAGTTTACTCTTATATTTGTATAATCAAGCATGCTAATAACCTCTTCAGGCCACCGGTGCCCTCGAAATCGAACTACAAGCTCCAGAAGCGAACACCCTCACTGTTACTGAAAATGCAACTCCCGGTACAGCACCAGCTGGATTCAAGGCTCTTGACCCCGTATCGTACAAGATTGAGCTTGCCAACGCTGAGGGAAACACTCTCCAGAAGGTTGATTACGTTCTTGATATTACTAGTAAGTTCTCCAACGCTTTTAAAGAAATCTTTGCTCACAATTCTCAGACCCTGATGTCATTGCCGCTGGAGATCTTACCGCTGCTAGAATTGGTAAACTTGATGCAGCTACCAACACTTTCTCTGTTGAGAACGTTGGTGAACTCGAATTCGAAGCAGAGGAGAACGAGTTGAGCTTAACTGTTGAGTCTGCGGTCGGCGAATTTGGAGTTTTCGTCCCTGAAGCCGCCGCTGCCGCCGGAGAGGCTGCCGCCGGAGAAGCCGCCGCCGGAGAAGCCGCGAAGGTTGAGAAGGGAGCTGCTGCTGGAAATGGTACTGCTGAAGCTGGAGCCGCTGAAGGAGCCGCCGCCGCCGAAGGAGCAGCCGCTGAAGGAGCCGCCGCTGAAGGAGCCGCCGCTGAAGGAGCAGCCGCTGAAGGAGCCGCCGCTGAAGAGGCAGCGAAGGCAGCAGAGGATGCTGCACTCCTTGAGTCCTGTGCAGCGGCCGGTCTTGTAGCTGCAAATGCCACAGAAGCTGCACCAGCGACCGCGAAAGCGGCAAAGAAAGCGAGCAAGGAGGCGCGTAGGGCCATCTACCGTCGTCTTTTAAGCGAGTTGGATTTGGAGTAGATGAATGGGATGAGAATCGGGGGTTTGGTTTGGTGATATATATTTAGAAGGAGAATAGAAAATCAATTGATGACATGTGGTAGAATAGAGGTTGCAAAAAACAACTAATAAGAGTAATCTTTACATATGTGGATGAGGTGACAGGTTAAATGTAGTCATCTTTTTTATGCCGTCTGGAGACTAAGAGATTTTAGTTTACTTTCTTATCTGAGACATTCGATATCATACTCCTTGATAATTAAGAGTATTTTAGTTCATTGTCCAAGAATCTGTAGGATGTTCGATCTTGTTTTCTAGGATACTTTAGGCTACTTACTCTCCGTTTCTTAGCCTAGTTATTCTGGAATTTCTAGCATATTAAGTTAGAGGCATAGTTACACTTCTTTCTCTATATTCAAAGCCAACCTTTTGATACCACAGTAGGTTAGACCTTTCTCTTTTAGTCTTAGGATTTATTACTGCGCTTGCCCTTTCAGCAAAAGATCCAAAGACAGGAGTACGGATATTTATTCTGCGTATATATGAAACGGTCACAATCCTCGCAGCTCTATGTACATCTAGTAAAATGATTATTTTGATTAAAGAACAATTTGATCAAACAACTGAAGCCCGGGTACGCCTCGTCTGGTTTAAGCTATCTGCCTATCTAAGATACTCCCGAGTATAAACATAGATGTATGCAGCACAAAGAATCATTAGAGTGAAAAGAGGTGCCACGTTCTGGCCGTCAAGTAGTTTCGCTTATCCCATATATATATATATAGTGATCACAAGGGAAGACTTTGTCCATATGTAAAACCCTACCAAAAAGTTGTTAGTGTAAGGACTTTGGGCTTCGAGGGCTGAATTGACACCTCATCAGTATCTTATGATATTGCGAATAAATATAAGTCAACTAGTTGATTATATGTGTGAAATCGAATGTTTCCGCTTAAACACTCCCAGGTCTACCAACCACCTTCCTTTCATGCTCATAGCCTAAAATATAATTCCCTCTGACAAACGGTATCTTGGAATTTCAATGATTATATCAATTCCTACTATAGATCAGCAACTCATAGCTTAGATTACGAGCACCACACAAGCGGAACGGATGACAAATAGTGAATGAGACAATATAGGATCAAGTGCATGCTAAGAAGCCAATGTTACTTCTTTACATCAGTCCTATGTAATGGGTTAATGTACTAGTTATTTCATGCAGGTATTCTCCTGAATAATCGAATCATTGCGTTCTGTCATTTCTAGGATGGATGTCTTACCGGGCCTCACTTAAATTAAGTCTGATGTTGGTAAATCATCATACAAGTCTAGTATATTTTTCTTTATAACATTTCCAGACCTTGCTAAGAGTAAACTTTGCTAATACATATATGTCTAATTTAGGCCCTTATCTCTTAATTCCTCAGATTCTCACCTTCCAAAGTTAAAACTAATCACCGCTTCTGGCAAATTTGACAATAAGCAGCAAACCACCTTGAACAATATGATTGTATGACTTTTTATCATTGAACCTAGCCAATTTAACCAGGTTGGAAGTGCCCATCCCTTTGTTCGTCTTGCTGTCTTTAGCAGACTCCACCGTAAGATCCATCTATCAGGGATCTATCTGAGTCTATATATAGCGATCAAATGAGAAGACAAACTCTTTTTCTCGGTATAAAATTTGTGCGATTTGCGCTAAAAATTTCAAAATGCTTGTTAATTTATGATATTTGCGAGGTTTAAAACAACTTAACGGAGGAAGGAATGCATGTTTTGTATCCCGTTCAAAGAATTTCATTAAAAACTTCATTAAAACCATGTATTCTTCCAACTCTGAAAGTTACTGCGTCAATTATCTCTGGTTCAGTAAATTATCTTTAGAGCGTTCAACCCGTAAAATTGCTTCACTGTTCATTGCAAGGATAGCGGCAGCCTGCTTTCAAGAAAATAGGATAATTCAAGAAACGCTCGTATCAAGTACAAGGGCTGCAATACATAGAGATTCCGAACAACAAGCTAGACGGGGCCTCGGTGTTTTACTTAGCTAAAACTATCACTTGAGTGTTGATACCCTGACACTTCGTCTCTGGATACTATTTTATGAAATTTTATACTCTATTGCCATTGGCGTTGAAGCAAATTCATCGAGTCTGTGGGAAGTCACAAATCATACGGGCAAGCTGCTATATTGTTTTTGGTAGAGGAGACTTCTTGCTTTGCAAAGACACCATGGCAAACCCTCTCCCGAATCCTGGAATTGTGACTGCCATCCTTGAGGATAAAGGAAATAATTCCGGCACCCCGTTCTGCGACATTGCTTCACTATCAGCTCACCCTCTCGACTATACACCCACGGAATCCGTTTTATGAGAGCTTTGTGCTGCACAAGGGTCGATTTTTGAGCTGGAGAGTGGCCATGATGAATGAACCTTGTTCCAAACCTGCCAATCGAGCTGTGACTGAAGATTTTTAGATTCATATTACCTGCCTCACAGAACATCAACCTGGGTTTTCCTCTTTTCGGAAGTCGCGTAGAAATACAGATTTTCGGTAGAATTGAGAACGTATGGTATCACGACTACAGAGCAACCATTCAATGGAAGCCCGCAATCCTTTACATCAAACGAGAAAGTCTCTGTGAAACACCGAGATCCTACAATATTGTCCGACTTGACTTTAGATGGACTGCAGTAGCATTTGATACAACCACACTTACGAAGATTGATTCAGAGAGCCCGGCAGAGACTGCTAAATACCCTAAAAAGACTACTCAACGAGTCATGATACCCATTTAGCCTGATTTTCTTAGATGGTAACCAAGAATCCTAGATGCTTCGAGTACATTACGACATTCATGATGGACAGGGTGAATCACACGTTACCCTTTATTTATTGTCGGGAGCTTGGTGACACTTGAGAGAGAATGTGCCTAATGGCTGTCCTGGCTCGCAGATAGGCTCGAATGCGCGAGGTCTGTGCTACAAACCATCAAAGTAATCATCAGACCTTAGTATAGCATTATAACCCTGGATTGCTTTCTCAAAAATCTTCACTCAAACATTTGAAGTGTTCTACAAGACCGGGACTATTCCGGCATATAGACGAAAGTAGTATCGAAGCTCATGGGCGACAAGGAGATATTTAAATTGCCGATAGATGAGGAAATATTCAAATAATGAGTCAGGTGTTTCACAGCACAGGTCTTGCAGTGTGTGTATGAACGAGAATGGTGGACTGGTATGGAAAAACTCGAGATGTGTTCCTTGGCATGAAGGATGTTCACTTGCTTTCACAGCAGTTTTCAAATAAGCAAGAAGTGGATTGCAAAGTAGCAAGTAGGCTTTCGAAGAGGTAACGGCGTAGATGCGTTCTTTAGGTCGAATGTTGGTGGCATTGTAGATGCTGCTTTTTCATGTGATAGCAACTCTACGCAGAACTAAATCACCTCTCTTTCTATTCCATTCCGAGAAGACATGAGCAAAGAATATTAGTGTTCTATGATATGCGATTTTATTAGGTAAAATTATACTACTAGCAAGATGAAAGAAGAACAAAAGGATCGAGACCTAAGTATAAACATACAATCCTTAGCTAGTACTTCCCCGGTCGATTGTTCCTTTCGTAACCTCCATTCGTTATGAAGGCTAAAAGTTTGTACTAAGGATAAAATACATCAGGCCTGCTATATTAAGTTTGAAGCTGCCTTTACAGCTACCTAAACGGTAACTATATTTTCAGCACCATCATCTTTGAAAATACTCCTTTGGAAATCTGTACAGAGTCTTGGTAGTCTACTAGGTAAGTCTCGTAGTATAGAATGGGTCACCACATTTTAATTCCTGAATACAAGATTATATAGAGTTCGCGACGAAAAGCTATTTAGAAACTATTGAAGTATCGCAGGGGGTTTTGCACGTGACAGCCTTCGAGCCTTAAGCTCATTTCTTACACTCTTACCATTTTTGATCCTTATGCTATTCGCCAATTTATCCAGTAACCGCCAAATCCGCATTTGCACATACATTTCAACAGAGATGCCTCAAATTGGCAGCCGTCAATATTCCCTAGATGGTTAGGAATCACCAAGTGTAAACCCTTTATCAACCAAACGCGCGAAACAATTGGACGTGCTTCGATCCTTTAATCGACACATTCCACCTTGGATTTTTTAATTAAAATTGGTATACTCGCATCATATCAAAAAATCCCGGCTTCTTCGACTACATTTGACATTTATAACTCGACAATTCCACTTTCTATGAACTCCGTAGCCGCCTAAGTGGCTATGCTAGTCCAAAGTACTCATTCTCGTAGCCGCTCTTGCTTCTCAAAACTATCGAAAGTATCATGCTCACCGAGTTGTTACCTCAATACTCCAGCCTTTGGCCAATGCATATTATAGCGTTCCATGATGTTCTGCGCGAACTATACCCTTAGAGGCCACGTCGTGAGATTTTCTAAATCAAGGAAATTGGCAAACAAAATTGGTGAGTACCCCTTTAGAATTTGCCACGTTTCAACAACTCGTAGACCACAGCATCATATCTCAAATTGAGAAATATGACGAACTACAGGTGCTGCTCGTCGCAAGCTTACTTTATTCTTCTTGGACTGTCGATTTTGGGAGGAATAATAATTATATTGCTAGGGGCGAAATGGAGTAAGTCTAATATGAAACAATAAAGACGTTGAATATAAATCCTTGACTTGACAGACTTACCTGAGTTCACTTGTCATGTCTCAACTTCTACCTCAATATCACGCGCAAAGATAATGTGCCTCTTATTCGAAGACTAGAGCAGTAGTCATGAGCGAGTATTAAACTCACCCTGAAGTCAAATTGAATTTGTTCTTTCACCACTTGGGAACGAGTTTTGCCCCAATGGGAAAACGTTTAACAGAACTGAATGTCCTAGTACATCTGGGATAAAGATTTAAAAAAACAGTCTTACTATATCTAAGAAAAGGAGGTTGACTAACCTCGCAAGAAATTGATGTTAAGTGTCTTGAAGTGTGTAGGAGAATGGGTTTAAGTGTGCTAAGTATGCTAGGTCAAATACGATTGTTTAACATATCAAAAAATCAGTCTTCTCTTTTTTCTTTTTGCCTTAAAAAACATGCCGCTTATAGCTTCAACATTTCAGCAAATGCCCTAGCTTTTACAGATACATGGAATAAAATGCGCCAGTAAATTCTTCCGCGGTAAGAGGGAACCTTTGGCTTATCTTTGTCGGCAGCTATTACATACTCTTTAGCCATATTCCATATTCTTGTTGCTTTGTGTCACGCTAGTAAGATTTCAATTTTATCTATGGACATAGAGCAGCAATGGACAATCCAGTCAATGACTTATTGTGTTCCACCGTACTTGTGATAGCCTCAAAAAAGTTCAGGAAGATGTAAAGTTATGCCGAAACAGACCGGCAATCACATGTAAACTTCCAACATTGACACGTGATCTACCCCCTCATTGTCACCCCTACTCTATCTCTCGCATCCTACTCAACAAATTATACTCCAACCACTTCAAACTTCTCCCCGCTGCTGAAAACAGCCAAAAGGCTCAACACCTCCACGGCAAAAGTCGAAATCACAAAAGAAAAACACCTCATGCCACCCAACGGCAATCCCGTTCCAGGTTTTCAATCAGTGTGGTAACGCAAGCACCCAATCACAACGCACAAATGGCGCCTCGAAACTCCCTCATCGAATCAAATTCCCACACCTCGAGATTCCATGCAAGGCAGGTCTGCTTTTGAGGTTTTTTTCACGGTTCCTGGGCGCCAGAGAAGAAAATTATGTTGGAGGTGCCAAGTGATAAAGAGGTGCCAAGTTACGAAATATTGCGACGCGGTGAAGAAAGTTACGGGATGTGAAAAGGGGGGATAAGGTCACCGAGTTGAGGTAGTGTGAGTGGAGCAGATGTAGGGTTGGTCACCGATTGTGCAATAGTGAGGTTAAGGAGCATCATTAAAGCGTACGAGGCAAAAGGAAAAAAAAACCAATTATGAGTTGTACGAGTGACAGTTTGATTCAATTCATGCTGAAGATCTAAACTTGCCCCACAAAATGCGCGTAGTACTAAGATACAAACTGTTCGGATTATCCAATGTCCGACCGAGATGAGATGGTATCAGCATAACCCAGAATTCGAAATACAAAGCAAGCGCAAAGCAGTGCGCATACAAAATGTTCCATGCGTGAAAGTCATTACACGCCCCCTTAAAGTCCAATCGTGGACGCATCAAATGAACGCATCGCCTCAAATCCTATCATTTGTTCCATTCCGCATCATCATAGTGTAACATCACCGTCTTTCCATCTGCATCTTTGCCGGATCCCCACATCGAGAGAATGCTAGGTCGTCGGTCTTGACCTTTTGATCCTGTTCGTACGCCTGTTCCACGTCTTGAGGCGAAAGGAGAATCAGGGGCCAAGCTGCCCTTTCTTGATCCATCTGGACTTGGGAGACCCTCAGAGATAGCGCTTTCATCAAGATCATCGTCCTTGAGCTTCTCATCATTGTGCTTCAGGATGGGCCTCCCATGTTTATCCTTGCCTGGTGACCAGAGTGAGAGGACGGAGCCCCGACGGCCTTCGATTGGAGCGGGAGCAAGGGGAGTATTGTTATCAGTCTTGGACCAGACGGTTGAACGTCTTCGCTCGCGGTTTGCCCAAGTGTCTTTCTCGTCTGTGGTGATCGTCCAGTCTTGTGGATGCTCCTCATCACTCTCTTCCTCAGGATCCCGCTCCCCGCCAGATCCTCTTGAGCCTTTTGATCGATTTGATAGACCTGAAGTTGAGAATCGACCTGTCAAGAGACAGTTAGCAATGAGTTCCAATTGTGATAAGTGTAACGAAGGAGGCAATACGTACGAATAGCTTGGTCGTCGAATCGAATCTGCGGCGTAAGGGTGTTGGCTGCCATGGTAGATATTGTATTGATTGTTATGTTTTAATAGTTTTTTGGTGAAAAATGTTGGAAAAGGGAGAGCTTTTATAATTTGTTTTTGTGTGTGACTGTGATTATGATATGACTGAAACGGGACACAAAGACCAGGGGAGAGCAATATATACCTGTTTACCTCCTCCTCTGGATCCAGGCCTTGGCGGCAATTGATGGCGATAATGCCAAGGAGGAGATGACTCTCCACTTCCCCGCCATCTGCCCCTCTATTTCCGCTAAAACGTCATGACCAATCGCCCAGACAGGCTTGGCCTGTAAATAAGGCGTCCCATTGAGATGTCAAGCGAGGGAGGAGCCAATTAGCTGCTGGCATCGGCTGGCCCGAGCTCCCTGCACCGCGTGCAGTAGGACGTGAGATTATCAGATTCTCGACCTGTCCGAGGGCGTGATTGTAAAGCCACACAACTTCATTACCTCAAAGTTAGCAGCGGGCTGGTTTCGGTACTCTTGGCCTGTCCGTGTTGCTATGCCTCCCATGTGCCAACAGGAAATGCTTATTGGTGAGACCAAACCTTATCGTCGCAGGAAATTGACTCAACTGGCTGGCTCACGGCGCTTGTACTAAGCCGCGGGGCTGAGTAGTTAAGGTTCCTAAAGTCGCTGACTACCGATGATCATGTGAAAGCGGACGAAGCTTTGCCCATTGATCAGGCTGGCAGAAGACCCTTTACAACAGCAAAAAGGTAGCTGAAAGCGAGGAGCGAGGCTATTGATGGCAAATGGTCAGGTGACGCTGCTTCGCCTCATCTTTGCCAATCTGATGTCTTGGCTTAACGAAGAGGGCTCATGTGGTTGTTGAAAAAGCTAGAGTCGAGGCATTGCTTTGCTGATTGAGGGCATTTTCAGCTGTTTCTTCTATATTCCCTCATATAATATGGACTTTCTTTCTCGGATGCACACGCGCTCTGGTGGGTCAATACAGGTGATGTCTCCGTTTTAATGGTAGCCGTACACAGTATTCGAAGGAGGGCACTTAGTGTAACCTGCGCGACATCTCTCGCTGGTGATGTGTCAACTTTCTTCTGGATCAGCACACTCTTTGAAAATACACCGGCTATCCTCGATAGATGGACGATGAAGATTCCGCCGATTGCGCAATTTTGCTGCGTAATCGCAAGTGAGTCGGTTAGTTCAAGGCTTCAGGATAAGAAGTCTGTGATGCCAAGAACAGAATCGTAGTGCGGTGGGCGAAATGGCATTTTGCGGTGTATCGTACTGTGGCGAATCTGTCATAATGCAAAGCCTCGTCTAACTCCAGCTTCCCAAGCTTGGCACGTACTCTTTAAAATCCGAGAACAAATCGGCTCGGGATATTTAAGGACTCCAGGAAATCCGAATGTCAAATAGGATGCTGAGTAGTGTGTTGTCACATCCAGACAGACGACAAAACTCACTCTTTAATTTAGGCTACGTCGACGTCACTCCTCCAGATATAACTGATGTTGCTCATAAAGCCACTTCAGGACTGCAGGACAGCTTCAAAAGCATCGTCCTAGAACAAAATCCTTCTGCAGGTGTACAAATAGCTGTCGGTTATCTGCAGATGCAGGGAAGACGTGCAGCAGATAAGGATTACTCTGCGTACTTAGTAGACAAGCTGCATCTTGTCAAATATTGCTCAAGGTCTAGGGTCGTAGTCGTATAATTCATGCCTATTTGCATGTTTCGAGGGATGTGTCGACGATCGTGACATCGAGCACGGGGTAGACTGACGACGTCATCGAAATATGCACGTGATGCAGATCATGTGCGTGGAGAGAGTGCTGTGCATTATCACTCTTGAAGCCTGTGAAACGCTGCATGCATATGATGTAAGTTAAAGTCATGAGATCTCGTCATTAATTCTTAATCTAGCGATGTTGTTTACAATAAAACGCTGGCGATGATGAAGAGATCGAGTCGCAAGACTAAGTTGCTGTAGGCGAGAGGGATTAACCCAAAATGGTGATTACCATTTTCCAGCCAATAGGGGTGCTCAGGGTCGGGTCACAACAATCCGCAACAACTATTTCAATTATGCTTTTTCACGTGTCACTTTCGAGTAAGAATTTCTTACTTACTGAAAAAGTACTCTTGCTCTAGAAGACAGTGATATTTTAAAGTCGAATACTACAAGTATCACTGTAATTACTCCAAAAGAGTCTTAAGACCAGCTAAAGATTATTTCCCTACCTCGATATATTTTTATCTAATGCAATCAACTAGAACTTGGCATAGAGAAGTAAGTTAATAGTATGTGCCTTTTAAAGATGACATTTGCAGCTGATATATTACAAGAAAAGTGAAAGTGATCGTGATGCATAGTAACATTTTAATGGAAACCGAACAGAGTAGCTTGATGTCTCTGTACTCGAGTTTTACTTGCAGTCTTAAAGATTTAAATGATCGATCAAGATTTTTCTAGTTACTTTAGTGATTTTAGTGCTTGATGTTGATCCTACAAAGCTAGTCTCTGTCCTCCCCCTTTGACCGCTATAACTCTGTTCCTTCGGCTCAAGTCGAAGTTTTCGCTTGGCTTTTAGCTAGGCGATGAGAATAAGAGGAGGGGTGAGGAGGGGCCTCATTTAGAAGGGGGTGAGGAGAATAAGTTAGAGCTTAAGGTTTGTTAGAAAGCTATTTCGAAAGCGGTAGGTCATCGCCGTCTAAAATTATCACTATGACCCTTGCGGCAGTATGAATCTTTCGAAGAAATCCCCGATGGCGGTGTGGTCATTAATCTCAAGTACCATGGAAACATCTACAGAGTTCTTGTTAGTGCATGACCCTCGACCATTTTACCGGATATTACAACTAGGGTGGCAGAATAATTACTTTGATCAGGTCTCACAATTACAACCGCGCCCTCCTGCTCATTAATACCATTAATTTCGTAAGCATGTCCATGCCCATGGTTGTAGCTTTCAGCGTCTATGTAAATTTTATGTAGATCTTGACACGAAATCATTAGTATTACTTTACCCTGGTGCTTTTGATCTGGATCAATAAGAAATTAAGAAGGAAACAACTAACCTCGCATCCCCCATTTCCCAGTCTTCGGCGTGAAACATTCAGGGATATGTTCTTGTCTCGTCCTCAATCGATCACCTGATAGCACAACGATCGTCTCGATGATACTGTCAATGTCTGCATTTGGTGGAGTCAATCGGGGGATTAGGGATTTAGGCGTTGCGAACAGATATTTTCCCAACTAGATCTGTCAGTAGACGCTATCCGAATCAACAATTTACTCGCCTTCTCTAACCTCCCAATACTTCCCCTCTTCCTCAAATCCCCCGCAAAAACAACACACCTCCACCTCCCGTCACTCGGTAACGCATTGACCAGCTCCATCGGCTTAACATCACAAAACCTCACAACTTGCGCACTGGGGAATCTCATCCCGACCCTCAACTTCGGAGCAAGATCCTGATTACTCTTCTTAGAAGAAGTGATAGGAGAGTCGTCATACGTTGCCGTGAGCCCTGCCGTATACCTTCCGGCTTTGACAAATGTCTCGCTAAAGTCTTTCTCAGTGCCGTCATCGCTTTTGGTTTTGCCGGCGGCCATCTGCTTCGTCCATACTCTGTCGAAGTCGATGAGGTTTTTAGCGACTTTATATCTCTCTAACGTATATGTCTCTAGTAATGAGGGTGGAGATTGACCCTTGAGTACGTGTGCCAATTTCCACCCAATATTATACCCGTCCTGCAGCGAAACATTCATGCCCTGTCCAGCTTTGGGGGAGTGCGTATGGCATGCATCGCCTGCTAAGAATACGCGGTCTTTCTCCACGAATTTCTCGGCAAGCCGCTGCCCGATGTAGTATGCGGACCACCAATAGGTTTCTGCGAAGTCTATCTCGTACGGCGCGAATGACTTGCGAGAAACATCCTGCAATTGCTGTAATGTGACGGACTTTGGGGACTGGGAGGAGGCGAGTTCTACGTAGAAGCGAATGAGGGAACCACCTTCTCGGGGAATAGTCAATATGGTGCCGTGAGGGGAGTGGATGATGGATTTCTTGCGGATGTCGGGGAAGTTTGTTAGGGGATAGATGTCCATTACGCCCCATAGGGCAGAGGTCGAGTCGCCGAGCATTGGGATTGAGAGAGATTTTCGGATGAGGGAGTGAGCGCCATCGCTGCCCTTTGATCATATCAAAGTGAGTCCCAGGTACTCGGATGATGAGGGGGTGTGACTTACAAGAACATATTTTGCGTGAATGACCTCCTTCTCGCCATTCGTAAGCTCAACAGTTGCAGTCACAGGATAAGACTCAGGGTCAGAAACAGTTTTCGAATCAACAGTAACCCCAGTAACCTTTTTCTCATACTCCACCTCCTGCCCATTATGCTCTCTCATAGCCGCCAACAACAACCCATTTATCCTTGCCTGGTTCAAAATAACATGCGGCTGATGACTCAACCCCTCCGCCGTATCAGGCGCACTTCTCGTCTTCACAATACCCTTTTGCCCTTCGCTCTCATCTGTGTTCCAAAACACAACTTCATTAACCCAATAAGCCTCCCGAAGCAATGGGTCCACAAGTCCGAACGATTCGAAGATCTCTACAGTGCGGCATTGTACGCCATCTGCTTGGCCTTTTTCAAGGGGACCGGATCTTGAGTCGAGTATTCGGTAGGGGATTTTATGGATGGAGAGCCACACTGCGGCGCAGAGACCTGCAGAGCCGGAGCCGGCTATGAGGACGGAAGTTTTGTTCGAGGGGCACATTGTCTATGTTTGAGGTTCTGGCTCCCTTGTCGAATGTGTAGCGTGTATTGAAATATGAAAGTGAAGTAGTTGTTCAGATAGTTGAGGAGGATTGTAGTGAGACGGATGATATATAACAATTTAGTCTTACGGGAAATCTTTCATCATATCTCAAGATCTTGACAACAACTTTGTAATTATCAAGCGCATTCCGCACAACTTCGCTGACCGACGTTCAATTCTCGGTACCCAAACATGGGAGCTGCAAATCACCTGAAGAGCTGTCAAACACGTCTCTATCGGCTTAATCATTTAGCGGACATCCGGATCCGGAATAAGAGCAGTCCATCCCTGAAGTCAATGTGCCGAATCGCGGGGTACACCAATCGGAAAAGCTTCAGTATTAGCTATCTGAATTGCAAAGGACAAGATACTTGTGGCTCTGGATTGATAAGATCTGAGCATATAACTCTTGGCGATCAGTATGGCTCGGTACATCAAACGGGAGTTGGCTGTTCTCTTGACGGAGAAGAGTTTGAGGTGAGGAGACCGTTGTTGTATAGGCCCACATAATCTCGTGATCGTGTGCTTGTGGCTTGGCACCGGCGCGACTGCTACTAATATCAACCCCATCTCTAATCCGCCAATACCATCGACCAGAATCATCGTTTGTTTGCCTCACACATTGCTCGCTTCGCATTCCTACAGAAATCTCTGTCCTCCTTTTCTTTCTTTGTCTCCTTGATCTAACAAATACACGTTCTCTTCGATCTGTGTTGCTCGTATCAATCGCCAATTAGTTGTTATTTGCATACAAAGCTTTCTTGGAATGATGCAAAAGCTCTATCACGCCTACATATACCTCTCCGGGCACCTTAAACGAAGAATAGTATAGCCGCACGAGACTGACATTGCTACGTTCAAAGAGAATGTAATGAATGGAGTAACATGTTGAATGCATCTGGCACTACCTAGCGTTTGTCTATGTTGACTAATAACGCTATTTCGCTAAGCTTTGTAGCGGTACTGGTTCGACACTGATGGCTACTCAAAAGCTTCAGTAGAAGGCATCGGGACAATAAGCTTTCATTTGGGCCTTCTACTCTCTGTGTGTTTCCAAGCTCACGGGTCATATCAGAGAGCGCTTCTCAAAAGGACAAGGTCAACCATTCTCCCGCTCCATCTTGAATTATACTCGAATTAATTCTAGCCATGTGTTGTTGAAAACTTCAATGGTAGTGATAAGGGGACGAGGTATATTATCGCTGGTATATCTCGCTGCATTCAAATACTTAGTTTCGCGTATCATACATTCGTTACTTTCTTTCTGCCTTTGCCTCTCTCTCGCCCGCTGAAGCTGGCGCTGCTTCACCTGCTGGCTTGGCTCCTTCAGCCGGTTTTGCGCCCTCTGCTGGTGCTGCTGCCGCATCCCCAGCTGGCTTGGCTCCCTCAGCTGGAGCAGGAGCGGCCTTTGGTGCTCCATTGCTTGCTCCTTGAAGTGCCCCAATTAGATCTGCCAGTCCTTGAGCACCACCTGCATTTCCAGTACCCTTTGGTGCCGCTGCTGCTCCTGCTTCAGTCGCTCCAGCAGCTCCCTTGGTTGAGTTAGATTTCGCCCCAGCTCCATTCAAAGCACCGAGAAGAGCGATGAGACCATCAGTTCCTCCTCCAGTACCGTTCTTTGGTGCTGCTGGCTGGGCTGCTGCTCCCTCACCAGCTGGTTTTGCGCCTTCTTGTGCTGGTTTTGTACCCTCCTGAGTTGCGCCACCTTCTTTACCTGGTGCTGTCGAATTTCCTTCTCCAGCTGGCTGGGCCCCTTCTTTTGCTGCAGCAGCTCCACCTGCTGGGACGACGAGTCCCTCGCCTTCAAGTTTAGTACCCTCGGCTGCCTGTCCTCCTTCTTTAGCAGGAACAGTCGCAGCTCCTTCACCAGCTGTTTTCGCCCCTTCTGCAGCTGGCTTGGCGCCTTCAGCCTTTGCTGGCTCAGGATTGCCGATCGTAATGCCGGCGCTTCCACCTAGATTTGTTGTTTGACCTTGTGCGTTCGTGGTGATTCCAGTCTCGCCGTCGATCTTAGTGGATCCGTCATCTTCAACTGTTCCGACGTCAGCAACCGTCCTATAAATCATGGGGAATCTGGGGAAGTTACCGATAATCCCATTTTCTCCCTCAAGTGTGACCTTGGCTGGCAGGGCCAAGGCTTGGATGCCAAGGGCAAGTGAGAGTACAATAGTTGAGAACTTCATCTTGTCGTGCTTTTGTTGGGACCAAAGTGTTGATCAGTAGGAACGAATCGAGAAAATAAGAGAGACTTGTCTAGCAAGTGTCAAAAGAGAATTACAAATGGTATTACAATATTAGACAAGAAAAGAATGAGCCAGCATCAGTTCTATTTTCCCCAGGAATTGGAGAATTAAGCAATCAGTGGGACCATCGTCTCTATTTCATCCATTTTATCTCTCCGAGTTCTCAGTCAAGTGGCAAAGCTTGGCTGCGGTTGCGCTCTTACAGACACATCATCACAGTGTCGCCGCAGTCTTGGCTTGATTCCAAAAATCAAGTCGAGATCCACCGATTTCGGAAACAAGTGGGACGAAATGTATGGCTGAGGTTTACGGCTTGAAGCTTGGTGCAAGAATGGAACAAATTCTGACGTGAATCGTGTTTGAAACGCCCTCGCTTATCTCCAGCCAAGATGTTCTTCGACAAAAACCGGACGTGCCCCTTTTCAGGCTGATGCGAAGCGAGTGTCACGTGAAAGGTCGAGACCGGTTTGTTGAAAATCCAGATCGATGCATCAGTCAAGACAAGGACAAGATATGGGGAATGGGGAGACAAGAAAGCTTGGTTTGAAGAGCCACAATGACACCAAGGTTTTCGATGCTTGGTTAGCGGGGACTCTTGGCTGGGTATATCATGCACCTAGGGTGATTACCATGTTGCCTTCTAAGGGGTCCCACCGCTCTCTATCTTCTTACTCCTGATCCTCGATAAGAACAACCTGCTAGAAACTTATTTTTCTTCCAAGTCAGATACTTTTGGACTGGTTCAATATTGTTACGTCTTAAAAAGGCCTAAGAATGCTTCATCGCGCAATTTGCGCTTGAACCTCGTCAACCACCAATCACGAGCAATATTATACAAAGCGACACTTTCCAAAACGCTTTACTTGTATACACTGATCATTTCTTATCTATCTCGAATCAGTCTCACGGTTTTCACTTATAGTCAACTCTGCTACCATTCTTGTTGCGCATTTCAGCTTTCTAAGCCAGAGCGATATCTATTCTAAAGTCAATCCTACAACTCCATCTCGCTGTGCCATGCTAATGTTACCATATCCCGCGTTGCAAATGAAAACAATAAACATGTCAAAGTCCTTCTTGGTACTATGGTATCAGCGTGTTCGTACACCGTACAGTTCTATAATATCGTCGATTCCTGCATTTGCCGAGTGGATAGAGGATCGCACAACTTTTTCTCCAATTCCACTTGGATGTATTGTTTGTCTGGAGTCCATATTCTCGCCGCCGTTTCGAACTGTCAAAGGCCGTTTATTGCTCGGATCTATCCCCTTTTTGTTGTCCTTGTTCGAGTCTGTCAACCTTTCCTGCTCTTCGCTATTCCTTGACTCCTCCTCTATGCGATCCTCTATCTCCAACCTTCAGCGGCTTGCAGTCAACCGCATATAACTTTCGCTTCGTCCATGTCCTTTGTGTCCCTCCATCAAGATGTCTTGTGAGATATTCTGCGAGAAGACCTTTCCTGCATGTCTGAAGTGAAATAGGATCTGCACTAAGAACATGAGGAGGGTGTCACCAAGGTAGACCCAAACCTCCTTCTCAGTCAGCACATTCTTGTGCCCAAGTCCAAACTCGAACAGTCGGAATATGCAACGCGCAATGATGAGTATTGCTCCGAGTAGCAATAGTGTGAGGAGTGCATGCCAGCTATACTTGCCAGACGCACTTGGAACAGTGCCCGGAAGTGCTGCCAGCATACGCTTCCGAAATGTAATGGCCATGATTAGGAAGAAGCCGAAAAAGAGAAGCTGGAACGCTAGCCCGACCATGATGATCTTCTGACCCAAATCAGCATTATTACCACCTCCCGCCATGATCCCTCCTCCACCACCTTGCATAAAGAAGGATAGTAAATCGCCGGTAACGAAGATCTTCGTAACCCATTGTGGACGAATGAGGGAGGCTCGTGGATTATTTACGAAGAGGACCATGCGACCGAAAATCATATACATTGTCGCGGCATAGAGAGAGGGAGGGAGGATGATAAAAAGGGATTGCTGGGCGAAGAGCATGACTGAGTCTGGGGATTTGGCGGACAGGTAGCGGAGGACGTAACCCATCGTCATCACTGTGTTCATAACATTAGTATAGACCCTCTGGGGATAAAGCTCCTGAAGCAGCTCAACGTACTAAAACCACCGATCACGAACGCCGTATAAAACCACGTCTTTCTCTTGATCATTACTACGAGATGGACGATCGTACTAATGGCGAAGAGTGCTGCAGTCGCCAGTGCCAAAATCTGATTTGGGTCATACGCCCAAAGCTTTCCGGCCATTTCGGCGATGTCTTGCTGCTACGATTGAGGATTCGTTCTTCAAACGAGGGAATTGAGAGTGCGCGACAGTAATGATTTTGGCTGGTAAAAACACGCTGCAAACGATTGTATGAAAGGGAAAGACTGTGATTAAGGTAGATACAGACTCTTGAAAAATACTTGTTGAGGAAAATAAAAAAAACGAGACAACTACGACGTGCCTTTTTCTATATCCCTTCGCGAGCAAATCTATCAAGATACGAATCCCTCGCACCTCTATCCGAAGTCACAGCATCCTAGCTTTTGATACGCGTATACACAATGATCGCCATGAATTCTCCGTACGAAGTATCGTGGCCCAATTGAGTGAGTATGCGTTGGGTGGGGCTGTACGAAATTTCCGAGAGTAGTACGAGTCTATCCGAATGCCCAAGCCACGATTTAGGTGGGTCTGAAGATTTAAGCGACGGCCTCTAGGGGAAAGATTCGACAGGGGATTTCGGGATGGAATGGGATGCGATGAGATTTGCGAGGTACGAGAGATTGGCTGTAAGGCTGAAAGGGGTACTGGTTTGGCATATTCAGAAGCTTAAAATAGACACAAGTTAGTCTAGAATTTGACATAGATTGGGAGCCACGCGCAAGTTGCGTCGTGTCTCCGTATACTTATGAATCCACTACTTAGAGTTCATCCCAAGACTTTTGATTCAACAGAGCAAGTTGATGATGCTCAGGAATAAATGCTTGCTGCCTTGAATCTTCTGCTTTTGACCTTCTTAAAACCATTTATGACTCGCTGATTCGGACATAAATTACACCCAAGTTCTTCTCACCTATCGTAGAACCTGATGAGGGTAAATATGGAACTAGTCATGCTAGGATAAGATATAAAAATAGGATTAAGAGTTTTGACGTAGCTCTCCTATCCTACGTTAAAGATTCAGACTTATTCTCTAACTTAAAAGAGAACATTGGAATTAGATATCTAGGAACAGACCAGAGAATCAAAGCCATCTCTGCTCGAGGATACGAGATTTGCCCTATATTCAATGTTCTTCTTTGTTTTACCCCTTAATGAAAATCTTTGTTGTCTAAAAGGTCAAAGCTCAGCTTAAAGTGGTAGGATAAACCATTATCTCCAATGCCATGTGAGTCAAGTCCTTTTTGATTGTTATCGTATTTGGATGTTCTTCTAAGCTTGTTAATTCAGGGGATGAGATTATATTAAAAGGATAGAATGACTTTTATAGATGCATGTAATGCTCTCAAATGGTTACTCTCTAACTATAACTAGAAGACATAGTGAAAAATGCGATACAATACCGGTAACTTAGAGTAACTGCAAGAGCAAAAGATCATCGAAGATAGGAGGATTTCCATCAGCCAGCCTACTAATTATCTAACACCCTTTTACGCGGTAATCTCAAGGGTGGAAATGGAGGCCCTGTGGCTGAGATTGATGGGATTCTTACAAGAGCAAAGGTATTTATATCGCGTACACCTAGCCCTTTTATAGATCTCGTAGAAACCTATAAACCCGTGTGAATCTTTATTGTTAATATAGATAATCTAGGTTGTTACGATAAAACCAGATAAGAGAAAAACAACTCGCCTAATTTTCTTAAAGCTATAAATCATCATATGAGCTCTATACTAAGAATATATATACTGCAGCTGCTTGTAGTATAATTACTCCTGCACCTTTACTACATATAAATTGGTATACTTACTTTCCCTAGAATTGAAAATGAGAAACATGCGTATTCTTAGTATATTTCAGAAGGAACCGACTTGAATATGCCGAATTTTGTAGGACGTAAGTCAAAACCAGTCAGTCTCTGTAGGACATTCATTGTAACGTCACGATGAACTGAAAAGATTGCAGGTGGACCTCGTGATTTGCTGCGTACTCTTACATTCGACAATCCGAGACTGGAGACGTCTCCGCAACATAATCACGTGACTAATAATATATTAAGGCGTCGCTTATCAACTTTTGAAAAGCCGTATCATGCTGGCATCTTGCACGCAGAAGGCGGGGGAGAACTGACGTTGATATCCCCGAGATCATAGGACAATTTTTCACATTTCCTTCCACCTTGATGGAGAATCAACGTCAAACTCTTTGAAAATATTAAATAATGGTCGGGGTGTCAATCTCACACAACTACACCCTCGCACAAATATGGGTGGACGGTAGAGTTGTCACCGAGTCAAGTTACGTCTACTGAAGAACTAGCGTTTGATTTGAATTTTTATCCATGTCATGAAATAGCTCGGCTCGGCTCAACTAGTTTTCTTATATCTTGAGGGAATTTTTGATCTACACAACTGTGCAAGAATCTGTAATTATATGTACGGATCGATCTAATTATATACAGTCATCCTTTCTTCCTCTTGCATTTACACTCTGCATAGCTTGCCATTTCCACTTGGAAGACCATTCGCTGTGATCACCTGCCAATCCTCACTTCCCACAGCTGTTTGAGCGAAGAACACGTCCTTGGGATCGAGCGTCTTCTTGATAGACAGTAGACGGGCGTACTTGCTACCATAAAATGATTGTTGGAAGTTGGGTTCTAGAATATCACTTTCCCCGAGGTAAGACCCTGAACCTGGGGTGAGATCTCTCCAGCGCTGCATGTGACCGAATGTAAAGCTCTTGCGAGCAGCAGCTTGGACAGCGGCGCTGTCTCCATCCTTCCAATTGACAGATTGCAGGATATGAGCATAAGTGTTACGCCAAGCAGGGTTGACAGAGTTATCGGGGTTGCCTCCATTGGTGAGAGTTGGGTTGATGATGAAACCGATGATTGTTAGAGCCGCTTCTGAGGAGACTCTGATTGCATTTGACATCTTTTCAAGAGAGGTTGATGTAGCCCAGCTCTCTGTTGGCCACAGGCGGGAGCCCGTTGCAACATGGGTCTTCTGAACAGCCTCAAGAGGCATCGAGGCTAGCCAACCAGTATAAAAGGAGTCGTAGTGAACAGTCTTGGGAGTGAAATTAATGTCAAGAGCCTTGAGCTGGGCGAACCATGGTGCGAGAAGGGCGGTCGTCTCCTCCAAAGTCTTCCCCGGGGCCCAGAAAGGTTGCATAAGAAACATGGGACCCGTGGAGGTGTTGATGATGAACCAATAAGCGTATACCCCTTGCTTGGAGAGCGAAGGGAAGTAGTCCAGGTACTTTCTGAATCCCGCCCAAAAGTTGTCGGCGGTAACATTGTTGACTCCGACCGTGAAGGAGAATGTAGACGCTGTGACAGGGAGATCGGGGTAAGCTTTAACAGTGATCGACGTAACTACGCCAAAGGTGCTTCCTCCACCGCCACGAATTGCCCAGAAGAGATCAGTGTTTTGGTCGAAATCGGCAGTGACAAATCGTCCATCTGGTGTGACAACCTCCATGGATAAAACTTGGTCCGCAGCCATGCCATAGATAGAGCTCAGGGGAGAGTGACCTCCACCTTGTATATAGCCGCCCATGACACCAACAGTCTATCGTGATATCAGCATCATTCATGGCGCTCCCTCGAGGGTAAACTCACTTGACCTTCTCCGCCAACAACAACAAGGCCGCGTTCATAAGCTGCCTTATATATCTCGAACGCTTGAACACCGGCACCAGCCTTGAACGCTGGCCCGCTGTATCCCCCACGCTTGGAAATATATTTAGCGAAATACTTGACATCCTTCAAGTTGTGAGTCCAGATACTAAGAGCCCCTGCTCCTCCGGATTTTCCGCTGAAGTCATGACCTGTATTCTTGACCACTAATCGTATACCAGCAGAACGAGCAAAGTTAACAGCAAGCTGGGCTTGGGCGACATTTCGGACATCAACAGCGTAGTGAGGAAATGCACCTAGTGTACAGCTACCAGATGGGTCTGTCGTCGCTTGGCATGTAAGACCTTGATAGACAGGAGACATCATGGATGTGGGATCGGCAGCACTATGTTACTCAGTAATTGATTAAGGTTCTTAGGGCTTGCAAGAATCTTACTGGATATTTGAGTTAGTCCAATTCGCGTTCAATGATGCGCATGTTGCCGCGTTGTAGTACTGGCCATTGTAACATGGCGCTGCCAGAGGAACTGTCTTGATAAGGCGCCCTCCTAGAAGTACATCAAAGAGGACCCAGACCAAATCATTTGGCCAGTTTCTGTCGCCTGGGTACACTTTACAAGATGCAGAGCTTCTGGAGGTCAGGTTGAGGCTGGTATCGTCCTCATCGAAGCCAAATAACGCTGCGGTGCTAGCATTGAGAGTGGACAAACTCTCGGGGGTCAATTGGACAGTCTCAAAGTTGAAGAGCTTAGCGTTCTCGTCGGGGACAATTGTCGCGGCAGCGATAGGAACATCGCTGGCGGTCGACGAAATGGCTGCTGCAGAGCAAAAGCTAAATAACGAGGGTCCAGCGACAATGAGAGTAGAAAGGATCATGACTGGAGAGGGGTTCTAAACGAGTGAATGCCGCCGGGTTCAAAATTGGGAATTGGAGGGGGTTACTTCATTAATAAAGATATCACAACGCACGATCCTATCATTCACGACAAGAAGCGTATTCAGCATTTGCCGCATAAGCGCAGAAATTGATAGACTGTCGGCTGTGGCTGTTCCAACGATTTGGCAAAGGCGGAGTTGTTTCTAACTCGGTGCATTGCATTCCATTGGAGTACGAAGGTGGGGGGGTAAAAGGAGAAGATTGCACACGCGAAGTAATTTTATGTGAAATTGACATAAGTTGACCAATCGTCCGAGTAGAAGTCTTGTCCAGGTCATGTAGACAGACTGAGCATTATATCTTAAGCTCTCATAGAGATTTGGCTCAACAGATCATGAGCTCTTTTGTGTTAACTTAAAGGTCAAACTTCAGGTCAAATTTTGAGCGAAAAGACACCATAAAAGTAAATTGAAAAAGTTTCTTAAGGTTTCTTCTGACATTGAGAGACATGGGTCCCGTAGATGGGTCGGCAAGCGTGCGGGGAGTAGGGAAATCACGGAGAATGGGGTCTCGACAGAAAGCAACTTGTCGAAAGGTTAATCCCCAGCCCTACATTTTCAACCAATAGGAGGTTTACTTCTCGTCTCGCTGATATTCCCTATCCCATAATCGAATAAGGGGGTATTTCCGAAGGATTCTCTGGTGGGCCTTTTGCTGGGGTTACGAAACGCCCAGAGGATGGATGACCCGGTTCCCTGATGTCGGGACCCCACTACAATATCAGAAGCGACAACATCCTCAACCCTAATTTGAGGCGGTTCATTGGGTCATCATAAAATGCAAACCTTCTCGTAATTCGAGAAGTAAAAATTCTCATGGTTTGTAAATTGTCTTTATTAAATGACCTGTAGAGTATGTAATGACAGCTCATCCGGTGTATCAAGGGCAGTCCGGAGAGCTTACGAATTACAACCTTGAATAAACAGAGCATTTATTTCATCAAACTGGCAAAAAAGTTCAGCTCGTCTTATCTTAGGAGACTAGCATACTCTCTCTATAGTCCCAAAGACCATCACTTCAGACATGGCGTGACTTTCAGTTTCCGCGAGCTCTGTCGCCCTTGTAACCTGGGCTACGTCTGCAACTAGACATGGATCTCAAAATCTGTCAAAATAGCGCTCCGCATTGCAACTTTCTCAGTTTCAATTGCTTCTCCAGATTCATACCATGGGTTTTAACAGGACTTGACATGGTTCTGCTCACAGCTTGGAGGAGTTGGTTATAGATTCATGATACCGTTCATTCACCCTCACTCCGAACCCGTTAAACTCCCCCTAGAAGAGGGAGTTCAAGACGTTGATTTGTTTGAACAACCCCGAATTTCCACCATTCAAGACCCATAAATCAACCTATGTTAACATCCCCCGGATTACCTTCCGGTGGAAGGTCGTCGGATGGTCACTTCCGGCGGTATCTCCATTAAAATCACCATAGGCCCATCGGCCTATATGCTTGCGATTTTTCATCGAATGAGGAAGATTTTGTATGTATCTAGCTCGCTTCAAGAATGTCTAGAGAATATACGTCTATATCTTATCGGCGACGTTCTATATTCATAAAATGGCATGATTTTCCGTCCAAGGTACTAGGATAGGAGGGAAGAGAACTACGACAACAAGGGGTCATCTAGTTACCCAGATTTCACGTAAAATTATACTTGTAAGAGTCAATTTCATTCGTGGGGATGAGGAGCCCGCAGACAGCTGGGAATCCGACCAGGGGACAACTCAATTGTGCCACTTCAAAATCGTCTACACTTGTCTCATCTCTTAACTCTGTGCCAGGATGAGACATCCCTTGCAATGTTGTCCTCGGGTGTTCGTAACAATCCAGGCGCCCTCGTGGCATTCACCATTCTGTGACAACGGCCACGAGGAATAAGATTTCTGTCAAGAAGGTAGGTTGGTGACTTGCCAAACATGGGGCCATTACAAGTAGTGATTATCTCTCCAACGGTCGCAGTGTAGGACGTATGCTTCGTTGTAGAACGCGATTCTGCGCGAAATCTCGGCGATGGTTGAAACTCTTCAGCCAGCGGCTCTCGCTATTCTCAGTGTTAATGTTGTCATCAGCACGTTCTTTATTGCCTTGCGTGTTTCCGCTAGATATATCGAGTTGAAGAATGGTGGCAAACCCCACAAATGGATCATATGGAGTAAGAAAATGCTCCCTCCTGGGCTAATAACAAGTATGCTGACTAGATTCTTCTAGGCGATGCTTTGCTCGTTCTTGCCTATCTCATGGCAATGGGGAACTTGGTCACAAGTGTCAAATGTGTGTGAACTCAATAGATCTGATAACCACAACTCTAATCCCCAACTTAGATACTCTTCTCACTGGCCAAGGTTACCACATCTATGACATCCCCAAACTCTCAGTCGAACGGAAAGTCCTGTCACAGAAGTACAACCTTGCAAACCAGCTTTTGTACAATCCGATTTTGTTCCTCGTCAAGGCCTCGGTGATATTCTTCCTATTTCGAATTGGCGGCACCAAGAACTCCATCAAGATCTCCCTTTACATCCTCTTCGCTGTTAATGCCGCTCTTGCAATCGCGATCTTCATTGCGGACCTTTTCCAATGTACACCTCTCCACTACTTCTACGACGCGGTGACGATGGATCGGGCTGCACAGGAGGCCGCAGGAGCTGACAGCAAGGGAATGCTCAATGGAAAATTGATCAAAGGGGGGACTTGCATTGACCAGAGACTCTTCTTTCTTGTCTCCGCCGGACTCGCTTGTGTGACGGATCTACTCATCGTCGCTATTCCCACTCTCATCGTATGGGATCTGAAAATGACGAAGAAGAAGAAATTGGCCGCCGCGGGGATGCTCAGTGCAGGAGCTCTGTAAGTTTGGCTAGGCTTCCTTCCTCAATGTATTTCCGCTGATGTCTCGCCTCACCACACAGCGTGTCGGCTGTATCTATCATCCGACTTGTTCTCTACTTTTGGCGGTTCAGCCCCGACAACAAAGACATGACCTACTCCGTCGACTACACCACCTCTTCCATGGAAGCCAACCTCTCAATTGCCGCCGCATGCATACCAGCCCTTGCGCCGCTCCTGAAACGGTTCCTCCCCAAGATCCTTGGGACAAGCAGCAACAAGACCACTGGACTTTCTGGGACCGGGGGCTTTCAGAGGTCGGGAGCAGGTGGACAGTTCCCTCTTGGTTCTGTTCCCGGTGGGAAGCGCGGAACCTTCACGCGAGCTACATCCGACAAGACGCATGGTGACAGCGTGTTGGGGGCGTGGGATTCTGATGAAGCCATCATTGATCACAATGGAATCCGGAAGACGGTCGATGTTAATATCAAATCCGACGCCATGTCAATAGACGGGAGGAAGCTAGACCACGCATCTTTTTGAAGCTGACATGTCCTGGAAGATATGCCAATTTTGATTCCATGAAAATATTTCCGATTGAAGGTGAAATGAGGTTATCAGGACTGTTTATAACGCGTTGTTATTGTTGATAAAACGCTACGTTGTATACGTATGATGAAAAGTAGATCAAGAGAAGCTCCCAGAATGCGTGGAAAGGTTTTGTCTGATATGTGACACTTATCTGATGTTTGAACTACCTGTGATAATCATCCTTAAATGGCTTTTTCTTTGGCTTCCATCCTGACTGTCGTGGATAAAGCGATCATAAATTCCTCACCAATTATAGGGTTAACCAATCTTACGTCGCCTTAACTAATTACAATATTACCGACTCCTCGACGTGTTACAACATAAACAGATTAAGAAAATTCCGACTCAAGTTCCTAGGGAGCTCCGAGAATAACGGAAGACTTTACAGTTTTATCTCTCTTCTACCCTTACTACATGTACTTTCGTCCTACTATTCCCTGATATAATACAAGCAGACAGATAATTAACTTTCCATCTACTTGATCTTCGACACCCACCTTGACATCCACAAGAATTAATAACCAACCAGATACCATCACCATCTCACTTTATACCAGGAGGCTAAGGGGTAGTAGACATACCCAGAAATCTAACCAAGACAAACCAAATCATGCACCTACATGCTAAGCACCCTATCATTCGACATCCCATCAACAAAACTCATTCTCCTATCCTACCGTCAACATTCAAGACAACTCTCCTAAGCCTCCAAAAAAATTCGAGCAGATTGCCCTTCAGATCGTGGGGTAGTTGTGAGCTGGGTCCGAGGCCGTGGGAACAAACATGCTGAGCTTCAGACACTGTTGGAATTCTAGGGCTGGCGAGGTGAGGATATATTGCCGCGTAACACCCCATGCGAGCCTGCTGTCATACCAAAGTAGACATAATATCGCCCATGATGATTGGATTTAACGTGAAAACGACGAGGGCAAAAGTTTGCTGTTTGACTTACTACTCCTGTAGGGTAGTAAAATAGATCATACATAGGTGCTCTCGATGATAGCTTGTCAGATGAGTCTTGATCCGCCTTGCGGTTTAACTTAGGGAAGAGCTTCTAGATTTTCGCTTGAATAGGCAGCTGCCTTTCTTAGCTTCGATCAGGGTACTCGGGCTTTCATGTCGGCAGAATATTATGGTGGTTGCATTTAGCATCTGGCACAACCGTAGAGCCTCACCATGCATCCTATCGGCGATGCTGGGCGTGATTTCGAAAGATTGTAAGCAATGTTGATCGAGTCATGTGCAAGCCTCGAGCACAAGCACATGTGTATTTGCCGTGCTAGCGGTGACAGCGGTACTTCGTACTGACATGCTTCTCCATATCCGAGCAGCATCGCCTCGAAGAGACCTGCGGTTTGCGAAAGACAGATAGTTACCGTTGGTCGACAGCGATTGGCTTTTCACGATGGCCGAGTATAAGATGGAACTGGATAGGCTGCGGGCACAACCGCAGGCTGTCCATGAGGTGCCCACCCCCGTCGCAATTTGGGGCAGGAACGTGGAGAGCTGGAGCATTCGCTGTACGCGGCGAGTCTGATAGTGTTTGAGCTGAAGTCGAATGCGGAGTGGTTTCAAGTCCGGATGCTGGAAACGGGAAGGTCCCCTGACCTGTTGGGTAGCCATGAGCAAACAGTTTGTCCGTCTTCTCTGTGTTCCCCAGACATCTTTGAGGTTCGTTGCCTCGACACACGAACCTCGATCTTTAAGAGCTGCAAACTCTTCCCGGACCACTTTGGACCCTTTGGGCATCGAAGCATTTCCTCTTATCAATCTCACTCCAGTCGGGCGGCTTAGGCGCTTCGACATTGGAATCGGGCATCGTTAGTGAACTTTTGCGTTTGTTTCGAGCAAGGGCCTCCTAGCCAAGTAACGCAACGTCAAACGGTTCCTGACTTCTAATTTGCCCGCAGACATGATTGCGGATTTTTGCCAGAAATGGCATTGAGAGACTAAAGAGCGTCGTTAAATGGAAGGAATGCAAAGTTTTGCAAGTCATGGGGCCCTTGTCATTGGGCAGCGTGATCTCTGGAAGTGGGCAAGAACATTGGGTTGATGCCAGATTTGATAGACAGGGATCTCCCAGCTGGTGGAACTATAGATGAAAACCAGAAAGGTAGCAAAAGGCAAATGTAATAAGATCGACCAGATGAGAAGCAACGAGAAGAGCCACGTCGTTGACAGATGGACAGTGAATGATTTCAATGATGCTTCAATGATGCTTCAATGATGTCATCGAGGCTGTTGATAGTGCCCGCGAGCCCGCGAGCCCGCAAGTCCACAAGCCTGCAAGCCCACGAGCCCGCAATGTAGCATAAATCAATATTTAATATGTTATTTGTGATGAGGGTTTGCCACTTGCTCCTCGGACACTGGCGGCGCCGGACAATGAGAGAAAGAAAGATGATGCCAACCATTGTTAACGACATATACTCACCGAGTGTCTGGTCTCTCTTTCGCATCCACTTTCTTCTAGATGGTGTCGTTCTCCGCTCTGCAAGCGTCCGATAGTGGATTGTTTGACGTCTCACCGAGTATCTACACAACATAAAGGTGGCAACAGTGGCCGTTGAATCCTCGGGTGGTGGAAAGACCAGATGCCCCTCATTGGGCTGCGATGAAGGGATTCTCCATGTTTCATTGACACTGGCGCATGCCTCTGGCCTGTCAACATCCTCACTGCAATGACTACCGTGCTTTCGTGCTTTGACGGACTGCCTTGGTGCCCGAATGGGCTATGCGAAGCTTACAATTCCTGCAGGAGATATGGAGAAGAATGGCATGAGAAAGGGAAAGAAAGGAGAGAAGGGAGGGACGAGAGGGGCGAGAGGGTTAAGAGGGACGAGGCGGGAGTCGAATCGCATTGAGGCGGAGGAGTTTGCATGTCGAGGGAGAAAAGACGCGCGCAGCCGCAGTGGATGTTAGCGGATGTTAGCGGATGTTAGGCGATGGGGACTTGAGGAACTTGGATCACACTGGTTGGTGTGTGAATGGATCTCATATAATGTCTCACATAACAAATAATAAAATGATCAGATAATGCCCTTTGTGGATGTTTGATAATTACTCTGTCTGTACTTACTCTGTCTGCACTTACTCTGTCTGCACTTACTCTGTCTGCACTTACTCTGTCTGGCCTTACTCTGCCCCTCCTCTACTCCTCCTTTGCCCCTCCTCTGGCTCTCCTCTGGCTCTCCTCTGGCCTTACTTTACTTTTACTCTGGCCTTACTCTGCACTCACTCTGCTCTTACTCTGCCATAACTTTGCTATTACTCGGCCATAGCTCTGCTATTACTCCATTCGTGAGATAATTCCTAAGTACGCTTGAAATAACTCCCAAGTACGCTTGAAAGGAAGACACGAAGAAGCAAGATCGAGGAATTTACCGGGGTCCAAGTCGGTGGCGCTTACTTTATCCCCTGTCGTCCAACGTCATTTCCTGCCAAAAACCAGCACCGGCACCTTCGCTTGATAACTGACGAGTAAAGAGGGTAGAGGGTCCGTTTCTTGGCCCCGTCCATTGGGATTCCCTTGGGATTCCCTTGGCTGTTAGCCTTTCTACTCACACCACAGGACGAAGTCAATCTCTTTCAGCTCTTTTCTCTGCTGCCTGAGTTGTTGCTTCTCATTCCATTTACCAACAACCGGAAACTTTGGTCTTCATCTCGAAGCCTTGTGCTCAACCCATTGCCTCCTCTTTCAACTTCACCAGTTATCGGCCGTCTTGCATCTCATCGCAGATCAAGTCTCTTCCATCGCGGGGTTTTGTCCAGGCATCAACACTCTGCACCACAACGTACCGCACCGCACCGCACCATACTGCACGACACCTGCATCTTTCGCCTCGAGTCTTGCGATAAGCAGGAGCCGCAAAGCAACAGGAGTAGCTTTCTCGGTCAAGGGCAAGTCAGCAAGTCAGGAATACGGACGTATAGCTAGCTATACGGCTTCACAACAACACAGCAATACTGCGATACAATACAGCAATACAGCAATACAGCAATACAGCAATACGGAAATACTGCAATACTGCAATACTGCATTACTAAAATACTGCAATACAGCATTACAGTAATATTGCAATACTGCAATACTGCAATACTGCATTATCTGCAACATCTGCAACATCTGCAACATCTGCAACATCTGCAACATCTGCAATACAGCAATATCTGCAACATCTGCAATACAGCAATATCTGTATTATCTGCAAGACACCTCCACCTCGGTCCGTTGCTTCGCTGGCAAAGAAACATACTTCGTAAGGCTGTACGAAACACTACTGCATCAGCACACACCTATCTGCCTCTGAGGTATGTCCCCTACCATACCCTCCTCCTGTGGTTAGATATGTCAACCACACATGCAACCCAGCGGCCAGCAGCAGCATGCAGCCAATACATACCAACATCCTGCACCACGTCTATTTGTGTAGCCCCTCTGTGACACCAACTGGTTTCAAACGTCCATTCACTGACCAATTTCTGCCATACAGATGGCCCGGACGATGCAAAGTTGATACCCGCAAACGATATCGTGCACCCAGACAGAGAGCATCGGCGCATATCCGATAGACACACTCGCATACACACGCGCATACACACTCGCATACACCCTCGCATACACCCTCGCGGACCTCACGTGTGACGATTTGCTTACTCGATCATCTGCCCTAAGAGACGAACCTTCCAGTCCAGTCGTCGCCTCTTTCTGAGGAAACAATATATTGGTCCTCCAAAGACTCGAAATCTGAGTTCCCAGTCAGATCGCCAAAATGTCCGACCGGTACAGATATCCTCCCCGTCCCCGCTCTCCCACCTACAACCCCGCCAGAGCCTCCCTACCCATCAACCTCTCTGGTTTTGGCCACCCCGCGGCCCACGAACATCATCTGCATGTCGTGCCGATTGGCACCTCCCGTCGCGAACCATCCTCATCCTCAGCGCATTCCCGAAGTGTCAGCAGCAACAATGCCGGAACGGTCACTACCACGTACAAGATCAAAGCAGATCCACCTCCTCCTGCCCGAGCGAGCAGCCATAATCGAAATGACAGTCAGACTCGCCGGAGAAGTGCGACTGTGGAGAGTAACAATCGCCCAAGCGTAGTGACAACCGTCACCAAGCATCGACCGGTGCTACACAGTTCTGGTGGGAGAGCCCCGAGTCCAGCCATGAAGAACCCATATCGTTCGAGTGAGGAGGAGTACTATACGGTACCTGGCTATACCCAGCATGGCCATCATCACCGTCACAGCGTGGACAATGAGAACACTGGACGTGTGGCTGCAGATCGCGAACCAAATAGATTACGAATCGGTTCGAGCCGACAGGAGGCTTCCTACAACGCGAATAGACCACGGTCGATCTACCCAGTCCCCGTGGCAAGGCATACCGATGCAGTGGCGGATGATTATGGCGATGACGGATACGGATATACGAACCCTCGGGACTTGGTAACATACGACCTCAATAATACCACACGAAACCGACCACGAAACAGTAGTTTTGGTGAAGGAAGTAGGCCAAGCAGCATATCAGGATATGGGGATCTGGTGCCTCGATCGTATGACGCGAGAGATCGTGGCCCACCACCAACCACCAGGGGCTTTGATAGAATTCCGAGAGGAGCGACATGGGAACAACCTGCCACGGCTCGCATGCCGGTCATTGCACCCATTCCAGTCATCGAACCAGTTCATCGACCTGCCAAAGTCGAGCCATATGAGCAGTCCCCTGCCAGACGAAACAGTGCTCAACGCCCGGTCTCTCTGTATCATGACCGCGATCGTGAGAGGAGAAGGGACTCGAGGGATGAATATTACGAGGCCCGAGATGAACCGCCGCGACATCACCGGAGAGATAGTGCCAACCGAGACGTCCCGAGGTTTGACAACCCCATCGAGCAGAGAGGTTTCGGTATCAGAACTGAAGTTCCCCCTCCGAGACCCGAGCGACCTGACCGACCTGAGATGTCCGAAAGGGTTGACCGAGGTGATCGTCTGGACAGACCTGAGAGGGGCATCAGGAACGATAGGGAGCGATCCGATCGCCCAGAGCGCATCGAGCGACATGAGCGCTCAGAACGACTTGACCGACCAGAGAGGCCAGACAAAATGGACAGACCAGAGCGATATGACAGGACCGATCGACCTGAGCGAGAGAGACCGGATCGTGTAGAGAGACTGGAACGCGGCGACAGGTCAGAACGGACCGAGGATCGCAAGGACAAGAGTGGCAGAGACCTCCTCACGACAAGTCTTGGGATTGCTGGTGCAGCTCTGGGGTTGAACTCGATCAAGAAGGCTCGCGACGAATCACGAGACGACCGAGAGCGTGAGAGAGAGGATCGTGAGGATAGGGAGGAACGCCGGCGGAAAGACTATGAAGAGGAGCCCCGCCGTCGACGTGAGCAACGAGAGGACCGGATCTCCCCTGACTCTAGCGACAGAGAACCCAAAGAGAGACGACCAAGAGAGGATGACCGAGAACGAGCACCAGCCAAACCGTCTCGGGAGAACAACCCTCCAATACCACCCAAGGAACCCCTCTCATCGAGAGATCAGCCTCGAGATGCACCTAGAGATGTGCCGCCACCACGAGATGTTTCACCCAAGAAGGAGAAGGAAGTTCGCGAGCGAAACTCTGACCCGGTGGTCCTAGATCTCAATGGTCGCAATCCTAAAGAGCGGCCTGCTCGCGATAGTGATCCGGAACTTCGAGAGAGGCGTAGACGAGATGGGGCAAGTGGCTCTGATGACTCTTTGTCAAAGCCAGCCGGTGGTTTTCATCATCAGCGTCCAGGCAAGGAATCTGTCGCATCTCCAACGGCCTTCAATCCCAAGGATACCATGGATTTGAAAGCTCTTAAGGAGGCTCTCAACCAGCAAGAGAACGTCGCGCCAAAGGAGAAAGCCCCAGCCCCGAAGATCTCGAGATCGTCAATCGTTCGAGATGTTGCCGAGGCAGAGGTACTCCGCAATGAATTGAAAGAAGAACGTCGATCACGTGAGCCACTTGCTGCCACCGAGAATCTTCAGCAACCTCGCGTTGTCTCACCACCCCGGCAAAAGGTCGACGACAAGCCTGTGAAGGGCATTCTACGTCAACCACGCGAGAAGTTTCCCGAAGATCCAAGTCCTATTCGGGAAGGCGTGGCGCCTCTAAAAGATGCAAAGAAGGATGGCGTTCCCCCGGATGCGAGATGGACCAAGATCAGTCGCAAGCTTGTCAATCCTGAAGCTTTGGAGCTTGGTAAGGAGAGATACGAGGCTCGAGATGATTTCGTCATCGTTTTACGTGTGCTCTCGCGGGATGAAGTTCAAGGCTATGCGGAGGTTACCCAGAAGCTCAGAGGTTTGTTTTCGATGCCATTTGCAATTGACTCATGCTAACATCAACTCAGCTGCCCGCGAGGATGCCGAAGAAGAGAAGTCCCGTGATGAGCGCCGGAGAGCTCGCCGCGAGCGTCATGAACGACACAAGCGTGAACGTAGTCGTGGGGAACGAACCGAGCGTACTGCAGAGCGACCACGTCGTCGTCGTGAGCGCGAGCCCCGAGAATCAGAGTCGGACACCACCGATGACGATGTTGATCCACGCGAGCGAGAGCCTGAGAAGCCGAAGATGCTCGCTTTAGAGCCCGCTCCACCACGCCGAAGAGCCTTGAGCAACAGTGGAGGAAGCACTGGAAGCCGATTCGACGATGTGATGATGAGCGGTGGGTTGAGCAGCGGGCCACCACCGATTGAGAACCCCAACATTCCGGGGCAATATCTCAACTATACCCGAAACCCACCTCCGTCTTCCTCCATGGTGGCACAGAGTGCCAGTACGAGTAGGCGAGATCGCGATTGAGTGATCGAGGTTCTCTACGACATTATGAGATGATGATGATGCACATGAAAGACCGGGGTAGTGTGCAAAAGACGTTTTTAATCTGGGAGTGTTTGTCTTCCTTTCTATGTATTCCTCCTTTCTATTGTAAGGGGGTTTCAGCTGGTGGAGGTTGACTGTAGAGAATGAAATGAGACATGATGAATCTGAATCTTTCAAAGCCATCCTTGGTGAATCTGGCGTGTGCTCTTATCCTTACAACGTGCTCTTATCCTTACAATTACGGGTAAACGAGGGAGAAGCGAAGAAAAGAGGGTCTCCTGGATTCTTCTCTGGTCATTACTTATTCGATGAGATTATTCTTAGCACGGGACACAGAATTATTCGGTGTAGAGAGAGCTAAGATAATTATAGCTACTTCCTTTGTTTAGGAAAGCCCTCCTCTCCTGACGACTTAATAGGCTGTATCTAGGGGGTGTGATACATCCCTTACGCCTACTTCTTCACAAAATACGCCGCCGGATATAACACCCTCCTCATCGACACGCTCAAACCAGCATGAGAAGTACAAGCATCAAACCCAGTTGTGTAAGGAAGTGTGTCTCGACTCGGAAGTTTATGTAGTGGGAGGATCGTGGTTTTACGTGCTAACGGGATTAATCAGTGGTTTTCTTCCTCTTCATCTTCTTCATCTTCTTCGTTGCGTGATGTTTTAGGGGTTGGTTAAACTTACAGATTGAACGGAACTGCTTGAGGCTTTGGTAGCTAATTATTGCGCTGAGGATTGTTGCTATGATGCTGGGGATGCTGAGGACGAGGGTTACGAGGGCGATTTTGTCACTAGGTGAGAGGGCTTTGATGGGGTTAGTTACAGTAGGAAATGACATTCTTGCTCTTCCGGTCTTTGGTGGAGTGTAGACACTACTTACTCATGGTGAGGGTGGATTGGAAATTGTATTATGTCGGTGGCTTGATGGCTTCGTAGAGACGAGTAGCTGGAAACAAGCGGGGAAATTTGATGCGGGAAATCTGGTGGAGAGGTCGTTTTTAGAACTTTGGGAAAGCTCGGATGGTAGTAGGACTTGAATTTGAGCAAATTGATCTTGATGATGGTGGTAAATGACCGGGAGAGCTGATTTCTCAAATGCACAGTGAAGAATTACTTTTGTAGCTTCAGAATTATCAACAGACGGATTGCCACTTAGGTTCGATACAACGGTGCAATTCCATACCCGAAGCAAAAAGTACTGTACGACTATGCAGATGATCGAATTCGTCCATATGGAGGCCTTTCAGTTGAGCCAACTAGAGGTCGCGCGTCCAATTTCTTGTGTAACAACGGTGATCCGGATTTACTAAAACCGATAGGACTTTTTTGGATGCAGGTTATAACAGGGGTTGATTGGCACCGCACTACCAATCCCATGTCGACAGCAGAGATAGTACTTTTTTGATCGCTTCCTCAGCCTCAATGCCTCACACGTCGAACGGGCCTATGAGGAGACCGAACTCAAAAAGGCATGAAAAGCGCTTCCAATCCCTCTCCCTTCTTTTTAATCTTTGTACAATGCAAAATCAATCCTGAACAACTTTCTAAACTGCATCACGCAAACATCTTTCAACCTCTTACCTCTTCTCGCAATCACACACACACCTTCTCGTGGATGTCAATATGGATTTGCCCTTGCAACAGCATAATCTTGTCTTCTCAAGAGAGATGTTTCACCATCAACCAGCAAATCTTGCAGCTGATCTACCAGAAAACCAGCAAGCTCAATCTACAATCCAAGCTTGTAAACGGACGCGTAAAGCTCCCACGATGAGTGTAAAGGCTTGGAAGCCTTGCGAGGGTCTCATTAAGCAATTGTATGCCAACGAGGGAAAATCTTACAAAGAACTAAGGGAGATCGTAAATGAGAAGTTTAATCTCTCTGCCACGTAAGTCATTAGTTCTTCTGCTAATCTTTCATCTATGGTCCTTAAGAGATGTCTGCTGACTTTGTGTAGGGAGCGACAGTACAAGGTGAAGATTCAGAAGATGAAGCTCGAACGGAACTCAAAGCCTGGAGAACGAAACGCAGTTGTACGACACATTCAACATCGTAAAGCGAATGATAAGAAACGTAGCCATGTGCGAATTCGAGGCCATGACATAAGTGCAGAAAAGCTAGCACGCTGGACGAATGAGGTTGCCAAGGAACTCTCGTTCATCTCAACAAATCCTCCTTCGCGTAAGTTTGACTCCACAAATTAAGCAGGAGCGTTCTTTTTTCATCGTCATCACTTAATTGTAATAAAGGAATGTCATCACCAGTAAACCTCAATTTCTTTCTTGGTATTTTATCTTCAATTTCACACGCAAATCTCTGACAATGACAGCCTTACCAAGTTGTGTAAGCATCTACACTGACTCACGATTCGGATCTCCAAGAATGGCCAAATCAGCTCTATCAAGGTACCGGCTTCCACGCATTAACTTAACAGAGCCAAATGACGGACCTATCGCGGTTATACAGAGACTTCTGAGATTCAATGGAGTTTTAACCCATGACATGGAGCCCGGAGTGGCTGGCTCTTTACTGAATGACCTCCAAATTGTTCTTGACAGCCAACACATTAAGTGTGAAAGGACTGACCGTACAGAGTTCGCATGTCTTCCAGAAACAAGTGCTTGGAATCCTGTTGTGGAAGAGGACATCACTCATATCCGTAATATAATGAATCTGGGGACAGGAATAGAACTTGAGAATCCTAGCAGTAAGTCGCTATCCTCAGCTTTGCCAATGGATACTAAAGATGAACAAAGCGGCAACCACGATTGGTCCTTTCAATCCAAACTCACTGTCTAAACCACGAAAGAGTAAACATAGGCATGCCGCTTGGCTGACGCCTTATGGAAGGGTCCATGTCTCGTTTTGGACTGTTTCGGGCGGCCCTAGAACACGAATCGCTGGTGCAGCTCCCAAAGAGGTAATGGATAAATTGGATCAATATTTCGCTGCCAGTGTGGTCGTTTTACCGAGTCGCATAGTATCATCATCGTTCAATGTCAAGGTCGACTTCACTCCTCACCTCGACCCGGGGATCAAGATAACGTATCAGGCTGTGATTCCAAATGATTCTGAGGTCTTCAAAATTATCACCAGAGGAAACCTTGAAGCGCTGATCGAAGCCTTCGAGCAAGGTACTGCATCCCTGACAGATCGTGATGAAGACGGTCGTTCACTCCTAAATGTAAGTTTCTGCACGCTATATCTAGATTCCTAACTCGAAACCAAGGCTAAATTGAAACTAGTATGCGACACACAACGCCCATGTGGATATTTGCCGCTTTCTCATTGACAGAAACGCAGATGTTAATTCTATTGAGAGTTCCTTGCTTGGGACGGAGTATATAGGGTAAGTCCACCTTTAGTATTCAGGTTTATAGCGGGTCGAATTTGACGTTCGGTCACGTTACCCCACTCACTATCGTCTGCTCGAAGATGCGGTGGCAACTACATAATGACACATGACAGACCTCCTCTCGGCTACCTACTGAATCTTGCTGAAGTAGGAGAGGAGATGCGCGTTAATATGACCCAATGTAGTAAGATATTACTTGAGGCTGGCGCCGACCCTTCAATCGAGAGACACGCAGGACATGGTGTGTGGTTAAACGGTCTTATCAGAAGCATTCATTGTGATACAGTAGTAAGCTATACCCTTTAAAACACTTGCCAACTAATCTTAACTTTAATAGGAAGGCTTGAAGTATTTGCTAGACCTGGGTCAACCATTCTTAGACTCGATGCCAGCTCATAGAGATTTAAGGTGCTGTGAGAGAGAAATATCTCCATTGCAATTACTCGCGAATAATTGTGGTTATTTTTTTAATAATAGTCTGCATGTTGTTGACAAAGCAATTCTTATAATGAGACGGGGAGCTGATGTCTCATACCGAAATTGTATTGGTGACACAGTACTCCACGTAATTCTTCGTTGCAAACGACTACACGAGATAATATTAAAGGCAGATCGTCAGAATTACTCGAATTCATGGGCCTTAAGACTTTCTGTCAAAGCACCAAAAGACCTACTTATGGCATTTATCTCTGCCGGAGTGGATGTGTATGCGGAGAACGATGGTGGTGAAACACCGTCGATCGTGGCCTGGAAATATGGAAGAATGAAGGAGTGGAAGCACGCCCTCACAGAATGTGGTTTTGATGCTAGTGAGGTCTTGTCAAGCTTGACGTTGTGTCAAAGACATAAAAATATGAGGGAACGACAGAAATCGAAGATGACCTTTGCGGAGTACTGTCAGAAAAGGGAACGGGAGCCTCAAATCATTGAACAAGATGGTTTTGATGGAGATCAATTGAGTGAAGATGAGAAGTATGGCAATGAAATTTGGGACAGTGAGGAAAGTGAGAGTGAAGAGGACGCAATTTCAGAAGAGGGAACTGCCTACACGGAACATCATGACGAAAATCCATCCAACTTCCTTGACGGAGAGCCCACTAACTACGATACACGACTCGATATCAAAAATTCGGGCAATACACCTGAAGATGTTGTCATGTCAGGTACCGATTTCCAGCTTGATGTTGGTACTGACTCCTTTTCGGATGATATAATTTTCGACTTCAATACCTCGATTCCTTCTTTACCAGATGCCATGGATCGCTTTTTTAACTTTGACGATTATTTTGATGGAGTAGTGCAGGAAAGTGACGGGCTTTAGTTCTCAGCATAGAGGTTATTCAGGAAGAAGTGTTTTCAGAATTTCTTGAGAATTGTTTGTGGTTGTTGCGAGCCACCACCCGCCTTTCAATGGACTGCCAAGAGGAGTAGAGCAGTCCCAGGCCCCTCTCTTCTGGAAGGTGGTAGCGACTTAGGAAATAAAATAAACTGTCCTGTCTGAGGAAGACAGATATTGTTGCCTCATTAGGCACCTGTAACATACTCCATCACATATGGTGCTGTGCATTTGCATCCCCACTACACGCCGTACAGCACCGGTGACAAAGTTAATCCAGAAATTATCACTTCTCACCAAGTTGGCTTAGTCAGTAAAGGCATATAAAACTAGCATGTCAAGGATCCAGCGGAGCATTTGGACTGGGCAGGTTTAAAGACTTTGTTAGCGAAATCTTTAGAGATCAGGGTAGATGGGAAGGGATTGTTAATAGAGTACAGCATCAATGTAAAGAATAAATGCGATACTAAGAACTCGCGTTGTAGTTTTCTAGCAATAACAGATATCGAAGAGAGCATGTCAACAAGGTTCTCCACTTCGAGTGACTAACTACCTACACACGCCTCGTGAAACATATTTATTTTATTTGGGAGGCATTTCGAAACATCCTGAGTGGCCGCAACATCCCTCAGCTAACCTAAGTACAGCCAACTACCTCGTTTATCCTTATGCGAGTACTCAGGAAATAGCAGGGATGCGTTCGCTCATTCCCACGACTTCGAGACAAGTAAACTTTCACTATCTCACTGAAAAGACTGTCCGGTATGAGAGCCTTTGTCGAGGGATTTAGCTAAGTGATATGGAGTATAAGTCACTCCTCCCAGACAAAATACGTCTTCTCACTATCTTGCCTTCGTCGCCGGACCATATTCGATCCGAGCTATCGCACCAAAAGCTTCCGAAGTCCTTCTCTGATAGAAGAAATAGACGCAGAAGATCAAACATTTCTTTTGGAGAGTATATGACCAATCCGCCTGAAGAGGTCTTTCATATATATCACAGCTAGGAGATCCCATTGCGAATTTGATTAGAGGCGATGTTCTAGGTGTGATTAGGAATGAGCAGCTTAGAGATACTGTGTATCGAGGGTGGGAAGACGATCAGAGGAATTTTGTTGACATACCTGAGATGGTATGGTCAATTGTGCCTTCGACTGAGCCAAGAGATTTTGATCGAGAGGAAGTGAACGCAGAAGAATAACTTATACCCTACCTGGCGCTTTCGTAAGCTTGGCGGAACCCCAACGAGACGAAAGAAATATTTCCAGACGGACATTCACATCAAGAAACCGCGGACCTCTACAACGCCTTGAGGCAACTACGCTCAATGGCTTACTTCCTCAATGACTTATTTTCTCAACTGCGGCAAGGTCTAGATCGACGCTCTCTGCATAGCCCAAAAAGACACCCGAGAACGCAACCAACAGGTCAATATCATGTCTTCAATATACTCGCTCACAGACAATATCCTCGTCTAGCTTGGCCTCGAGAAAGAGAGTAGTGCGACCCATGGCGCAATAACGCTCCTTGAGACGCATTCCATATATTACCGAACCGGAGACCTCGAGGCTCTGGAGGATGAAGCTCTAAAAATTGCACAAGCACACAGAGAAGTCGCAAATGTCAAACTAGGGCACGCACTTGACAAGATTGTCGAAGGGATGGATGTCTGCTGATGCCGTGCGTTGGCTTGCGAAGTATGGCATTCCATTGTATAAATTCTTCGTAAGACCGTATTAGCAGGGACTGTGGATTATTCGGGAACTAAAACTATGCATGGGTGGCCCAGGAATGATATTCACGTGTTGATCTAGGATGACCAGGTGGAGGTATATTAGCGATAACGTGTTTATGCTAGAGAAAATGAGTACGTTGATAAAGTCCTTCGCCGTGGAATTATTGCAAAAAGAAGGCAAAAACAAATGGCAGAGGAGAGTGCAATAGGACATCTAGCGAACGTAGCGCAACTCGAAATACACGGCCACAAAAATAAGTTGCAAGATACTTCAAGCTTTGGCTCTCCGTCAACAGCACACCCTCCTCGAATTCTGGACAAGCAGCTAGAACTCTCCTTATGTAAGTCATAAGACTCGCTGCCCACCCCTCCACCACTAATCCCCGTGACCGTGTCTTCGGCCTGCTGGCTACAGCTGGCCTTCCCTCCCTCAATATCATAGTCGATTACGATATGAGTCTTAGGGTATGTCTATAAACAATTAACACAATCCTGCATTCTCACCAGATCCCTCGAGATCTTCACCTTGCTAGATAGAAAGCTACTCACGTACCCTGGCGAGGAGAAAGCTATGTCGAGTTGGACGCCGGGCTTTAATCAAATGGAGGCTGTGGTGATCGCACTGGTATTGGGACAGTGGCATGCTAGCGGGCTTAATTGGGGATTTATGGTGCCTGGCAGTTTATGTTCCCCAAGTTTAGCGAGGCGAATGATGATATTCTGGAGACTTATAGGTTCACTGCTGAGACTATTGTTGGACTTGGAGGTGTTCACCCGGATGATTTTCGCACGCTCGGTTTGGAAAAGGACTTTATAGAGGGGCGTATGAATCCAGAATTCGACGTGAGGTTCGTGTCGAAAGATAGGGAGGGGAAGGGTGCTTCGGAGCGTGATTGGTGGACTATTGTTGGTGGGATGGACGCGAGCGTGGAAAGAAGACGGCGGGATTCGAGGGATTACTGGGAGGGCTTGGTAGTAGGTATTTCTGCTCACTGTTGGTCTTGTCATTTTCTGTGTTTATATCAGGCGGGAGTGATGCTAACCTTGGAAGAACAACACCTGCCAGACAACCGCCCCGACCCCAAGGGCTGGGTCTTCATGAATAGCAACCGAGATCTTCGCTTCGCAGGGCGTCCTATATCTTCATATTTCTTCCACCCTTCCCCGTCGCCAATCCAGATCACCAGTCCTTCAAATCCCACAGCCATCGCCAAATCGAAAGCTACAATACAAGCTCGAACGCGCGGTCGTCGTCTGGCCATTCTGACGATATAGTGCTGACACTCATTGGACATAGCCTACCGGTAGTATCGAGGCATATCGGATGATGCGGAGCGGGTGAGAAGACGAAAGAAAAGTTATGGATGGTGGTTGGGGAGTCGTTTGTCTGTGGATTGATGATGGGGGAGGGGATGAGGAGGAAAGTATGGAGTGGGGAGAAGATCGTTGAGAGGGTCTGCGTTTATTGAAAGAGAGAGTGAGGGGCGAAGATTGTTGTAGCGGGTTAAGCGAGGATCGATATGGATATTTCGTAAAAATATACATTGGAGATGTTAGCCTTGATCTCGGTAGGAATGAGGCAAACTATGTGGCTTGTATGCGTTATAAGGGCTTCGTGGTCTCGGTGGGTTGCAAAGGGCGAATGAATTTGAAGTGTTGTTGCGAGGCCGATGAACCTACGGCGTAGAATATTGCTGAGCATATAGGTGTGTCGACGCTACCTAGTTGCTGTGTATAGAAATTAAAGTTGTGTATCTAGCTAGTCTTCTTTGTAGCTATTCATAATCACAATCTAGATTTGGCGTAAGTTGGTGCCAATTTCCTGCACTTCCTAAAATTTTACATTGTCAAAGTGAACTTTTATAAATTAATAAGCTAGAATCTACGGATTGGATAAGATTCTTATTTCAGCTGATAGAGCATGTGGAGCCTTCATGAATAACACCCTCTAATGCCTCTTTAAATGGGTTCCAAGTGGCTTTTCTATCATCCGACCATGTCGCCCTGGACAACAAGCATGTCACCTCCCATCGATACCGCCCACGACTACGGCAGTGTTCACCTGGCAGTACAAGTCATTACCCACCACGGTAAATCTGGAAACCAATGTAACGTGACGAAGACAAACCTGCAAATTTTGCCCGGAAGGTTCTCGAGCCGGGGTGCGCTAAGCGAGCGTTTGTTTACCATAAATGTGCACCTTTCATCCCTCTTTCTTCACTTCTTTTTCTCTCTCCAACTTGTTGACAATGTCTTACACTGCTGATCAAGTTCACCCCCTAGGACTAGCCACCCTTCTATCCTTTGCATCTTCTATTTCTTCTGCCTTCGCCAGATCCGTCACCAATCTGGCACACTCCTCTATCCCTTTTTTCTTCGTCTTGGCCCTGATAGCAGGGGCATCGCTTATGGTCTCTGAGCTTTCGCCAGCTCAGAAACAATCCTTGCCAGCTCCAATTGCATTGAAGCCACTTGCCATTTCGACCACTCGACTTGCTGCCAGCAAGTTGACCGCCAATGACGACCTGGGCCGATGCACGTCTCGACCACGGGTTCTAATCTCTCCACCACAGACCTCGGCAATTAACCAGCTCGACGATGACTTTCTGTCTGCTTTTGCCGGTCTGTCTCTAACAGGCGGCAAGTCAGTCAAGAAGGTCAGATTCGATCTGCCAGAGGATCCGCCATCACACCAGGCAACAACTCCCAGCGTTGAACCGTAAGTGCAACCTTTCCACACCATCACGCATGCTCATGACACTGACCCACAACTTCTTCACAGCAAGCTCTTGTCCTTCAAGCCATTCACTCGATCGCAATCGTTGCATCGAAATGTAGTCTTGAGCAACTTCTACAAGACGACACACCTCCTCGAGCCGGATTTCTCAAGGTACTACGATTAAATTTCCGGTCCTGGTGATGTTATTTCCAGGGACACATCAAATTGTTTGTTTTTTGCTTCACAGGTTCTAATCTAGTACCAATCGACATTCTCAACCTCATCTCGCTATCTTTACCGGGCCCTGGGAGGGGCGGCTCCCCAACCAGGGTCAACGGTAGCACTGACTTGACAGGATCGAAATGCGAGGGTAATCGACTTCAACAAACAACTTTCGAAATGCTGGGTAGACGGCAAGGATATCAGCCCTGGACATGAGTCCGCGAGGGAATGCCTTCGTACAGTTACAGACGCGCGCAGTTGGAAGTTGGAGCTTGGTCTTGCTAGATTAGTGATTTTTTTCATTCACACTCTTTCTTAGTTCTTCTGTCCTCACTTCAATGAAGGAACAACGAACGAAATGATTGCAGATCAATTTCATCTCCTTAGCACCAACGTTCCTTCTTGGTTTGCGAAACGTTGGCTGCTATCCGGGAAACATCCCATCATTTTCTTAGAGTTTTCAGCCTCGTGCTGGGTCTTGAGGAAGATTTTGTTTGGGCCATCACAGTGGGTTGCGAGTCAGCGGAGCAATGCGAAATTATCTCGCTAAAAGTCATAATCTTCACCCGGAATTAGACTTTGTTAAAATATCTCGACGCCCCAGATCTACTTGTTTCCACGGCATGATTGAGTATATCAGTTGTCCAGTGTTTGTGTTTGTCTCACCAGTTTAATTAGCTAGTTTTATTGATCCCCTAAGGGAAGGTCGATTTTGCGGCATCTATACTTGGAAAGATAGAGGAGTCTGTGGTTGCTAAGAATACACATATTTTGGTCTACTCTTAACAAGCTACATGTTTAATAGTAGAGGGGGTGAGGCTCACTCAGCTGTCATTAAGACTAGCGGGAGCGGGTGTCGGTTTTGGAGGTATTATTGATTGTTGAATGTACTTTAAAGCTTGTTGCGTAAGATACTTTAGCTGAGGTGGCATAGTAGGTTTGTTGTATCTTAGTGAGGTATACAGTAGTTATAGCCTTGATAAGAGTGCGTTATAGTGACATTGCATTATCATATTTAAAGAGGATCGGAATGTAGCTGACGCGATTTTGGGCGTTTTACGTGTTCTCGCTTATTATCAATTACCCGTGACTGTACAAGTTTTAGCAGTGTCTCTAAGCTTCTTAATTCTTATCTTGCCTTATTTTGATGATATATCATTCAATTATCTAGTCACAAAACATATCCTAGAGCCCGCAGGCTTACTGATGAGTGCAATTGCGAATTTAAAATTTGACACTAGCCTTCAGCTCACCATAAAGGGCTGGCCGAATTTAACCCGAGACTTTATCATAAAATATCTTGAGTTAAGAAGTATTATATCAATTGATATCTTTCTAGGGTTAAATCCTATTGCTTTCATAAATTTGAGCAGCTTGAAACTTCTCGCCATTGTCGATGATGGCTACATGCCTTACATTTGAAGTTGATAACATCCCCTTGGTGGAAAATTATTTCTTCTTAGGGGTTGGGGGTTTCTTCGTCCATGAGCAGAGTGAGGTTATCTTGCGGATCTATTCGAATTAACCAAGTGAGATTAGTATCGATAGAGCAACACCCACGAGAGACCAAAATTAGTTTCTAAAAGTTTAAATCTAGAATTAAGATATGTTTAAGTGACATGTAAGCAACGGGGGAGGATTTTAGCTCTTGAATGGCCTGTATTGGTGTGAGTCACATAAGAATATCATACATAGAGCCAAAAGAGCAGGAGAAAAAGGTTTGAATTCCTGGTTCTCTCAGAAATAAAACCCCACCTATATAGAACCTCAAGCCTCCTGCGCCTTCCAACTCTGCCCAGCTGTCTGTCAAAGCATATGATCACTGTACCTATCAACAGTCTAAAATCAATACCAAAGAATCTACACATGGTGAGAAAGAGTGTCTCCAAAAATCGCTAGCAGCACACACTCATTCTCAATTGCCAAGGCAAAGGTCCCGGGAAGCCCTGGCCACCATGTTCGATCGTCTTTGGACGAGTTTCATACCAGAATGGCATTGTATCTTCTCCTGATGTTCGGGATGTCACCATTCTTCAAATCCAAAGTTTCAGACATCCAGCCGTCGTCGCTAGATTCTCTTTTCTCTCACATAGAGAGATATTCAAGTAAGGAGATTGAATTCTATGATCATTGGAATGGATTACTGGACTGGGGATACACTATGTCGCACACCTCATTGGATCCTTTTCGTTGTGAACAGGGCCAAATGGTTCTACACTAATGCGACAATCAATTCATGCACCACTAGGTGCATCTGAGATAGTAAAACTTGAAACTCTACCGGTAGTGATAATCTTATATTTGAGGTTACTATGGGACGGCCAGCGGGCGATGGAGTGAGATCAATTGGAAGTCTGACCGGCATCAATGCCCAGCTCCCAATAAGTGTTCGAGCGTTGATTACACTCTCCGGCGTGATGTGACTATTTTTAGCAACAGCATCGATTCCTTCGGAAACCTTCAAGTTCAAACGGTGGTAGTATTTCTGAAGACAATTCAAATGTATTCGCTTATACCTGATTTTCGATGCTTAAAACTAGTAGCTCTGTCGGGTTTTCATAACATATTCGCTTTATCAATTCTCATAGCGCTTTTCTTCCTATGGCTTACTTTTCCCCCTATTTGACTGAATCCTCGATACAACAAGTTTTTGAAAAACTTTACCGCGTCATTTACAGCGCAGATAACCAAAAAATTGTGGCTGAAACAAATCTAAACGCGCGGGAACACCTGTAATTTGCTGCGGCCACCAATTTCTATTGGCGGTGTGCCTCAAATAAGCGCTCGCCTGCGGATGTAATTTGGTTGAATCTCACCGGATAAAGTTGCTACGCGATGCTGAGGCTGTCATTGGGTAAATTTGGCTCCTATAAGGGTCATTGTTTGAAGTAGTCAGGCTGCATAACTAAAATGTCAGCACTTTCTTTCTGCCGGGGCTATGCTCGTAATGAGGAGTCCTACCAACAGCAGTATATCGTAATCTTTGTCCTATCAACACTACTACATGGTAATCTTCACCCCGTTTTGTCAAATAATGTATTTTCTGTCCTTGCCTATTAAGGATTCAAGATGTGCGGCTCCACGGCATCTTCACTACGCCTCAATGTTTAGACAAATGATGACAAGCTACTCCAGAGTTGTGCGGCCGCGACTAACGTGAATAGTAACAGCCAAGAAGATTTTGAAGCAAGATAACGGCAAATTCTGATATCTCATTAGAAAATGGCGGTTCAGGATTTCTACCATGCTTGTTGACTACGTCCCGAATCTCTCAGACATTTATATAAAGCTTTATTCGTCTGCCATGAAATAATAATCACCACAACAACATTTTTCTTTAAAGTCATCACTTCCATTCATTTCAGTATCTCATTATTTTCAATAAAAACCATTCGTTTTAAGAAACCTTCGAAATGGCGTTCAATTCTTTTAAGGCGATACTGCTGGCGACTTTCCTCGCCAGGGCAACTGCGCTTCAAAATCAAGTCATTGTTCCGTTCAGCGATGCAGCTTGCTCAAAGCCTGCACCAGCGTCATTTGCAGCAAGACCGTTCCAAGAGAGCACGACAGAGGTCATTCTTGGCATGGGAGTTGGAGCTTCTACCAGGGGTTTACAATGGGAGGAATACAAGAAGATCGAATTTGAGGATGCGGCCGCTCCGGATGATGGTGTGGGGAATTGGGTATGGTGGTAAGTTCCTTCGCCTCACGCAAAGATTTTGAGACAAATGTTGATTTTTTTGGAATAGGAATACTGGGCCAATTGACAGGGAGTGCAAAATCATCTTTATGGTGCCATTCGCCAATAGCGTGTCCAATTACATGAACTTTGCTCCTGATCAAGCCCCGGGGAAAGTCATTCTTGCTGTTTCACAAGAAGGATGTGTTTTCACTCCATTACCAGTAGAGTTATCCTCCCAGCCTTAGTTGGAACTGTACTAACTCTAGGAACTTAGAAAAGCGCTACGCTGTTGGTGACTTTCTGCTGTGGTGGCGGTTGCGAATATCATCAAGGCCAGGCCCCTAATCCACAAGTGAGTGCGAAGCGCTCAGATGAAGCACTAGCACAGAGGGTGAGTGCAATATTTGAACAATCGAAGTCTCAATGCCTTTTTCTAATAAATTCATAGGAGAGAGTCTTCGTAGAGGATAAGATGGCGAGACAAAGTGTTGGCTCTCCGGCCGCTCGTGCAGCAGCATACGCATCAACCGAAAAACGTGAGACCATCTGTGACCCTAACGACAAGGCATGCAGTGACGAATTCTGGAAGAGCTGCCTGATCGATCCAGGGAAGCCTACACTCAGCGCAGGTTTTCAAGTGGCTGTGTCTAACCCCCAGACCGCGACTGCGGGACCCGGTGCCGGCGACAGTAGCATTGCCGCTAATATACAATTCACTATCGGCACCTCAACATCTATCACATCAGGTAGCTCCTTCTCCACCGAGGCAGGCGTCTCATTAAGCGTGACTGCTGGCGTTTCTTTCCCTGTCGAGGCATCGACTTCCGTTTCTGCGTCGCTTAGTTTCACCGAAGAGGTCAACAAAAGCACCGGCCATGAGGAAAACTCTGGTAGATCTACGGGTGTGACACAAACTCTTTCTCTTGTTCCTGGAACTACAGGATTCATGAGTTTTGTGCCATATTACAACTGCTATATGCCAACAATCACTTGTGGCACAACGGAGGTTACTGGTCCTTTCATTACATGTTACCCAGCTCTCGATGGTGCTGGAGAGATTACAGGAGAGTATTCTATTGTCGTCGTTAATTGAATGAGTGGTATTTAGGAAAGGGGAACGTACAGAACTAGTAACTTTTATGTTTTAAAGCTTGATTTATATGGAGAGGTTTTGAGTACGAGAGGCGTTTTACTCCATAGAAACTTGTAGCTTACCCCTTTATATTATTTCCCCCCAGGTTTTGAAACATTTTGCATTTATACTTCATCGAATCTAGTATCACAGGATCTCGATGTAATATATTTTCTTATTTCGGGAGATAGCTCATATGCCAATATATGGATTAAAATATAGTACATTCAGCTAGTAGAACGACATTTCTAGCTTCTTGAACTAGTTCAGTATGCTTTTACAATATTCTAATCTTGGAAAATCCAAATGAAAGAGGTAGGTGAAAGGATATATTCAAGTATTTAGAAGCCGATTTTTCTACTCGTGTACTGCTGTTCGCAATCATTAATTTTGAGCTTCAATCCTGTTTGTATGCTATCTAGTCGGCCAATATTTTTTGTTTACTGAACAACTCACCTATGGTTTCGAACATAGTAGGTCAAGTTTTCAGCTATAGAACAGGCAAGAAGCCTTGCCAAAGTCAGTCATTTTCGACTTTGATCCTTATTGTATGAATCTCTCTATCTCTAATATTATATCAACACCAAAAGATCCCCCCCGCAGTACTGATTTGTTTAAGAAGTGCGCCTCCTGAGAGTTCATTATGGGGTCTCTATTTTCTGATATATTCTTCGTATTAATCTAGCCTAATGTTTTCCGGAAATTGGTGCAGAATATCCATGCTCTCAATTTTATATTCTTTTGATGACTAGTGACGCTATCTGTCTTTCATCGAAGCAAAGCCTAGCGAGTATGACCGTCATACTCTAAATTGCCTTCACCCCTCTACTCTACAGCGAACAGTTAAGCATCACCCATGGATAGACCTCTTTCCCCTTCCTACTTTGAGAATAATACGCTGCGGAAAGGGGAGTTATTCGATGACGAAGATATTTCCTACGATTTGTGGAAATTTGCTATGCGCCCACTGAGAGAAGCGACTTGTCATATAGTCTGATCCTTGGGACTTTGGCCGAAGCGATTAATGTTATTTGGATATAAATCTTAAGTCGAAGAACTCGAAGAAGGGAGGATACTCTGTTAGCTTATATCTAGAGATTTTGAACCACCAGGTGGCTCCGTAGTACGGAAATATAAGGACGAAGGCTATATATTCATACAGGATAAGGTCTCTATATATACTGCTCATGTTTTCTGGCGATGATATATTGATCATGGGATTCCAAGGATAGATAAGTGACCTTAATTCCTAGATCTGGATCCGATTATGCACATTTGGTGGTTGCTGAAGAAGAGTCTTGTCGAGCAATACCCTGTGTTATCAGCAAGTACCGGTAAGTCCGAGGACGATATAAAGGCTAAGGAGAAGGTTCTAAAAGAGTGCCAGGCTCAAATACCAAAGGAGACTTTCGACGCACTCACTTTATACAAGTATAAGTGATAGGATAGAGGTTTATATAGCAGTGAATGGCTAGCACACCGAATACTAGATCTTGATAACCTTGTATTAATATTATTTATTTAATTTAGGGAACTGTCCACGAGGATGTTTACTACGTGATGACCTTTTGCGGAGCTTCGGTACGGCACGGCTAACACTGGTCACCAAGGATCACACAAGCCCCTACGCTTGATGTTATACATTCATTATTGTATGGGTACGCTACAACAGCATTCTAAACTCCCAGCAAAGCGCATATCTACCTAAGTCCGGCTTGGCCCACAATCTCTATGTGTCATCTCTTTCGGCTCAATCAAAACCTCTAATTCTTCTCGTTCTTTTGGCTGCTCGGGGACTTTTATCCTCATAGTAAAGCTCCAAGCTAGAGCCGTGAGAGCTACAAGACTCAAATAACACCACCAAACCAGACCAACCATTCCTCGTTCCATTCCCCAAGCAAAGGCCCACCCACCAGCAGCACTTCCCACCGCTCTTGCAAGACTGCTGAGCATGTTACCAGCTCCATGAACCGTGCCCAAGACTGTCTTCGTAGGAGCAGATTCTGTGAGGAGGATTACGGTACTAGGAATGGCAATTGTCCTCGCCATAACTTGTGCACAAAGTATGACAGCAATGCCGAGCCACCGCATGATGCTCTCCTGGGGAAGCAGGGAGAGGTAAGGCGCGAGAAAGTACGCTAGAGGAAATATGAAGAGGGAGATACGGAAGCAGCCTAATGTACCGAGTCTAGATTGCATGCGTGGATAGATGAAGAGCTGGAGGAGAATACCGCCGAGTCCAAAGAACGATAGCCAAATCCCAATAGACGGTGATTGCAAACCGAGACCACCGGTGAAGGAGAGAAGCGTCCAATCCGCATTTGAAGAAGACGGCGTGGAGAGAAAGATCGGGAAAATGTGCATGAATGCTGCGTTGTGAAGTGGAAGGAGTCCAAATGAAACCAAGGTAACCAAGACATCTCGAGTCCAGATTTTTCGAAATGAAGGTCTAGGTGGCGGTCCTCGAGAAACTATCGATCGTGGTGGCGACGATTGCGCAGCTTCCTCGGAAATATCATCCATCTTAATGGGATAATAATCCGATAGATGTCTCCTGAGGACTACACGACTGAAGAGTCGAGCGAGATGCTCGCCAATCATGACGCCGATATCTTTATGGTCTTCCTTTCCCGGGATAGTCTCCCGCATTCCAAAAATTGCTAGCATAAAGGCAAACCCTAGAGCGAATGCATTGGACAGTGCCGGTAATGCGTATGGATAGGTTAAAGCCCACGCAACGCCCCCAGGATTTCGATGGACGTTGAATAACCCGTCTTGTCCAAACAACCAAGGAATATTAACGACCGGGTCTGCCAAACAACCTCCAAGCGCAAGACCAGCTACCATTCCAGAGTTGAATACCAGCGGCAAGATCAAGAACGCTCTCGTTTGGTATTTCCTCTCCTTGACAATTTCTGCAGTCATCGTCCTCATCACACCCACATTACCATTTCCAATCCCAGCCAGAATTCTCCAAAACATCAATGCCCCTATGCTTCGAGAATATCCAAATGCCGCGTTTGCCACGACGCTCATGAGCATCCCGATGACGATGGTTGGCTTTCGACCCCAGGAATCCGAAACTCTTCCCCATAGCATGCTGGTGGCGAATTGAGCAAGCGGAAATGCTGCCACCAAAAGCCCCGACAACTTCGATATTTCTGCTGGAGCGGATTCATCGTCGGTCGTAATTATAGACTTTATGAGGTAGTATATGTAGGGCAGTAGGCAGGTATTCGACAAAGGTTCTGAGAGGCGACATAGTGCGAGAATGAAGAGCTGTCTTTTGTTTGGGAGATCCATCAACCTCACCGGCGCAAACTTCGCTGGTTTGGCATTGTCGCGACCTGCAACAGCTTGGAGAATCAGCATCTTCATCCCCTTTCACAGGACCGAAGACCTACTTGGAAGATGCTCTCTTTCCTCGACAGCCATCCCTTTCGCGGCCATCTCGCAGATTCTCGCGTCCTGCCGAAACCTCCTTCCTATTTTATCGTAACAGGGGGATCATATCAAAGTCAATAAGCAGATACACAAACTCTCCGTTTGTCGATAGGAGACATCTTGCTCTTGTACTCTGGACCATCGTATCCCCACAAGTAATTAAAGATAGCGCAAATATGGATTTAAGAAACACCGAAGCCTGAAGTCTAGCAATATGGCCAAACAAGATAAAACAACTTGGTGTCAAGGACTCCAGCCACTGCGAGAGGCCGGCGCTATCAGGCTATTTGCAGCCGATCTGCGATTGGCGTTACGCTAGTAATTCTCACTTATCTTGATTGATGATGGCAATAGACGATAATATCCATCGACCTACAAGAGTGGAGTAGTCAGGGGGAAGCAATTGGCAGAATTGGTGGTGAATTGCCCCTTTTGGGAACAGGCTGTGTACAAGCGTTATGCTAGAAATGTCAGTAGCCGGTGCCCTAAATGTCGTGGCGGGGCTTCGTCAGGGGTTCAGGGGACTCCCTTCTTGGCGCGTTGGTACGAGTACCTCCAAATCGCGTGCTGATTTGCCTCTGACCTCTAATACAGCATAATATACAAAGAGGATACAGAGGAACATCAGCGATGCCCATTACTCGAAGACGATGGCCTTAGGTTCGACCCCCGCCATGCCCTTTTGAAAGACAGTGTTTATTATGGCGTTGATTTGTACCATTTTAATGGGCGTATTACGTGACCACGAATCATTGTTCGCAAGAGCTTAAGGGGACTTTGAAGCTCGAAGATGACAATCCCCCTTGTGACAAAGGAAGGTCATTATCAAGCCGGTGTTTACCTGTCAATTCTATGTTGCCCCTACAGGAATGGACGAACAGACAAATTGATATTTGCAGGCAGTTTTTTCGGGGTTTTCTACTGGAGAGAACATAGAAGAAGCCGTTGCTAGCTTTTCCTTTATTTCCGTCTCAAAAGCCTGGACGATCACAGATTGAATCAGTGGTGAGGTTGTCTCTTTCAGTGCCCTCCTTCCTTTTGCAAATTGCGCTATTACTCGAAAAGACGTAAAACAGTCACTGAAACATTCCCACTGTGGAAAAGGATTTCTTTCTTATTGAGGCATGTTCAATAGCTTTCATAGCGGCAATTCCATCCTTTGCAGTAGATATGCATCGACAGTCATAGAAAATAATCCATATCTATGTCTTTTTCAAGGTAGTGTATCAAGAACTTATAACTTCCGTTCATCAACCTTGCGCTCTTCGCATGAGTTTAATTGACTTCTAGGTATTCAGAGGTCACTTAGTGGCCCCCATTTTTGCCCGTGTCTTCTTTTGCTAGGCTAGATAGTCCGGTAACGTGATCAAGTAGTATTGTTTATCGTATTTTCAAGTCAAGTAAGTCTTGCTAAATGAATGCATGGAGCTCTTTGGCAGCCGTCAGTTCTGAAATCAAAGGGGCTATAGGCTGCCTCATGATATCCATAACCATTTTCGGCCGATCCTCTCTATCTATGACAAACAATAGATGAGATAACCATTTTGTCCTCTTCAGACTACTTCGATTCTGAAGATCATGATATGAACATAAAGGGATCTCAACATCTAGTAATTTGAAAGATGAGACTAATGTGGATCCTGCAAGTCAAGGTACCAGCGATAAGATTTCCGTTCGCGATTTTAGATATTTCAAAAGCTCGGTTATCAAAGGTGCCAAGGTCATTGAGAACATTCTGAATTGCCTTTAAGGGCATGTAACCCTGATGTTTTGATTTATGGGTAATATCCTGCTGTTAGGCCTTGTCACGTGGCACTTCTTTCATTTCCACAGCTGACCACGGTTATCTTTTATGCGAAGACACACACAAACCATCCAGAGATCTGGATGATGTACCTACTTGGCAAAGACAGCTGAAGCAAGCCGTCCTTCATGCCCTCACATGGTACAAATGCACACATGCACACGCGCATACCCCGCTTTTAAGGTCTCTTTGTTGCAGTGTAATTTTGCGTTTTCATACGTCAAATCACTGTACTGGGAAATTTTCTTCAACAAAAAGCACTATTTGGACCTACAATATCGTCGTGGAGACAGCAGGAGTTTTGATTGAGTTTAAACTTGATGCCCGAATATGCAACAAATATTTTCACATCAGTTAAAGCTAGAAAAATTCGCATGTCAAAGTTAAGATCTGCTTTGCGTCCTTTGTCAATGTTGCATTGCTGTCTATGAGAAGCTTGGTTGTTGACCGGCAGTTGAGGAATCGTCCCAATGTATGCATACATGCAGTAGTCTTCCCGCCACTGATAGTCCATCTCACTTGCCAGGAGAATCGATTCGCCGTGTCATCCAGAAGGCTTCTTAATATTGCCTCATGCCACCACACTGTGGCGTTGGTCCTTTCCCCTCAGTAGCATTTCCGAATCCTTCCTAAGTTATATTTGTTCCTATTATGTCCGTCACAGCAACAGCTCATTCTTTCTGTCATCCCAACAACCAAGCATTTGCATTCGTGTTTCGAAGGTCACTTGCCCTGAAAGTCTGAAATTGAATGGTTGCGATTACAGGAGGCGCTGGTGATATTATCCAATTGGCAGGGTAAATGCACATGGTGTGATTACCCCACGGGGAATTTTAAGCAGCGCGAGCCATCCAGAAATCGTCAGAGACTGCTCCAATATATGTCTTGGCCACAAGTTTGGTCGCTCTTCTAGCTGAAATTGAAAACAATACTGACACATTTCTGCAGGTTGGGGTTCTGTTTAGTCTGGTTTAGTTTGGCGAGGGCTTGTCCCTACCTCTAATTCGCTAATTTCCCACGGATTCGGAATTATTTAGCTCAATCTACCAAAAAGAAACCCCAGAAAAGCACTACCACACCCACTCGTACAAATGCCAATCCCAAGGGTAACTGTTATAGCTTGACAGCTCTTTCTCCTTTGCCAAGACGGTGACTTTGGAGAGGTGAAATCTTTCTGTTTAAATAGCTGGGTTTTATCAGAACTACTTTTTACCCAAGAACTTTAATTAACCTCCGAATTTACTTCCTGCGGCGGCTAAGTCTATTGAACACCGCTACAATAATGGCTTTGACGGTTACTAAGGTTTCAGCTCCTTCAAGAGCAAGTTTGCGGCTTCATGTTCTTTGTGCATTTTTCGGATTAGCTTCATTTATGTGGGGGTAAGTGACATCTTCCTTGAAACCTCGCCCAGAACCAAATGCTGATGAGTTCTCCCTCTAGTTATAATATTGGAATCATGGCAACAATATATGTTCACCCGGGATTCAAGAAAGCGTTACACAAGCCAGACGCATCCCACACAGGGCTGATAACGGCAATATACTATCTAGGAACATGGACTAGTTACCTTTTCGTCTCTCATCCAGTTGCTGATCGGCTAGGACGGCGATATGCAGCTGCTGTGGGAGTATTTATCACTTGTATCGGCGCTTCGTTACAGGCTGGGGCAAAGGGCTCTAATTCTTACTCGATGATGATCATTGGTAGAATAATAGCTGGCTTTGGAGTTGCCATAGTTTCGACTTCAGTGCCAATGTATCAAAGGTTTGTGGGGACCTGTTGCCTTAATATGACCATTCGCTGATTCCACTAGTGAGATCGCACCGAAGGAGAAACGAGGGAGACTGGTGGTGATGAATCACATTGGTCTCATTGCAGGTCTTGCCTTTGCCTTCTGGTAAACTTCATTAATCCATTTTAATGCACCTTCTCGCTTACCGCAACACAGGGTTGGATATTGGATGAGCGCTTGGAAGACCCCGCAAGGAAACTATTATGGTTGGAGACTCTCCGTCATGGTGCAATATATACCATCATTGATCTTCATCATTGGGGCCCCTTTCTGCCCAGAAACGTCTATTGCCCTATTCTGAATTTTATGTGTTATGCTGATGAATTTAGGCCCCGCTGGCTCGTTGAAAAAGGTCAAATATCGCGTGCTCAAAAGTCTCTTGCCTTCCTAAGAGATGCTGATCCTAACAGCGATATTGTCACTGTCGAGCTCGATGAGATCAAGGCAAACGTTGATGAACATCGAAACACCGTTGAAGAGAAATGGACCGCACTATTTACACACAAGCCTCTATTCAATCGCCTTTGGCGTGCGGCGCTTCTTCAATTTATGGCGCAAATGTGTGGCAATACTGCTATGAAATATTACCTACCGACGATCTTTAGATCCTTAGGTATCGAACATCGACTCACTTTGATGATTGGCGGGATCGAGACAACATTGAAAATTGGGTGCACTATAATTGAGATGTTCCTCATCGATCGTATCGGTAGACGAACCTCTCTAGTTGTTGGTTGTGTGGTCATGGGCATTGCCTTACTTGTATGTTGTTAAAGATGCCTCTCTATTCTCTTGTTAATTGCCATCACTAGATCAATGGTGCCCTTCCACTCGCCTACCCAAAAAACAAGAATATCGCATCAGACTACACTTGCATTGTCTTCATCTTCTTCTACACCTTTGGATATTCCATTGGCTTTGGTCCCGCTGCATGGGTATATGGTGCTGAGGTTAGTGCCGTAATCTCTTGGGATCATTTTATGTTTGGTATTGACTTTGAAAGATCTTTCCACAAAGTGTTCGCGCTCGTGGTCTGAATTTCGCCGCTTCTGGTGGTGCTATTGGCTCAATCATCGCGGCGCAGACCTGGCCTGTTGGGATGGACACAATTGGCAGCAAGACGTACTTTATATTTATGAGTATCAATTTTGTTTCTGCTTTTGTGAGTAGACGACACTTTACTAGCCTCTACGGTGATCACTAACTGGATCCTAGATCATAATTTTCTTCTATCCTGAAACCAAACGCCGCTCTCTCGAGGATATGGACGGACTTTTTGGTGATTACAAACCTGGGCAAAGAGATCAGCAAGCCTTAGTTGAAGATGATACTAGTGAGATGGAAAGGGACCATGTTGTCGTCAATCGCAAAAGTAGCAATAACAGTAACTGAGTCATCGGATTCACGACAAGGAAGCTGAAATCTCCAATTGTAAGTTGCAGTGAGCAGCCAAAACTAGAATGATCAATCTTAAGCTATTGGTACTTGGGACCGCAATTAAAGCATGTCAGCCACTTGAAAGATAAGTCACATACTAACTTTCTCGGCACATAGTTGGTAGCTGTTCGCACGCACATACTTTTGCTCTGCCAAACGTTCCAAAATAGGAAGTTCAAATCTCACAAGACTGGCTAGTCCCTAGGAAAGAAGTGCAAACCTGACCGCTATCTTCTCAAAAGAGTTTCGTTCCCAATTAATTTTCTTAAGCGGGAACATCTTCAAACCATGCGCAACGAACCTCGCTAAGCAATGGGTATATAACTCCCTTATACCCGTCCATTATAAGATAGAAGTCCCATTTCGTTTACATGTGACCTGCTAAAGCACTTTGACCCTTCCCTGCAGACATCTGGGCGTTGTTATCGCCCAAAATAGCTGGCACTATTCCTTAATGTCTGGCTTCTCTAACCGGCAACTGATAAACAAACCTTCGAACATGTAAGTGATTGCTATCTATCTGAGGTATCAGTGTTTATTTCAGGAGTCACTTTAGAGTTATAGTAATAATTCAAGATGAGTGGTAATTTATCATAGACCCCAGAGTGAACTTAACAGTCTGGTAGATTACCCTCTTACCATGATCTATGTAGATTTCTTATCCAAGAACCGCCATATACCAAAGAACTTTCCTCCTGGGTCCCTTGGCCTAACACTGCCAGATTAAGACAAGTCGCCTCCCCGCTTGTTCTATCATGATCAGTAATGCATCCATAGGCATAATGTTTTTGAAAAAGCCAAATGTTAACTTTTACAGAGATTCGACCTCGGCATGAATTCGACGAGGCGTAATAAGTGGCGGAGAACAGGCTCGTTTTTTTTCAATTAATAACTAAGGGCTGTGTACGCTTGCTCCTCACACTGAGGGCCAGAGACTTATCGAGGGTCAGCATCGCCAATCTGATCACGAGGAAGGTCTAAAGTATCCCGCAAGACGTCTTAAGACTCAACCCACAATCTGTTTCTGTTCTCCAAGCGCACCTCTTTCCGGGCGGTCGAGATCCACAAAGAAGCAAAGTCTGGATATACCAAGTCCATATTAGTTGCTATTGCCACTTAAAGTCGAAACTTCGCTGTAAGGTTCAGTCAGTGTCAATATACAACCTAGGATCAACACTTAGCAGCAACATTAAGGATTCCACGGAGCAATAAATTGTCCGATTCCACATCATTTGGCAAAAATGTAGAATGAATAGACTTGCTCGCTAAGGACAAACCCATGAGGAGACACATTCCGCCTCTCAACTAAGATTTAGTAGACTACTGCTTCCCAGTATGTTCCAAGATGTGCATATCTTATACAGAAGGTACACGCAGACATGTCGTAAAGCAAAATTGTTCTTGATAGGCTCGTGGCCATGCGTGAAGTATTAGACAGTTACAAAATCTTTCGGATTTTGACCCAACTGTCTTCTTGCTGCCCTTCAATCCTTAGAACCTCTCTCACCTTCTCTAAAACCTCAATCCCGAGCCCACATTCCTCTTTTACATACCCCTCTACACCACCCCACTTCTCCATCATCATCTCAAGCATTGCAGTCATACTCTCCTCCCTTGCCCCGAGCATCCGTTCTGCCCTCCGTCTGCCTTCCTCCCCCGCCCCGACTGCTTCAACAAATTTCGCATTCCTCATCAGCCGTTCCACCGCCTTGTCACGACTTGCAAGGAGCCCATCCTGAGAAAGCGCATATTCGACTGCGATGAGGTCTGTAGGGACACCGAGAATAGCGAGGAGTACCCCGATGAACACACCAGAGCGATTGTTGCCTGTTGTACAGTGGATCATTGCCGCTGGGGTTCTCGCAAAAGATGATGTCGGAGGGAGAGATGAGAGGTGAAGAAGGAGGGGGAGAAATGTTGGCTTTGCCCCATGGATAAGGATTTCCTCGAAAGCTCCAACTATGCCCTGTTGCAATCTTTATTAGCGCTTTCATTTCTCCCATTAAAGCGAAAAGCGTGTTTTCTTACACTCACCTCTGTCCCCTCGCTAGAGTACTGTTGGTATCTTAAGCCAGCCTTCTCAGGCGTGTACTCCCCATCCTCAAAGACAGGACACCATATTCGCTTGATACCTTGGATTTCTTGCACACCTCCTGCCCGATCTATCTGTGGCATAGACCGAATGTCGAAGATAACATCGATCCCAAGGTCTCGCAATTGTTGCTCGCCGTCAGTTGTGATTTGGCCAAGGTCAGGGCCTCGATAGAGAATATTCGACCGGGTCAATAGGGAAGGAGACGTGGTTGGCAAGCCGCCAATGTCACGGAAGTTGGAGAGGCCATCGATTTGGACGAACGGTGACTGTGATTCCCGGAGGATACCAGATTGCGACATCATGTCTCAGGGCCTCATCAACATAACAGTCGTCCAGTTTAAACAGCGAAGAAATGAATCCAAAGGTGACATGGTAAATAAGTCTTATCAATTCAATTTTTGTAGCAATAACCTAACTGCTGTTGGGGTTCATCAAGGAAGGAAGAACCCCGCCGTGGGGTAATTCGGGGAAGGAAGAAGTAAAGCCCGAAAAATTGGCATCTCATAGAGTTGTACTTAATTTCTATAGTATAGCCGAGGCCGATATGCCTCCAAGATAAAACTTCAGGAAAAGATGAAATGACAGATATCAAATTGGAAGAAAGTGGCTGCAAATTTACTTTTTCCGAAAATTGGCGGGATTAATTGAGGGGTGCATAAGCATTGGAAGGGTCTTGGCGAAACCAATTATCTCGTCTCAAGGAGTTGAGCTAGCATCGGATGACCAGGAGAGGCTGAATATGCAGGAGAAAAGGCAACGTTGGTTATTTAATTGTTTAGAGAAGATCTACCTTGCTAGAAAAGAGACAGAAAATCCGAAATTGTAACGCCTTCGCTTTATACAACTATAATAATCAAATGTCAATTACCTCATGATTCGTTGGCTTCCCATTTCAACAGCAACTACTTCTCAAGCCAAAGCACCCATGGGATCCCAGAGAGGGAGAACCTTGGGTTTCGTCTTCAGAATATCTCGAATGCTCTTGTCCACGAAGCGTGGTTCAACAACAGCTTGATAGACGAATTCATCCATCCACTTATCGCTCATGACGAACCAGCCATCAGTTCCCGCTCCCTCACCCCAACTGTTCTGTACTCTCCATCTCACGCTCTTTCCTTGCTCATTAAGATGAACAGCAGTTAATACCATTGCATGTGTCATGGCACTTTCACCTGTCATCAGCCTTTGGGCCTTGGACATCCCAAGTCGAACATTGAAACCAAGTTCGTAGTCGATAAGAGATGTGTCCATGATTCCAGAGGAAGAGTTACTATATTTTCCGACATCTGAGCCGAAGAAGATAGGCAGACCGGTTTTTAACATCTTGATACAAGCGGCTTTCATAGTTGCCATTTCGACATTAACATAGGTAATACCGCGCCCGCCAGAAATATTGCCAAGTCTATTGACTGTGAGTAAAGTATTGTATTCGTTTCGCGGATCATTAACAAGCGAGAACATATCATGGACAGTCGAGTTTGTGATTTTAATCGACTTTGGAGTCTCAAGTTCCTTGGCAAATGCCAGAGGTGTGGTCTTCAGCTCATGTGCAGCACCATTCTTGTCGAGATAGTTCCAAGTAAAGTCGGTATTGGGCGCTGGCGGTGGACCAAGAGTAAGAGTCAAGATGAGGTGAATCTCACGGACCATTTTCTCCTTTGCTGCAGCGATTTCTTTGTCATTCTTCGTCCCAGATGCCACCATGTCTCTCAGTTTCAAGCCATCTTCCCGGAGTTTGGTTGTAATAAGTTGGTTAATAGCACCTGAGGATTGGGCGTTGTAGCTGTCTGGATATAAGACTTGTGGGACCAGACCGTATTTGTGGACCAAATTGTATACCATGTCCCATTGTCCACCATCGCTGACTGGTTGAGAGAGCAAGGTCTGAATCAACCTGCTGTCAAGGTCCTCGTCCAAAGTGTCGAGGATTTGATCGAGGTAGTAGTTTGCCTTTTCGAGTTTATCGTAAAAGAAGAGGTATGCCTGGGAAATTTCGAATTTATCGAGACTATGGCGTTTCATCAAAGCAACTCGGAAGACGTTGGTAGACGCAAACAGCCAGCAACGGCCGGACGATCGCTGGTTGGTGATGGGAGCACCTTCGAAAGGAATCTTGACCGAGAAAATCTGTTGATCTTTAATCGTGGTCGCCCGGTTGGTAAGGACAGATTTGGGGTCTGCGGAGCTCAGAGCAGAGAGCGCGAGTCTGATACCAGTAAGTTGTTGTCATTGTTGTTCCGTCATTGAAAACGGCACTAGCGCAACAATCTGACAAGGGCAACCTACTTGTTCTTTGGATCTTGCAGAAGCTCATGCTCCCAGTGTTCAATCTCGGAGATTGATAAAGTGGTCCATCTGGATTTGGAGTAAGAGTTCTCTGCTGTGGGACGCACGGCTTTCTCATTAACATGGACATATTCGTTATCAGCTTGCTCTCTATCTTCTAGTTGGAGAGCTCGGAGGCGCTCGACAATAAGCTTCTCGTGCGCAACTGGCATCTTGGATTGATTTCCTCCCATGGCGAAGGATATATGAGGGGTAATTCTACAAGTACTTGTGTGGTTCCGGTCGACGAGAGTGAAGATAGCTGCGAAGATGGGGGTGAAACAATAGAAGAGGAAGAGAGTTGAGGGAAGCTCGTGACAGCTACTGCGGAGTGGCTGAGGTGGGCTTAACCTTACTGCAACTGGCACCCTGATGGCGTTTTCTTATCGATAACGCATCCGACCAACGCGCTACTACGAGTAAAGCTTGAGCGAAGCGTGGAGCGGGGCGGGCAACGCGGGGCGGAGGCGGGCACCCAAATGATTATGGCAGCTTCCGCGAAGTGCGCTTTATTGTGTCGTTCCATTTTGATGTTGTTCAAGTGAGAACCAGTTGCTCTTGAAATTGCCAAGAAACCCAAAAGAAAAAATTGGCAACTTATCCTAGAGTACAACGTATGAACTACCTACAATACAAGCATTTATCACGGGGTCCAACCCCCTTTCTAGTTATCTTAGTAGTTCTATCTCCCTCACGATTGGCTATTCTTGGCTGGGGCTGAAATGGCCAGCCGCATGAATCTCAAAGCCAAAGACAACTTCGCTCTCTTTCATGAATTTCTCGCCAATCCTGCCTTTTCTTCCAATTATTGTACTCCTTTATCCTACATTATAATTCCGTATGGTCCATGGCCGAGGTGGTAGGGTTAGGTGCGTCTATTCTAGCTATTGCTGGCTTTGGCGCGACCGTGGTGACCAGCCTGCGCAAATTCGGCACCTCCTACTCAGGGGCAGATGAGAAAGTCACCTCGCTGTCTTCCGACGCAGCATTGACATTGTCTATTCTTACAACACTTGGCAACACGGTGAAAGACTATGAAGTCGAATTTCATCTGAAGGCAGATAACTTTCAAGCTGCAAGAAGAACCTGTGAACGGAACTTCACTCAATTAGACACGGCACTGAAAAAGGCGAGAAAAGGGCACGAAGGTGTCGTTGAAGCCTGGAATGATGGGAAAGGTTTAACTCCCTGGCAGAAATTGATGTTTTGCCTCGGTGGTGAGAGCGAAATCAAGGATTTAGTCGGCTCAATTGAAACCTCGAAGTCAACACTGCAGCTTCTCCTCGATTCTATTAATCTTTTAATACTAAAGCGCCTCAGTAAAAAGTAAGTACCTCTATTGGAAGATATAATATAAAAACTGATATCAGCCTTGTCAAGGCACCTTCTTGACGAAGATCAGGCGCAGGACTTGAAGCTCCTTGTGCGACATCTCCCGTCTCTCCTCAACAGCATTAAGGATGCAGGTCTAATGAAAAGCATGGGTAGATATCCTACCAAGAAAGCAAAGACCGTGGGATTCCCAGTATTTATGTCGATACAAACGGAAACTACATCAAAATCTATGCCAAGCGTATCCCAAGATCTAGAGCCGGTCAGTGATATAGAACAACTACCAACGACCTTCCTACGAGATCAGCCCTTTCGAGAGGCCCATCTTTCTTATGAAGGAGGCAGTGGCATTTTATCTACGGAGAATGTCCCGCAGTCCACAGTACAAGACTCCCCAAATATCATTGGCCCCCAGCCAATCACGTTTCCCAAGCATGATATCTTCAGGAAGACACCTCTCAAAGGTATTCCGGAATTACCTCTGGGAACCCCTGAAGATTCTATCGTACAGAATCTGTCACTTTCCAAGGAGTTGCCATCCCCGATCAAAGACCACAAGTCTTCGAACGAAGAGGCTGAATCCCTTTCCTCACTAAATATGTATAACCTTGAGTCGTCGACTTTGCCATACTATGAGGGATGGATCCTCACGTGTAGGAGACATAAGCATTACAGGAGGACTCTGTGGGTATTTGGAATACCAATAAAATTCCACGAGTCTTTCGAACGTTATCACATGGTCCCGGACACACAAGACCAAGTTGTCCTTCAACAACGCCTCAATGAGCAACCGGAGACGAAGAAATGTACCCATTTCGAAACCTCATTTGAGAATGTGAATCCTATCATGCAAGAAGAGATCACAAATCTTCTGAACATGCGAAATCAAGTGGTCAGGGACGACCTTCAGTGGACTTTTATTAGCATAATTGACGAGCTACCTAGACTCAGAGCGATTCAATTCAGATTATGGCAATCCAGGAGAAAACAGAGTGTATATTCCCAGTTTACCAACCAATCTAGACATCAAGTTATAATAGGAGTTGGACCGAAACGTGGACAGCTTGCGACGCACCATTTCTACTCCCCATACCCACCGACTCGCAATGAAGGGCACACCAGGAAAGTAGATGCGGACATATGGGAGAAGAGTGTCCACAGCCAATTTGTTAAAGATCGAATTCACAACAATAACTCTAAGAATAGACGTATGGCTGGCCTCTCACCGCTGCCTAAGAAACTACCCTATCGAATAGTGCATCTGCCGAAGGCATCAGAAGGCAAACGGAATGATCCGTGGTGGAAGGTCGAAGGAGAGCATGATCAAGATCTTGTGTTTAGCTCCCCATACCGCAGAAATCTCTCCTGGGACCAAGGCAGTGATGGGTCTGTTCTTCTTGTCGGGCAGACGATTCACAGGCAACGAGAGAATCTAAGTCCTACTTCGTCTATTTACAAAGATGAAGGTTCTGACGAGGGTACTACAGACCCCTCCAATATGGGCGTACAATCTCCCTCACGCCGCGTGGTCTTTTCCAGCAGCCGGCCAACAGACGATATACAGATGGGCTCTGATCCAGATGAATCTGATGACTCCGGCCTCTTTGCATTTCCTAGACATGTCCGACACCTCGGCTCAGAAATAGTACCGGGAAACAGACCAACGTTATCGAGTAGGCCAATGGAACACCCAGGACCGAGCAATCGTAGATCCATATCTCCTACCATCAGAACCCCGCAGGATATCATGCGGGATCGTGCAGCTCGTGAAGCTAGAAGAATGGCAAGTCAAGAACAAGAAGAATTGCACAGAAGGCAAGGATACACCGAAGAGACGAATACCATAACAAAGATTAAGGGGTATCATGGCTCTTTACTACATTCAGGTTCTCGATTAGATATTCCCCCAGCACATGGAGTACCCGACAAGGGTAAAAAGCCAGATAGACCGATAAGTGATGATTGCTCGGAAAAACTACCTCGTGGAAGGCGGCCAACCAGTACCTATGGAGCATTTCCTAATACAGCGGCGGAACCACAGCCAACAACCATAACAACCACCCTTCCATCAGCTACCCACATTGCGCAATCTTCGAGCTCTGACGAAGATGCAAGTATAGGCGAATATCTAGTATTGGAGAGGTCTCATAGCCGCTCGAGCAGCACTAGCAACCATGCCGGTGCAGCTGCCAGAGATAGCCCTGAGCTTTCTCTTGATCCAGAATTAGGTATGGTTCAATATGGCAATGAGCCCGCCTGCATCAAACAATCTACGACCTACTGCAAAAGTGATCGCAACGATCAAAATTCCGGGGATCGTGGGCCCAGCCACGATGGATGGCACTATTCGAGCTCGAGTTCTGAACAGTCTCGACGACAGAGGCCAAGGAATCGTAGTTCCTTTGGTTCTGATATAGATGCCACCGTAGGGGCAAGTTGCGCTGCAGCTACAGTTGCAGATTCACAGTATGAGAACAGAAAAGCACGCAAGGAGTCTCAGGAGCAAGTAAGTCAAGAAGGTGAGGGTCTCTCGAGCCTCAGCCTAGGAATTAATCACGATCTATCCCATGAAGAAGCCGAAAAGTTGATGGACGAATATTTGAAGACTTTCATTAATGACAGTGAGGAGGAGGATTGATGCCGAGGCTTCACTATGGACCGTCAATTTCTAGTTTTGGAAGGTCTGGCGTAATAAGGGAAGCATTTATTATCGGGGTCTTCCTGTGGTAGAAACAAGAAGCATAATTTATCTTCGTGCTTGGACAATTGGGATTCCTCCCACGCGAAGGATGGAGTTGCCCAGGCATGGAATGCCCTCGCAAAAACACATTGTAATGCTGTAGAATTGTGAGATTTAAAAGCTCCCAAAGTTGTTCTGCGTGCTATTTTTCTTCTTGTAGTGGAGTTTAGAAGCGGACGGTCGTGATTAACTACTGTAGGACCTGCTTCTTGCAACCATATCTTGACAAGTCCTTGTATCACATCAAGAAAACATTTAAGGCCTAAGCAAAGGCTGGGCGAATAGATGGTTTTCGCGCATGGAAAGATGCTGAAACCGACCTGGGATATATACCGGGTGTTCGTACCACTGTATGACCTAAGCAAAATAACCGACCACCAGGGGTTGCAGGAATTCCGTTCGCACCCCTCCGAAAACACACTGCAAACATCCTTCTTTACGGCTTTATAACTCCACAAAATTTATACTAGAGATAGCTTATATTATATACATATATTCTCTTATACCAAAAAAATAGAATTCTATAAGAAAATTTAATCTTAACCCTATTTTTAAAGCGCCATTTTAAAATATTGATTTTTAGAGTTAAAAGAATTAAGCCTTAAATTAACTTTTTAAATAAAATTTTCATTAAGATTTTAAAAAGTACATTTTTGAGCCTGTGTTTAATTATAGCTTTATTGTTAATTTGGAGAGAAAATACTTGGTGGCTACTCTTTTGTAGGTTTACGAAATGAGTGGTTTTTGGTGTGTTTTGGAGGGGTGCGAACGGAATTCCTGCAACCCCTGGTGGACCAATTATGGCTATTATTTCGTGCAAGTGCGCTCAATTTGCCGTGACACCTTCCAACAAATTCGAAGCAATAGGTCCGGCTGACTTGACGAAATCTGAGCAGTGACAATTACCTTCCTGCCGATGGCCTGAACTGATCCTCTCAATGCGTCGAAGGAGCCTCCTATGGTCTCGCTCCTACCAAGACTGAGAAAGTTAGTTCCTTTAGAGCTGGTGGTGACACATTTATGATGGCTGAGGAGTTGCCTACCGCAATACTCTGTTTTAGGATAGAGGACTAGAAGCTGTATCTTCTGAAGTGTTGGATTCGTTGTGGTTTTCGTGTTTTGGTCAAGCCAGTCAATCAATTTCTGGAGCACCGGGTCGGCTTCTCCTTTCGGAAACAGTGATGCAACATTAATGCCTTTGATGATAAGAGGACCGACAGCGTTCAAATAGCCTTCGTCGCCTTGTAGCTGCTTAGCAGGAGCGAGGAGTGCCCCTACAAGCTTCTGGTGACTTAGTTTCATGAATGAAGAAGCTGTCAAGTTGATATTCGAGATACTCAACCTCTTTCTAATGCCTAAGGCACCACTGAAGACATAAAATTGGGGCTTTGCCAGATCGTTCAGGGCTATCTTGATGACGCAATTCAACAGCGCAGAGTACAGTCTTCGATCGATGTTTACATTAAGGCTGAGGTTTTGATAGAAAGCTTGCATGTCGGTAACGATTTTCTTGATTTCGAGGGTACAAGGGCTCACTTTTATATTATCTGTAGTGCAGCCTCTGCATCAACTGCATGATGAGCCAGTCCATCTAGATCTTCTGCATGTATTGCCAATAAATTAATCCTGCCGGCGGAATTGCTCAGAGCGGATGCGCAACCTCCCTCAGTGCAGAAGCTGGTCCACCCAAGGAACCTAGGAATTTAGTACCAAGACCGAATCTAGTTTTACCGGCTAGAACAACTTCGCAATTTTTATTCAGTACAAGGAAGAAATCTCTCGTGTCATCAATCTGGCCAATTGGCGATTCTAGGTCTTTCAAACTCATACCCGCTGCATTGTTTCCAGTCAACGATGTAATTGTATTAAGTCCAAGAGTCTTGAAGATATCGATACCCCGGATATTTGCCACTCGCAGGCGCTCTAAATTGAATCCTTGAATGAATGTAGTGTAACCATATTCATACTTTCATCAACAGAACTTGTATTGTTAATGTGATTTCTGTCGATACATGAGTTTCAATTCCAGCACCACATGCTTTGCGGTTGATAGGAGAACTGTCTTGCCCTAAACACCTATCAGTCTAGGTATCTCAAAGCTAGATTTAGATTAGAGCACAATTCACCAGCGAAGGCCGAAACCTCGTGACCCAGCCCGTGAGTTACATCTGTATCTATGTTTCAAATAGTGCTTCTGATACAACCCATGCATCTCTGCACCTGACTCACCTGCAGGGCACTTGTCTACTGGATATCCAACGACATCGAGTCCAGCAGGACCTATGATTGTAGTTTCGACATATTTGAAAAGTCCTAGCAAGCCTGTGAACAGTTGTCAAGCTTGAGGAAGACAACATCGAACTTGGAGCTACAACCTCAGATTTGTAACCAGCCACTTGGTACGATTATTTGTCTACCGAACCTCGCTTTTTTTTAATTCGAATATCATGGCCCTGGGGAGCTATGCAGGACTTGGATGGGTAGTTACCTCTAATCGAACTGAAATTCGAAATTAGTCCGAGGGACGTCGAATTTCTTGACAGAAATCAACTCGAGTTTGGAACGATTGATTACGACCAGTTTTACGAACAGGTGAAACTAGAATTGAGCCCTCCAGCTTTTGCGGGAGACCAATGTCTACCTACATCCTTCAACTGCTCGATTCCCGCATATACAGATTCCCTGTTTATCTAGGATCAGCAACTCGACTTTAAATGACTCATTTAACTCCACCATCCACAAGACTCCCGTGTTAGAGACGTCCTTCGGCATGGTGAGTTTATCATCTAACGGGAATCACGCGGATCAAAATAATATTGGTGACTCAACAGCAGAATTCAATTCTTATGGAGCTGGTGTATAGGCTGTGCTTGAGACGAGCCAAGACTTCATCTTTGACGTGACCTTCCGTTTCCTCAATTATACCACAACCATTACGAACATTCGACTAGAAACCGACGTCAAACTTAAAGAACCGCTCACAATTTACGATGTAGACTCCCAAATTGTGGATGCAATAAATGTCCGAAGCTTCATGGGCATCGACAAGCAACTCTACTCTCCAAGCTCGTGGCTTCTTTATTATCTTTACAGTAGAAATCCTAGATACCTCTTCATACGATCAATATATCAACAAAATATTAGCGGAAATGAATATAATTGGACTAGACAATTTAACGGGAAACTTCTTTGTCATAGACAACAACGGAGACGTGGCGGGGAACTAGACTTTCCTCATGTACTACGAATAGGATGGCTTCCATAACATCTTCCTCTCAACAGAATACAGCATGCTTTTCTTAGATACCCTCACATACATCCAAAAGCCTACATTGGCTATCCAGACTATGTTGGGTGTTACAGCACAGATGATACATTATAGACGCTCAGTATTGTTCGACACCTTCAGTGAGTCTCAAGTCACTTCTCCCGTGACGGAACGCACGCCACATAAACAGAGCAGATTGATTGTTGTGATGGTGATCACAGCTGTCAATTTACTGTGTATTATTTTCATCACCATCTGGTTCTTGGTCAAGGCGAGGTATACGAAGCTAAGGAACTATTAGCAAGCTATTACTTAGTCCCCGGTGTCGTCTGATATCAGACAGGTATTGGACGGCGGAACAGACTTACTAATAACGAGGTATTGCATATTTTGGTTAGCAAAGATCACAAGGGTAGAGTTGGAAGGTCAGCAGAGACGGAACGGGCTTAGATTTTGGAGGGTCGATTTGTTTGTGACATGAATAAATAGTAGGGGGAGATTGTTGCGGCAAAGTTTGGGAAGGGAAACACATGATGGAAAGGGTTACGGCGTTCGAAATCAGCTTCGTATACTTGTGAATATCAATAGTGGGTGAATCAATTAGATTTTATGTACTGTTCATACTCTGCGAGATTATCTTTGTTGAAATTGACGAGATAGTGTTATATACGGACTCGAGGTCTCACCAATGCCTTTAGATCAAGATAGCTTCCTAAAATTTAGGGTATGAAACAGTGACAATGTTCTATTTCTAGACCTTTTATAGAGTCCATTCCGAGTCATCCATGAGAATGGTAACACAACAACAATTTCCCAATAATGAAACTTAAATATATCAACATTAATGACTGTTTGTAACCAGCAAGTTTTCACATCACAATGTTGTTGCAGCCATCATAACAAGCATTCCAAATCCATCACCGCCTATCATCCATGAATTAAGATCTTTCATCCTCCCCTCAGTTACTTTTCCCTTCCTAAGATCCATCAAATCTTCGTACCTCAAATAGCTTGTCCCTTCCCTTGCCCTTAAAATCTCATCATACTTTCGTCTCCACTCTTCTTCTCCACCAGCCTGCCAAAGCTGTTTGTGCGCCGGTAGTGGGAGAACCGAAAGCCCAACGTGAGATTTGGCTCTTTGCTCCGGCTTTATATCGAACAGCAAGTAAAGAATGAAGAGTAGTGTCACCGTCCTGTCCCCTTATCAATAAAATTAACTTTAACAAAAGGGGGAAATGAAGAAGCAACCTTCGCTTTGATTCTAACAACACCCATTCGTTCCAATCCGGGCGCCAGCCTTCTACCTCTGCCCGGCACAGAAGTTGACGTTGCTCGGCTTTGATTGCAATTTTCTGCGAAAATTGTATTAAAATTTCCATTCTCTAGGTGGGAATATCTTACCGTCATTGCACGAATAAGTTCGCAGTCGAAGTCTACGGAGAATGAGTCCTGGTCGAAGATTCTAAGGAGAATGTACAGGGTGATCGCCTGTAGCATTGACAGCGTAGTCCACTCATCCGCATCTTCAATCTCATTCATGAAGCGGTCTTTTTCCATCGTTATAGCGCGCCATATGAACTGGCTTGTTGCCGTCGTTTTGCTAGCGTATAAAGAGATTATCGATTTGCAAATTTCCAGTGGGGCAGAAGAGGGTAGAGAAGGACCTTGAGTTGGTAAAGAAACGGAGTGGATGAAAAGAGGTAAGGTAGAAGTTGCAAGAAGTGTGGTGTAGGATTGCATGCTTTGCATGAGGAAGGTCCGGCCTATTTGTGAGCCGGCCGAGAGGTGAGTGTGAATAAAAGGACTTCGAGGCGAGATAAGGGAGGTAGACTGAGTTGAGTGGTCATAATCCATCGGCCGGAGAACCAGGTAAGGAGTGTGGAACATACAGTCTGCAGGCGTTGAAAATGTTGACTCGAGGGTTAAGCTTGGTAGAGGACATGTCGAGAACCAGTCTAGGGAAAAATCATTGCCCAAATTACTGGAATACGAATTGGCACCAACACCAGAATCTTCAAGTTCTTCTATGTAACCAGCAGAAGGCTCCCAGTCGAATGCGGTATTCTGGTTCAAAAGGTCTGGTGCCACGGCCACGGCTCTTGAATGGCCGCCGTTTGAGTTGAGCAAAGCCTGACTGTCACAAGTCGGAGAGGTGTCCCACGAGATCTTGTTTTGACCTCCTAGACTCGAAGTTTCGACAAGCATTTTACCAGCCGACCACGGCTCACTCAGCGGTGAAGGTGCAGGCTGCTGGGCCAAGTTCTCACTCCGCAGAGTTAACTCGTACTCGCAAAACAGATCTTTGTCCATGCAGCGACGACATTGCGGGAATTTTGAATTGCATTTTACCTTGGCCTTTCGACATGCCGCGCATGACTTTCTTAATACTGGAACATCCTCCCCTGACTTCTTGCGGCAGTATAGCACGTGACGATTTCGTGATGCTCCTAGAAGGTTGTCAGCCGTGGAGCTGCACAGAATACCTAACAAAAGCCAAAACAAAGCAAGGGACGCTAACGCTTTGTAAATGTCTTGGAACATATTTTGCAGAGGAACGGTCCGGAGCTAGTGTCTTTTTGCCGGCCGGGATTTGCTGGTAGATCCATTTTGACTCAATGTTGGCTTTTCGACACGTCGCTGATAACTCAGGCCGGAGCAGTTCGGCTACGGGGAAAGCTGTTTTACATGGAGATAAAGCCTGAGTGATGACATTAGTTGGTGCATATTGCTATACTTCTTTGGGTTAGATTCATTAATTAGTCATATCTCTATCCTCCCGCCAAGACCTGAATTCCGCTGAGGGGTCTCCACAATTTAGCTCTATAACCTCACCAATATCTCATTGAATTGAGTTGAATCCAGTCTCAATCGTCTTGAATAAGGCGTTTCCTTTCTTCTTTAATACATCGCCTTGATAGAAAATTGACAGTGCGATGTAGCAAGGAGTTCTAAGCCGTCGACTCGGGGGCTCGTTATGTCCGATTGTCCATTGTGGCGTTTTGTCGATTTTCCGTGTAGCTATTCCGCCAACACAGGCTTCCGACGGGGAAGTTCCCTAATAATCACTATTTCAAGTGTAACCAAGATTCTATTGTATTGATATTTTTTAATCTGCGGAAATTTTTGTCGTGTTCAAATGTCCTTGCAAGTGTATTTAAGATGGCATTCAAACCTCCCTTTTATCATTCACTTCATCACTCAACGATAATCATCATTCACCACCACAAATTACATTCATCTTATTCATCCAAGCTCATCTAAAAATACCATCGATACCTCTTCAGCCAAAAATTTATCATGGCAGGAGATCTCATTCTTGTAAATCTTCCATCTCAAGCGGCGTTCAAGAATGATTACTCACACCTCCTAGATTACCGGTGTATCTGGATTCATTGGGTTTAAGACACTGTTACTTGCTCTTGAAAGTGGATTTAAAGTACGCGCTATCATTCGGAAAGCTGAGCAGGCGAAAACGCTCGAGTCCCACAGTCGTGTCCAACCCTATACCAAGAATCTCCAATGGGTCGTTATTCCGGATCTGTCAAAAACAGACTCCTTCGATCCTCACCTTAAGGATGGTGTTACTGGGATTCTTCACCTGGCATCCCCACTTGCAAATGAGGTAAGCCTCTGTCATTCACCCTATCAAACACAAGCTAATTTGCCTTAGACTAACGATTACGACCGCGATATTATCTCGCCTGCCATACAAACGACCCTCGCAGTCCTCAACGCCGCTCACCGCACCCCCTCAGTCAAACGGGTAGTCATTACTTCCTCAGCTGTCACCCTTGTGTCCTTCGCGTGGATGTTCGGTCCTCCCCCTCCCACCCCAGACCTCACACTCTTTAACGCGGCCGACATCAACTCCAAACCTGGGAAAAGTTCCTCGGCAATGGAAGCTTATTTTACATCCAAAACTCTTTCACGCGTCGCCACAAAGGAATTCATGGAGCAAGTAAAACCGAGCTTTGAATTCGTGAACCTCCTACCCACAATGGTTTTCGGGCCTGATGAACTGGCTACGAATGTTCAAGAATTGATGACAAGCTCTCGAGGAATGGTCATGGGTGCGCTCATGGACGTCAAAATGCCAGAGATGATTGGGGCAACAGTTCATGTGGATGATGTGGCAAGGGCACATATCGATGGCTTGAAATCATCTGTCCCCGGGAACAGAGACTATATTTTGAGCTCGGATGTTCCAGAGGGGATCTGCTGGGGGGACGTGGAAAAAGCTGTTAGGAGGAACTTTCCAGAAGCCGTGGAAAACGGAATCTTGAAGTTGGAAGGCAGTATGGCATTGAGACCTTGGAGATTGGATACCAGAGAGACAGAGGAGGCGTTTGGCTGGAAACCTATATCCTTTGAGAAGACGACGAGGGACCTAGTTGAGCAATACTTGGGGTTTATCGAGGCGGGGAAGAATTGACGTTAGTCCTTGAGAGCCTTAAGCAGGAGTCGGAATTGGGTTCTGGGTTGGGGTAAAGAGTGTATCTCTCAAGGAACTTTAAAAATGGAGGGCCCTCTATAATACAGGAACAAGCGAGTCTTTATATAAAGAGTGACTGCCTGACTAATCAGGTTTAATATCCTCCAGAATCTTCTTTACCACCTTACCAATAACTTGTAATAATTACTAAGGAAATAGGCGACTCACATAACCACTAATACTTTATAGTGGCTAACATTTCTTCCTTTTTTCTCTACATGTCGCTAGTCTCTAGCGTTTTTTAGCCCTTGCGCTGGTTTTTTCAGCTTGTTTCTTTTCGCCCTAATATTAACGCTTGTCAAAACCAAGCGACTAAGCGTCAATGAGGATCTTTCATAATCTAACGTAATCGTGAACTTCTATGTATACAAAGACTCTTTATCCTAGAGCAAATTCAATTTTCGGAGAAGACATATTTCTGCTCTTCTGTTTAGCTTACAATCCTACTTCCACCGAAAAGTTCTATTATCTCTATACTACCCATCAAAAACGAGGCTATGTTTAGGAACCACAATGATAGGTGATTATGATATCAAGTGCGAGGTAGAATTGCTATAGAAACAATTTCTATCTTTTATCAACCCTAAAAACCATCGTATATATAATCCAAATTCTCAGATAGACACGATATTACGATTCATACATATAATCGATAATATTATCTAGCTTTATAGATAAAACCTATGATGGAACGACCAGCTTTATCGAACCTAATAGCAGTAGGAAATGGGGAGACCATAGTTCACGGATATCAGCGGTACTTAGGGAGCGGTATCTATAGAACCTATTCCGGTCTCTACCTTATTTTCTACAGGCAGAGAAATATATCTTATAAAGACGAAATCGACTTAATTTAATAAGTTATATCTAGACTTAATAATAAATTTTAAGTGAAATTATTGAAGATTATAGCTCTTGTATACCTATACCTAGATAACAGAGTACCGAGAGTAAGTAAACAGCGCTTTAATCTGTTAATATTATTTATATACTGATGATTATCTTATATATCTAGCTAAATGCTTATGACTATATATGTTTGAGTTATGTGTTTCGTACTTCAGTCAGGTAGAAGAAAATGCTATCTGCTTCACTCTTGTTGTTTAGGAATATAATTCCGTAAAGAATAACCAGTATAAAGTCCTGATATTTAGTGCCGATGTACGTAAACTACTTCTTGGCCTCCTCAGAATTAGGAACAGTCCACCTCGCCTACTCCCCACCCTCCTCCGTCTCCCCCCTGCATACTCAATTTTCCTCGATCAAATCCAAACCTCTCCATCTCATCATCAACACAAAGCTCCATCTCTCTCTCCTGTCCTGCACCCATTGCAGGCGTCCCATCCTATATCACAACATTCTTCTTATGTGCCTCATTTTTAATACTCCCCTTTCTATCATACCAGATTTTATGAACGCGGAACGCGACGAGGAAATCTGAAGCGTGAGTCCAGGATTCGCCTTCTGTGGTCTTGGATCCGAGGTTGAGCTTGCCTGTTGGGATTTCACGGGCGAGTTAGTAATACAGTGAGGAGATCCGCAATCTCGTGATGCAGCTGCTTTCGTTGATACGAAGAAACTTAGACTTTAGTATACTCCCATGGGTGCCGTGCCACACCCCATCGCCAAGTACTCCGTCCAGTACTCAATCCAGATTTACTCAAGAGCCATGAGGAAATTTCGCCAAGCAGCTCCAACTATGACATGAAGGAGCTCGACGAGAAGCCCAGGTTGAAAGGGACTGCCTCGGAAGCATTAGGTGCAGTTGAAGCGACAGGCTGGATAGGTTGAGCTCAATTATTCAAATATATTCCGCCTTGAGTCTGGAAACAAGAGTCAGAAAATTTACCGCGAGATATAGTGATGAGAACTACACTAAATTAGCTAGGTCGATTGCGACGAGGGCCGGTTCGCGCAGAGGGCCGGTTCGCAGAACCCCACCGAACCCGACCACGACTCTCGACGACCACGACTACCACGACTGTATAAACATGTTAAAACGTTCTCCTCTACCCTCTCGCCTTATAATAGATACGTGCACCTGAGCGAGGAGCCTCTGCGACCATGGCGTCGCCGTCAATCGCGCCGTCACGGTCACGAGTAGCGCTAGTCCCGAAAGCGTAAATGTGGACATCATGTGACCATAGCGCCTTACCGAAAAGCGTAAATGTGGACATTACCTGACCATCTGAGTAGCTCCGCGACCTGTATTTTAAATAGCTTTCCAAGGTTATCTGACCTACCTCTAAGAGTATTTTATCTTTTAACGCTTACTAACTATAGTTAATAGTCTCTAGCATAAGAGTTACTTAAGCTATATATTATTCACGTGATCTGCGAGAGGGTCCCAGGTATACTTAGCTACAGGTAAGACCTAGAGTAAATATCAGAACGATTAGTAAAGGTAGATCACGTGATTTTAAATTCAAACTCGATATTATATCTAGGAAAATTAGAGTATCTTTATATTTATTTTATATTCTTAGTATTTTCCTAAAAAGATATAATATAATCTATAAGCGAGTTAGACTCCTAAGTAAATTAGATTCTTTTCCTTACTATTAATTAGGGGTAGGGCTATTTTAAGTATAACGAGGGCAGATTCGTAAGACCCTATAATTCCGACGCGACTAGCGACTACCACGACTATAATATAACCAGGTAAACCCTCTAGGGGGTAATATACCCTCTTACTCTTATACTAGTCTTCTCACACTAGCCTTTTAGGAGCGCGCCCACGCCGTTTAACGAGCTCCTTATAGTAGTCACGATCGCGGAAGCCGCTAGTCCTGAAAGCGTAAATATAGATATCACCTGACCAGGACGTCTTACCGGAAAGCGTAAATATAGATATTATCTGACCTTCCTCGACTTCACTAAGGTTTATATCTTTAAGTAGTCTTTAGGGTAGTATCTAGTCCTCCTCTAATAATATCTTGCCTTTACTAACTATAGTTAATAAGCTCTAGTGTTAAACGAGCGTATAATACCTCGCCGTAAACTATCCCCGAGTGTTAAGCGTGCTGCAGAAGCGGCTAAGAAGGCTCGGTAGAGACAGAGAGTTATTACGTAGTAAAACCAAGTTCGGTAGGCTAACCGATTCATCCCTGCTACGTCCAGCGGCCTGTAGGAGGCAGTTTAAGGAGGAAGAGACTAAGTAGAGACCGGTGTGGCTAAGAACAGCTCTGTAGCTTAACCCAGAGCCTAGCGAGAAGAGGGGAGCCAGTAAGTTATAGATCAGCTTAATCCGCTCCTTATTAACTCTGAACCGCCGTATAACTTCCCTAACTTTAGTCCACAAGGTCACAGCTCCCGCCAGGGAAGTGGGCGCCAGCTCTCTGCTAGAGGATCTCGAAGGTCTAGTCGACAGAGCTCTACCCTAGCCCGGAGCCGAATCGGCGATTACTACCGCGTCTTAAAGTCGGCCTCTCCTTTAAAGGCTAGATCTGTTACTAGCCGACTAAGTAGTACTATTTCTGTCTCTGCAGCTGTGCCGGGTAGAAATAATAAGTATATGGTAAGTCCTATAGCCTATAGGTTCTACCGTTATAAGAACACCCTAGCTAGGAGCCGAGAGGAAGACATAGGAGACGTAGACGACATAGGAGACGTGGACGATATAGGAGACACGGACGAGATAGGAGAGGCGGACGACATAGGAGACGGGGACGATATAGGAGACGTGGGCGACATAGGAGACGTGGGCGACATAGGAGACGTGGGCGATATAGGAGACGTGGGCGATATAGGAGACGGGGACGACTCTGCTATAAGTGATTAGCTACTCTAAGAAACTCGAGTAGTAGATATCGTAGCCCGATTAGGATAACACCTACTTATATTCCACGGGTACGAACTAAACACGTATAAGCATGCTCGACTATATCACTTCTAAAACCCCCGTCGATTTACTAATTATTATTCGCTCTCCGACCTCGAGACTCTTACAGGGCAGGTACCGGACGTTCTAAGTCAGCCTAAGCTATTAAAGTATAATAGCCCTGAGCGGACTCGATATATAGAATAGGCCAGGATATTCGAAGGTAAGTATACTAAGGTTAGTAAAGGAGAGGAGGAGGAGGAAGAGGAGCGGATATATATTTACCTATATAGCTCAGAGTAACCCTACCGACCGATGCTAGTCTAGTATAATATCGATAGTATACTAGGATACGTAAATAGCCTCGTATTTACGAAACGAAGCCTTATAATTAATATTATACCCCGATTCTATACGAATATCTAGACTAACCTCTATCTCTTTACTAATATCACCTATAATTACGGCCGTGGTCCTCGAGCAGTCTAAGTTAAGCTATATAAGGTGCCTTACTACTACCTTAGATACTTAATTAACTAAGAAGACACTCGAGTCTATATCTTCTTCCTATAGTAGTAGCGTCCGGATAAGAAGACTAACTTCCCTAGGAAGAGGGACGGCGTTAAGTATAGGCTCTTACAGGTATAGACGGATAAGATCCTACTTCCTGCTATAGCTCGGTATATTACCTCTAATATTAGATAATATATACTATCGTTATAGAACTAGGCGCGTATAAACTCAGAGGCCCGGTTCCGCGAAGTATATACGCGTGCTAAAAACAACGGCCTGTTCTAGATATTATATTATCTATTACAGGCTAATATCTTATATTCGATCTAGTAGGATATTTAGTAGCGCTTAGAGGAGCCTGAATATACCGTCTATCGAGGCGCCTATCTCTTTTTCTCTAGTAAAAATACTAAGAGTATATATAAGAGTACCACTCTAGATAATATATAGGAGAAGTTTATTACGTAGCTAGACTATACGTTTAATTTTCGGTATCTCGACGAAAACCGATTTTAGCTTAACCTCGGTAAGGAAACTATATATTAGGAATAGTGCCTTCTATATAATAATTTAATCCCTAACTAGTCCCCTGTAACTTATCTTACACGTACCTGCTATCTTAAAGCCTTCTACCGGTAGTCGCACTTTAAGGAGCCGGCTTCTCGGGCTAAAAAAACGGTTTATATTCCTGCGATGCTTAATAAAAGCTACGATATAACCGTCGAGATATCTACGAACTCGAATAAACGGGCTAAAGGTTAGGTCTTTTACCAGATATATAACAGCTATAAAGAGATAACGGATATTATAAAGATAAAGCTATTCCGTAGTCGTTATCTATCTTAGCTTAGGTAGGACTCGAAGATACGTGCCTTAATCGAGCACGCTAGTAGTTATAAGATTACTAGCGCCTCCCGGGTTAAAGATAACTACTATAGTAGTAAGTCTCGGCTTGCTAATACCCTTTCAGAGGGATATAAGAAGTCGTATAGCGTCCGTAAAGAGCACCGACTTTCCCTTTCGCTTTTTCGCCGAATCAGGGATAGCCTTATAGTAACTAGCGATTAGACGCAGCCACTATCGCTAACCGCTATATAGTACCTATTCTAGGAATTCTTAAGCGATTCTTTCACGACCTTTCTCCGATATAATATAAATAAGTATCTCTATATAATCGAGAGGATCCTTGCCTCGATAGCAGATAGGTCTATAAGCTACGAGTACTATAAAGTGATTACTATACTTCTTAAATATATTAAATACTACTACGATATATCCCTACTTTCGTAGGAGGCTAGTTTATAGAAAGACCGATATCAGGTCGACGACGCTAGTCGATTCTCGTAAGGTATTAGGCTGAAGCAGGCTATTAAAGATTCTAGCTACTACTAGTTCCTTCCTAAGATCGACTAGGAATAGCTGATCTTCCGGCCTGAGGTAACTAAGGAGATCCGATATAATAACACCGCTTTATATAATACCTATCGGAAGCGGTAGGTTACTGTTAAGGACGTGAAGGATGATTTTAAGCGCCTCGAAGCGATCAGTAGCTGGCTAGGCCTATACCACACTAACCCCCGACTACGAGACGTGCTGATCGAGTTTATCTGTACTCTAGTTATTTAACGCTATCGGAAGGATATCTTCTAGGCCCTTAAGGACTATATCCGGCCTAAATATTAAGAGGATGCCTTAGCAGGGAAGGTTATACTATATCGAACTTCGTTAGAACTAGTCCTGCTTCCTGAGGAGGGGGTGAGAGGAGAGCAGCCGTGCTTGCTCCGAGTGGTATTCTCTAATCGGGCTAAGATTCGCACCCTTAAATAACTTGTCGACTACCTGTGGGATTTTAATAACGGCCAGGCGCGGTCGTAGTAGGCGACCCGGGTATACCGTCAGCTCCACTAACGAGCTCTCGAGGTTATACAGATCTACTACGGTGCCGAGGCTGTAAAGCGTATATATGATAGTATTAAACGAATCTTCGTGCTCACGAACTAGTTAGTGCCGTCCCTATCGTCTTCTAAGTTTATTAGGCGAGACGACAGTAAACAGCGCCTCTGGATATCTATCTCGCACCACGACTAGACCTACCGGCCTGTAGAAGAGATAATTCCCTTTACCGAGCTCTGTAGCTAGATATATAATAGTAAAAGGAAGAGACGCTACCTCTACTAAGCTCAGCAGTTTAGCCCTGACCACACCTGCGATAAGCTTAAATTTATAGGTGGCAGGTAGACTATTTATAAAGAGCTACACCGGAGGGAGATAAGAGCTATCCCTGGTAAGAGCGAGTACTTTAGACATCAGAATAAGGTTAATATAACTGCCTAGGGCCAGCGGTTAGAGCAGTAATAGTAAGTAGACGACAGCGAAGGATTAATATATTAGGTAGGATATTCTTACTATCACACCCTTATTAACTTTAGTCGATTACAGCCTACTAACTAAAGTCTATAACCTTATTATAAGGGAGCTAAAGCGTATCTAAGAGAACCGCGTGGCTCTTTTCAGCTTCGCTTCAGCCCTCCCTAATTTCGACACTATCGGGTCTGATACCTTCTCTATCTAACCTCCTACTACCCGCGCTCTCTTACCTCGGTCGCGAAGGTCTTACGCAGAGTAAATTTTTACCCTTTAGTAGGAAGATATCTATCAGGTCTTAGTTTCATCTTAAGAGCGCGTAATAATTCCGTCAAGTTAAGCTCGATATAAGTATAGTAGTCCTCAAGGTCGGAGCTTACCGTGGCCGGGCCCCGCTAGACCTCGTCTTATATAAATGCCTTTTATAATATCAACAGTACAACTTCTTTTCGATTATATTAAGCGATATTAAGTACCTTGATAACCCCTCTGCTCTTATCGACTAAAGTCAAGAAATACTACCGACTTTAGTCGATAATAAGCTTAGGGTTAGGTCGATTGCGACGAGGGCCGGTTCGCGCAGAGGGCCGGTTCGCAGAACCCCGCCGAACCCGACCACGACTCTCGACGACCACGACTACCACGACCGTGATAAACGTGTTAAACCCTCTCCTCTACCCTTTCGTATTATAATAGATACGTGCACCCGAGCGAGGAGCCTCTGCGACCGTGGCGTCGCCGTTAATCGCGCCCGTCACGGTCATCGCGGTCACGGGTGCCGCTAGTCCCGAAAGCGTAAGTGTGGACATCATGTGACTGTGGCGCCTTTCCGAAAAGCGTAAATGTGGACATCACCTGACTACCCTAGCCGCTCCGCGACCTGAATTTTAAATAGCTTTATACTATTATCTGACGTCTCCCTAAGAGTATCTATCTTCTGACGCTTACTGACTATAGTTAATAGTCTCTAGTATAAGAGTTACTCTAGCTTATAGCTTCTCACGTGATCAGCTTCTAGGTCCTAGATATACCCCGCTATCGGTAGAAGCTGGAGTAGATATCAGAACGATTAGTAAGGTAAATCACGTGATTTTAAATTTAAACTCGATATTATATCTAGGAAAATTAAAGCCTAACCACTAAGCTATTAGTATTTAGGCCTAAGTACTAGGCGGTATAGCGACTCTACCCACGTTAAATAATATAGAGGCGGAAACTAGGGTCTCTAAATACTAGGGCCTAAATACTAATTTCTATAGTACTTTTAATCTCCTACGCTATAAGAGTATAAGGAACTATAATAGTAGGGAATTACGATTTAAGTACAAGGTTAGATTACTATAGAAACTAATCTCTACCCTTCTTCTCTAATTCTCCTACTACTCTAATATACGAAACGTATCTGTTTTATCTCTTATATAGATAGCTAAGGACCTTAACGATTATATCTACTTCTTAAATCGGATAATATTATAATTCCTAGTTCCGCTACCTACTCTATTCGGCCGGTCCGAGACGGTAGCGACTCGGACCCTAGAGAGAAATAGCTCCGGGTTTTTAGGTAAAACCTAGTATTATAGGCTAGGTCTTAAAGTCTAAGTAAACTAACTATATTAGACTAGCTAAGAATTCTCTAAGGAGAGAAAGAAGGTAATAAGGTTAGTATAATAAATCACGGGATTAGTCACGTATAGTTCTAAGACCTTAGGCTTAAGAGGAGATATCCTCTAGGAGACCTTAGACTATTATAGTAAGGGGACTAATTACGAGCTAAGTAAGCGGTCCAGGGATTTCTTAGCTTTTTAGTCACGTGATTATAGACGGTTAGAGGTAGTTAGTCTAACTACCTCTAAACGGTTAGAGGAGGTTAGTATAACCGCCCTTAACCGTAGACTAAATATAAGTATATAGTCTAGGTCTTTACCTATTAAATAGGAGCTTCGTACTTAATTAAATATAGTAACTAAATTATATTATTTTATTATATAGTTATTATTACGAGCTAAGCTTCTAAGCCTAGTAACCTAGTAATAGCTCGTATACTTCTATATAGCCTATAAACTATAATAAGTCCTTAGCTATAGGGTAGTTAAGTGCCGAATCGTAACACTTTAAGTACCTACGCTTCGAAGTACGCTAGACTATTATTATATTACTAAGGGACGGAGCCTCTAGCGCTAGGGGTAGTACGGTAGACCTCCGCCCGGAAACCTATAACCCGATAACCCGTAATAACCTAGGGGATAGGGATACTCCCCTACCCGACAAGGGAAAGGATCTAGTAAACGTGGAAACCTATAAGGCTCTAAGAGTTAGACTCCCGGATATCTTTAACGGAGACTGCTCTAAGCTAGAAGGATTCTGTCACGATTCGGCACTTAACTACCCTATAGCTAAGTAATAAGCTATGTGTTTATAGGCTGTGTAGAAGTATACGGGCTATTACTAGGTTACTAGGCTTAGAAGCTTAGCTCGTAATAATAACTATATAATATAATAATAAGATTCAGTTACTATATTTAATTAAGCACGAAGCTCCTATCTAATAGGTGAAAACCCAGGCTATATACTAAGACAGTTACCCTAAGGATCTTATAGATCTTCGCTCTTTATTATCTCCTAGTACGAGGAGCTA